>JANAVB010041219.1:35025936-35187774 GCA_029216955.1 Iris pallida | reverse complement strand
AAATCTACCGCGCAATAACATTTCATCGCGTGTCCAGAATTAGCAAAAAATATATAAAGAGGGTTTCGAATGACCTTTTTGTCCTTCCTTCTAATTTATTGAAAATACCCACGAAACTACTCTTAAAAAATGTTTCGATACGTCATCTTCTCATACGATACTCCTTTCGAATCTAGGTTTTCTCCTCAAAATCTTCAAAAACTCGTCGGAAAATTTCGGAAAGACCGAGACAAACGACAAAAGTGCTAAAATGGAGTCCAAACGTCATTTTTTGCGATCCTAAAATTTTGGAAGGCTGACTAACGGAGATACGCTCATTTTGCTACAAACCGGACCTCGTTTCGACCTCCCAGTAAAAGTTATGGCTCTCCAAAGTTTCAACTGACCACAAAATGCAGAAAAATGGCAGTAAAACCCATTTCTAACCAAAAAAAAAAAAAAAAAAACCCAAACCACTCTCCACGTTCCCAACTCCTCCCCTCAAATCCCTCACTACCAGCACCATTCTCCTCTACACATTTTATCTCTCCTAAACTAAAAACAAACCCACACCACCATCACTTTCCACCACAACACCAACCCCCACTACAACAAAAAGACCTATTAATAACGCTCGACAAGGAGTTTTAATGACGGCTGATACATAAGCGTTATCAAGTTGAGAAATACCTTTTTTCTATGACGGTTTGGGCTAATTCTGGGCTTTTTATAACGTTTATAAAACAAAATGTCATTAATATTTTAGAGCGGTGGCAAACTTGTAATTCTCTCACTGTATAAAAGCTAAGTGGGAGAGAAAATTTATTTCTCATCCATTTTCTAACGGAGCAGCATCTCTCCTCCTCAAACCTCTTCTCCCCCAATTTTCCACTTTTTATTTTCCTTCCTTTTCGGTTCGACTCCAATTTCTCTCCCAAACTCCAGATCTACGCAAAGGTTCGATTTTTTCTTCCAATTTCTCTTCGGTTAGGCTTATATTTTGTTTATACTTCGTCGATTTCTAGGGTTTCTGATGGATTTCTTCTTCGATTTCAGGAAGAAGACGATGGCAGGAAAGGGAGGGTAGCCTTCTAGGGTTTCTGATGTAGATTGGCCAGATAGATGAAGGCCTCCAGGAAGGCCTCCTCCTCCCGGTGCTCGGAGAGGGCGGTCGGAAGGAGCGGAGACGACGAGAGGAACAGGCTGGTGTTCTTCGACGGGTGCAGCTTCGTGTTCGATCTGGAGGACCTGCTGCGGGCCTCCGCGGAAGTTCTCGGCAAGGGGACGTTCGGGACCGCGTACCGGGCGTTGCTGGAGGACGCGACGACGGTGGTGGTGAAGAGGCTGAAGGAGGTCGAGGTCGGAAGGAGGGAGTTCGAGCAGCAGATGCAGGCGGTGGGGAGGGTGCGGCACGAGAACGTGGCGGAGCTGAGGGCCTACTACTACTCCAAGGACGAGAGGCTCATGGTCTACGATTTCTATGCTCGGGGGAGCGTCTCTGCTTTGCTGCATGGTATGATCCTCAACTTCAACTCCATTGTCATAGCTTACTTCTCGCAATGTTGCACGGACACAAATATGATATGACACACTAAGGACACGACAACACGGACACATTACCTATTTTGGTGTCCACATTATCTATTTTGGTGTTTTTCTAGCGTATTTGGAATGTTATGGTTGTGTCTAACACGAGATGGCCTACATTTTGGAAGTGTCTATGTTGGTAACTTTGCTCATGTTACTGTCGGAAGGTCTTTTTAAAAAGAGAGATTTCTGATTCTTTTTCTTAGATAATAATCTGATGGGGATAGCGGACACTATGATTAAATTGAAATGAGGTAGCCAGTGATCACTTTTTTCCTAATACTTCCAAATGTTTGGTAGAACTTTAGAAAGACAAGATAGGTGTATACATTTTAGAAACAATTATTAGTTTAGTTTGACATTGGGGTTGACTCAGTGAACACCTTTGCTTTTGAATCTATTTATTCTTTACTTATGGAACTTTTAGCATGATTTTTTTCCAACAATGGCAAGGGATTGGCTGTATGAGCATAAAACATTGTCTTATAGAATGCTTGCAGTTTGTTATCCACTTGTAAAAATTTTTGTAGTTTCACAATGTTGTTCTGATTTATTAAGATTGGAATGATGATAATTGTCTGCATGTTAGTTGGTAGATCTAGTACAGAATCTTCTATAGTTCATTTTTTTCTGTCCGAGGTCCAATGCTTTCTATGTTGATGTAACTTCTTGAGCACCATAGGATGTATAAGTTACTTTCTTCTACTAGTCATAGTATGCTACATAAGTTTATTAAGACAAAGTTAGCAAGCTCATCTTAATTCATCAAGAGTTATTGATGTATTACTTTCCTTGGTTAAGACGATTTGACTGAATGGCTAATAATATATTGATGTATTACATTTATTTTGGCGTTAGTTCTTTGATTATCAATCTGTATGTTCGATAACAACAGGTTTCTCATTTCCTTTTTCCCATTTGAGTTACATTCACCACATGTAGTATTAATACAAGCTAAAATTAGCTTCAATCAGCTATCAACTTCCTCACCCTGTCATCACTTTCCTGTGTTTTATCACTTTGGATGAGAGAAAATTTTTAGGCATATGGTTATTTGTTTCCTTACAAAATGCCTGTTACAGTGCCTCATACCACTGAAGTTACATGGTCATGAGAGTACAGCACATTCCTGACTGTCTGTGTTCATTTCATACAGAAAATAGTTGGTGGTGTGACTGACTTGGCAGCTAGCCCAGCTCTTTATGAAAGGAATAAATAGATTTCTACCTGTGTAATTATGTTACTTTTGTCAATATTCTTTTATATAATATCATGAGACTGGCAGCTAGCCCAGCTCTTTATTATCCAAAAGAAACAAAAAAAAGGTTGTGTGGATGATTACATTTATAATCAAGGATTACTGTGTTGAATCAGAAAAAAAAAGACTAATCATTTTTTTTCAGTCCGTTTTGGAGCAAAACTCTAGTTGGCCCTTGAGGAAATTAACCTTGCTATATTGACACTTGGCTAATGTTTTGTCTTTCTGAGCAACTCATGAGAAGTAGAAACTCTATCAAAGGCTGAGGTGTAAGGATCATGCTTGGGTTCTTCTCATTTGAGGCCACTACTTGGTTTTACTGAGGAAATCTGTTCCAAAATGTTGCAATTGTGACTTAATTTCCTTTTTCTCTTTGTGTTGATAACAACAGGAAGAGTGCAATGGAATATCTGGCCTCTTCTCTTGTGAAGGTATCTAGTTGTAAGTAATATATGTCTTTTACTGAGTTTGTTTCTGTTATATAAATTTCTAATATATAAATTTTTTGTTAACTTTCTTTAATTTATTGGCTTGGTAAAATCCAGGTTGATTGTTAGGCTCACATTTCAGCGTTGATTACTAAAGTGCTAAGCTGACATTTCTGATTTTTTGCAAAAAGGGCACAACGTGACGCTGAGGTCCATGCAGGCGCTAGTGAGGGTTCAGGCGAGAGTAATGGATCAGAGGATGAGGCTCTCCAACGACGGTGCCGGCTGCAGCAGCACCAAGTCGTCGCTCAGCTGCGACACTACTTCTCTTTGGGACTCCCGATATCTTCAAGAGATGGCAGAGAGACGATCCATGGTCAGAATCTACTTAAGTAAATATTTCTAATAATTTGGTTAGCAAAAGATAGATTTATTCCTATTTTTTGGGTACATTCTGTATTTGGATATTCAATGTAATGAAGATGTTGATATGTACTTTATTTTGAGAAATGTAATAAAGATGGTGACATATAATGTTAAGTTTTTGGAATGTAATATATACTGTGCAGTATAGAGCATTATAAATATGCTAATTTGAATAGTATAAAGTGTTATAAATGTGCTGCATTGAGCCTATACGTATTATCTATTCATGACGTTTTAAAATTGTTCTGAATTGTGCACTATATATTAACTATTCATAATGCTTTTATAGAAACTATTCATGATGACTATTTTATGACGCTTTTAAAAAATATTTATAACACCCGTTTTCATAACGGTTGTTGTGAAAAAACAGCGTCATGGTTCGTCATCAACGATGCTTTTAGCCGTCATTAAAAGGATTTTTTGTTGTAGTGCCCCCTCTCTTCTTCCCACAACCCTCATAACACTCTTCCCCAAACTCCAAAAAAACCCACAGCACCTTTTCTTGACCGCGTGCCTTCCGGCCAACCCTCTCGCGGCGCCCGACCCTCGCAGGCCACCTTCGCTGGCGCTGACCCGCGGCCGACCGCGACGACCCCCCTTCCGGCCGCCCTCTGTGACCATGTCCGATTGCCTCCGCCTTCTCGCAGCCCGCGTGCGCCCGACCGGCGCCAGAGCCCGCTCGGCCAACGCTTCGCCGACCCCTCGATCCCCCTTCGGCTGGATCCCACCGACCCACACCCCTGTGTGCTATTCCGGTACCGCCCCTCCGAGCGCCACCCATCCAGCGGCCGATCTGCTGTCCCGTTGACCCGCGGCCGCTATAACGTTGTTCCGCTGTCCGATCCGTTGTTCCCGGCCCGTCCCGAACCGAGCCGTTGTCCGCACTTCCAGTGCTGTCCCGAACCGATCCGCGTGGATATTTTTCTATTTCTATTTTACATTTGAGAGCTCTAGCCGAGCACCCGAGGTATAATTCCGTGTTCTTGTGTCCCTCCCGTAGTTAGTCGGTGATGACGCGGTTCCGACCCCGTTACGGGGATCGACAATTTATATTGTTGCGTTAGGGGATACGCTGTTTTGTTGGTTACGTCGCGGCATAGTTTCTCTTTGGTATACTGTGTGATGTGGGTTTATTTCCTAGTTTGGACGTTCCTAGTATCTATGTTTTGCTCTTCTGTTGGTCATTCGCTGTAGACTAATTACGCTTGAGTTTATTTACAGCTTCTGTGGCTTATATTTAATTTGGATGCTGTGGTTGGCTTTTGGGTTGGATATTCATTTTTGTTGGAGATTGGTGTTCCCTGGCTTGGGATGTTTCATTTTGTGTGGTGGATCAGTATCGCCTCGTGGCTAGGTGGTCCTAGTTACAGAGGAGGTGATGGCCAAATTTTCGAAAAAGTATTTAAAAATAATATTTTATCAGTGCAGTAATTTTTGTATATCAAAACCTATTTTCTAAAACCCTGGTCCTTGCAAATGGTTACATTGGTTTTGATTTGGTTTACAGTTTTGGTTGGTTAGTTTCTGTATCCCCTGTAGGCGACGACCGTATCGGTCGGATGAGCCTCGGCGAAACGCAAATGCTACAGGATTTCTTGTACGTTGAGGCGTAATCCTAGCATCGTGAGATTGCATGACCAAGTTTGAGACACCATCTTTCATAAATTTAATTATATTCTACTTTAGAACTGGTTACTGGCTTTTAGTATCTTAGGTGTAGGGCTTCGACCTTCAGATTGGACCGTTTCACGGCACTCAGAGCTCACCTCAGCCTTATTAATTTAATTTAATTTAATTATTTTAAGGGCATAAGCCCAACTTTTCTTTTATTTTATGTGGCCCTGTAATTGTGTAGCTTAGGTTTTCTATTTTATTTTCTGGTTGTTGTTTGCGTAGCTAGGCGCATAATTAAATTAGATATTAATTATTTTTGTATAAAATTAATAAGGATTTTTCACATTAAATAAAATAAATAATGACTACTAATAAATTATTAAATTCATGTTTTCCCATTTAAAAAAATTTAGTTTTATATATATTATTAAAATACAAGTTTTGCCAATTAATCGGTAGTTGCTATATTCCCCAATTAAACCAGTAACAGGCTTATCCAATTAAATGACAAACAACGTAGCTCGCGACGTTAGACAATTTTCGGTAGATTAATTAATAACTCAAAATTTGACAAGGCTTTGTTTCTAGAAATTACAACTAGCACACCTAGATATAGCTTCCTATTTTTCTAAGTCAGGATTCTCAACTGTAGGATTTCGAGGATGTAGTGGACTTCCTCTCCAGTGCCGACATCCTGATCCAGTCATACAAACAGAGGCAAGTTACGGTTATGCTATCTTATATTTTAATTAGTAATTGTCAAGTTACATGTTTAAACCACATTGCTACACGGAACCCTCTCATAGGGTTCAAATATTGATTGATATTGATTGTGGTGATATTGGGGGAATAGTATAGCGTTTATGACCAATACCCCTCATATTGCATATTATTATTGTGCGAGCTTATCCCTCATACACACGGGGATAAGTCGTATCATGTCGCTATGATGCTATTGTACAACCCAAGCCGGTCATAGACGTTACATATTCAAATCACATTGTTTCAAGTATTGAATTGTTAAATTGCTAGAAAGTATTGTTTCAACTGTTTAGCTTGTACTTTTTCGTTATTATTTGAAATGTGAGGTACATACTCGTACTTGTTCCTTTCCTGACTGGATCCTTCCCAATAGGTGATATTGATAACGCTGAACTATTGTACAATATCTATTATGATCCTGTGCTATACCCTGCGGTGTTACCAGAGTCTCCCTTGGAGGACGCGGATCCTGAGGCCGAAGAGTCGATCGTTTAGCTAGTTAATATTTCCTTATTTTCTAGTTTCATTATGTTGGAGATTATAAACTTTTGGTTTCAGTGTTTATTTCAGTATTTTCCTTTCCAGTTGTATTTCTCTTTGTTGAATAAAAGTTTTAAATATTCGTAAATTCATGTTGTGACAAATGTATAGATGTTAATGATATTACCTGCAAATAGAAACAGCTTACTGCCGCCGTCTCACAACGGTGCAGGCTGGACATGATCCGATTCGACCCAACAATTTGGGATCGGGTCGTGACATGTTTTAGTGGTGGCCCATGCAGGTCGATCAACAACTTAAGTGAACATACCTAGAAATAACTAGAACACTAGAATATTGATTTGTCACAACATAGGACCGAATTATCTATATATAAGTAATTATTTTTGCTTTCTTATAGAACGGTAGGTTACATTGTTTATGCTTGTCCCTAAACTTGCCAGACTATGAAGACAACCTGACCTATGCCTATCAGTCGGTACTAGCAAGATCTTGTTTTCTATGCATAATGCAAGAAAACATGACAAGAGAATCGTAGTAGTAGATTGAGCAGCGGGAGGCTGCTCGAACCAGACCAGGACCAGAAGAGCTAATGATACCTAGAATTATTGATTAGCACTAGATGATACCCTACCGAAGCATAACATATTATCCTTGATTACACTTTTTTTCTGGCCAATATTTTTTCCAAAGTCATGTCTCCCCTACGATACAATTTCTAAAAATTGTAATCTTAATGAGAATGTAGGTAAGGCGGTATTTATCAAGGATATATTGGTGATTAAGAATTAGAAGAATAGAATTTTGGAATATCTAGATATTAGTTGGTACTGATAACAATTGGAAGTGATAATGACATAAGGAGTGAATTTTGGCCTGAACAAATTACAACGATAAGACAAAAGACTTATCGAGGAAATGAATTACAAGATGTAAGGATGAAAAGTTATGGATACTTGGGAATCGAAAAACATTTATGGAATAGTCAAGGATGCAGATAAGGATCAGTCAACTTTGTGACTTAAGTAGAGGTTGTTGAAATAATAAATACTGAGGTGTTCTTTAATATATATATATTCGAGGAAATGAATTACAAGATGTAAGGACGAAAAGTTATGGATACTTGGGAATCGAAAAACATTTATGGAATAGTCAAGGATGCAGATAAGGATCAGTCAACTTTGTGACTTAAGTAGAGGTTGTTGAAATAATAAATACTGAGGTGTTCTTTAATATATATATATATATATATATATATATATATATATATATATATATATATATATATATTCAAAAGATGTCTCTTCTTCCTGAGCTTCCGTTCCTTTCCCGCCTGGGAAGCCCCTGGGGCTTCCCCTTTCCAGCTCTTCTTCGGCGGTTGGTGTCTGCAGATGGCCCATCCTTGGCCGACAGACTGTGTGGAGTTGATCCAGCAACTCTACTCCTCCCTCTTGTCCGTTCATCCCGCCCACCCTCTACTCCCCATCCGCTCGCCAGCCTCCCTGTCCTGAACCCACCCCTCCGGCGTCCGCCACTCCAACCCCCCACCCTAGCCCTCTGCTCCCCCTCATGGATCCCTTCCTGCCCCCTCCCTCCTCTGGTTTGGTTTCAAGCTACCTCCATTTCACGGCTCCGACGTCCTTCTTGGCCCCACCGCCTACCCCCTTTCTCGCACCAGTTTATTCTTCAACCGAAGCTCTCTCCTCCTCGGGGGGATCGCCCACCTGCAATGCAGGCACTAGAGGACCAATTCAAAATTCAAACGGAGCTCTATACTCCTCGGGAGGAGAGCCCACCTGCGGTGCAGGCTCTGGGGGACTTCCCTTCTGGCATCACGTGGCCGGCTCTGTCGACCGACACCACGTGGTGGGCCACCCTCAATTCATTACTGCTCAGCGTAATTGCCCTCGTGCTGTTAATCCTGGTGGGGCCCACTCCCCTATGGACTTTACGCTCCTGGCCTATCCGTCCCCTCATCTGGTGGGACCCCCCATTCCCAGAGTTTTACGCACTTGTATCTCTAGCGCCTGGCTCTCTCCTTTACGCGCTTGCGCCCGCCTTCCAGATTTACGCACCTGCGCCTGCCTCTCTCCTTTACGCGCATGCGCCTGCCTCTCCGGTTTACGTGCCTGCGTCCTACTCTCAGTCTTACGCGCCTGCCCCGCAATTCGCGTATCCGTCGGATGGGGCCTATCCCTTCCCTTCCGCGCATACTCGGACCTCTGTAGTCGCGGCCCCCCGCACGTCATCCCCTTTGTAGTATTCCCCCGAGGCCCCGTCGGGCGGGCCGATTTCCCCCTCCGTCCCTCTTGGAGTCCCCGCCGGCTGCCCTGTTGACCCCGCTCTGTTGTCTCTTGCCGACTCCGTCGCTCGCGAGGCCACCACGTCCCCTCCAGGCACCAGCTCGATCTCCACTCCCCTCATTCCCCCCAGCTTGATTTTCCCTCCCCTCATCCTGTAACACCCAATTTTCCAGAAGAGGGTAATTTTAAAATTTTGTAATTCTAGTCTTTTAATAATGATATTTAAATCATGATATGGTATTTGGTAATTTTTTTTAATAGTGTAACCTTGGAGACTGGTTGACCTAGAGCCTACCCATGTGATTAGGGTATTTTGTTTATCATTTCTAGTTCAAGGATATTTTTGTCATTTTTGGGGTTATTTGATTTTATTATAATTTATTTGAATTTATGGGAATTTTTAGAATTTATTTTGGAATTGTTTGAAGGATAGTTGACTAAGTTGACTTTGACTAGCTTTGACTGGGTAGACTAACCTAGAAGCTGACCCTAGTTGTGATTGGACTTGGTTAGGTCATGTAACCCTAGTTAGACTAGAGTTAACCTATGGTTTAGTCATTTAAACCCAAGTTAGAATAGAAGGCATTTAGAAACAAGTCATGACTTGTGATTTTGAACCATTGTATGACTTGCCCAACCCATTAGGCATGAGCCAAACCCTAACCCAAATCCTTAGTGGCTGGCCACTTAACCTAGGGAATCCCCCTATAAATAGTCTCCTAGAAATTAGGACTAGCCTCCTTAGAATTTTACAAGCTTTGGAAAGAGGTGAGTCTCCATCTTCACAAATCCATAGAAATTCCATTTTAGCTCATTTTTCCCTCAAACAAATTTTAATAGGTTCTAAATATAGTTTTCTTGTTGTTGGTATATGATATTCTCAGATTCAAACCAATTTGGAGAAGTTTGAGTATCAAGAGGAACGCCTCTCCTTGGAGCTTTTTGAAGATTTTGATACATATAGGTAACTTTTATTCCACACCATAAAATTCTGATTTTCTTGCATATCTAGGAAGCCCTATGCCTAACCTAACTGTAGGAATAGGTAACCCTAGATTTCGTGCCCAATTCGTGTCCCATTTGGACACATATCAGTCCCACTGTGCAAGTGTTTGATGAAATGCCCCAATGGGCATTTCTATTGATTTTTAGGATTCTAATTGAATAGGAAATTAGATTTTTATGTCGCTTATGTGTTTCTTGTGTCTTGGTGTGGTTTTCGTGTCATGTCGAGTCACCACAGACACGTGAATACGCTAACACGTGCGCGTGTGCACGGGCACTGTAGCTGTCCTGCTACTCGGGGCTGATTTCGAGCTGGATACGCCACTTTGACACGAAAATTTTGACACACACCAAGGGGCGACCACTGGCACCACGTGTGTCAAGTGTCACGAGCCCTTGTGTCGTGTCGGACACGATATCATGCGTGCATGGGGCACGCGCTGTGCATGTATCAGTGTAGTTTTGGTTTTCTGTTTGGTTTCAGTTTTAAATAATTTTATTAGTGATTTTAATTGCTATTTAGATCCTAATCATGTCTAATTATCTATGTTAAATTACTTTACATGTTAGTTTAGGTTTTGTAGTGTGGAAACTTGGATTCGAACACAAGGTCGACTGATACAGCAATGTATCAGTGAATAAACACTGTTTTCAGTTTTAAGTTGGACCCTGCTGTGTAATAATGATATAGCATGATTAATTATCATTTTAATATTCCAGAGCATATTTAATATCTCTGATTAGTTCAAATTCTTCATTTAGAATAGCTTTTATGGAATAGAATATTGATATAAATTGGGTTTTCGAAATATGGCTGATACTTGCTTTGGTTTGATATCCTAAACTCTAAATTCCTGTATAATCTAATTTCAAATGATAATTTTAGTTGTCATTTTGATTGTACGTATGTATTGGCACTGTTGGGTCGATTTTACAAGATAGATAGGTTTTGCATTGAGAGAATGAACTTGAACCTGGGTTCAAATTCTGAAACCTGGGAACTAATGTCTTTTACCATTTTCAAACTATGAATTGGGTCCCTTTCCCATTTCTTTTAATTGTTAACTATTAAGCCTTGTAATATGGTACTGTCGAATGATATGATTCATATTGGAAACTGTCATGTACTCTTCTTAAACTAAGAATTTATTTCATTCCTTTTAAACTGTTCTGGAAGTTCATTACCATGTGGATTCTTACACTCTAAAACCTGAGTTATGATATTGATTTCCTGTGACACCCTATTGAACCATACACACATGTTCAGGCACATACACACAGAGGACACAATTGCCCCTCACTGTTTTATTAAACCTGAGATTTTACTTTCCCTTAGCTAATATTTATATTTGATTGATGTTTAACTGTCAATACAAACTAAATTGTATGAATAGATTTCCTTTCCTTTTCTCTATATATGTATCACTCTTGTTTTCCAGTTTTTCCTAAAATCTGAGAATGGTTTCTTAATTAGAAATGAACATAATTCACTGATTGATATCAAATGCTTCATTGTTTTCTGATTGCCTACACTGTCTTCACATGTTCCCATTCCTAACAATGTATTCCTAGACACTGCTACACTAGAGTATTCACTGTGATTCCTCTTCTTAATAACCTGAACTCTAATTTTTTCCCCATGCCATGTATCACACACTCTAGCTATAACACTCACTGTTTCCAGAATTCACCTTCACTGTTTACCTTCCTATTCCTGTTTATTCACAAATTCTTGATATCACTCTCACACACAAGTGTATGTCACTCTCACTCTTGACACACACACACACACTCTATGAGACACATACATGCCATACCATACATGTCTTCTATTACACATACTCTCATGTTCTCTCTACACACATTCTTGAACCCTCTAGCCTAACACACACACTTGAACATACATGTGTTTCCCCCTTTCTCTATACATATGTATCTATATATATGTATTGAGATATATACATATATAGGTATCCTATATATAATGTGTGTGTACTATTATATATTTTATATATAAATGTATGGGTGGTATACGTATAGGTAGCCTATATGTTATGTGTGTATTCTATATTGTATTATATAGCTATATCAATATGTGTATTATATATTAGATATATATATTGTTGTGTAGATTGTGATGTGGTTTGATTATAGGCATGATATAGCCTATGGCCTAGGCTCTTAGCCTATGGGTGTATCTGTGTGTCAGTATAGAGTTTAGTCAGACTTGTGTAGTCTTGTTAGACCTAGAATAGACTAGCATAGGCTTGTTTGACCTAGTTTAGACTTGTTGGACCTAGTTTGACCGTAGTTGACCCAGTTTGACTTCTAGGGTTGACCAGAGTTGACCAAGAGTTGACTTTGGCCTAAATTGACCTATATTCATTTAGAATGCATTGAATTGCATCTTGTTATCATTTTAGACTTGTTGTGACTTGTGTTGTTCTGATTAGGAGCCAGACACCTCTCCTCGGACAGTACATTTTATCCTGACACTCAGATACATGCGAGTACATTCTCTGATCATTTTATATCCATCTTAGAATTATTTTCCTGCATTAAATTACTTTACTTGATATTGTCACGTTGGTCACACGGATTAGTACTATATGGATCCCTTCTTGAGATGTTATCCCTTCAGGGAGCATCGGATACTCTATGTTCTGTGCGTTTCACTTACATGGCGTATCACTATGTTTCTTTGGTTCTTTGATCACTTGTGACATATACTCTTATGATCACAGAGTTTTTCTTGAATCCTTATCCCATTTATTGGGTTTTCCAGAATTCCCATTTATGGGACTACTATGTACCATCCTTCGGGGCTGTTACATAGAATCATAACATAACGTGGTTGGATCCTTGTGTATTGATTGGGGGTACGGGGGAGTAGAAGTAGACATGTGAATAATATCCAAGTAGTATCTCATCAGAATCATTCTGTAGTGTCTTATCAGAATCATCCTATGCCATTTACATGTCTATATTATACTCTGACTCACTAGCCACTGTTAGTTCTTTACTTATAGTAGATATTTCTATTACAGTTCTCTCTCTCTCTCTCTGTTTACATACTGCATTTTTTCAGTACCTGTATCTTACTTTACTGTATGATTATATTTTCTAACCTGCTATGAACTGTTGAGATGTATTGTGCTCGCTCCTGTCCTGACTGGACCTGTTAAAAATATTACAGAGGATGAGGAGGAGGCCTGTGTGGATACCTTCTACGGGACAGCTCTAGCTGACGACATTACCCTACTGCCTAGACTAGCTTAGTTAGGCCTTATCTTACTTATGTTGTCTTGAGACTACTAGATAGACTTTATTTCTGTCTTTGGGATCTGGGTTGTATATTCTTTCATATTCAGTAGCTGAGACCATGTATTTCTGGATATTGCTGAGATGTTATCTTAGACTTTTTGATCATCTGTATTTTTCCTTGAGTTCTTTATCATATCGTGCTTCGTCTTCCTTAGTTGTGATTGAGTTTACTTTCTGCTTTGTCACCCCCACTCGGAGAGTATAAACTGTTTAGCCTTATACTGTTAGATGCATTGAGACCTAGGACAGCGTTCTACCGCCGACACTGCGGCGTAGGCTGGGCGCTGTTACGTACTCGTACCCTCACGATGGGTGCGGGTCGTGACACGTTTTTAGTGGTGGCCCATGCAGATCGAGTTTGTGTAGTGGTATTCGAACTAGAGTATCACTACAACCTGTAGTAGGATTAGAATATATTTTTGAAGGTACTCAATCACAGTAGAATTCCTTGAGAGATTCCTGGGACGACCCTTGAGAATCTTATTTAAACTTCAATTTGAATCATTTCCATTGTTTTGTTGCTCTCACTCCTTGATTGTTGAATTTGATTTTGTTGGATCGTTATTGATTTTGATTTTCCTATCGAGATGAATTTTAAGGCCTGAGTTACGATATTTTTCTGATAACATATGTTGACGGGAATACAGGGATGGTATAACGTCTACTTGATTATGGAGCTTATAGTTTATCGCAGCCATATTAGCTGGCGTGGCGGAAACATAGAGACCTGACTTCGGATGTACGTATCTTGGTTATGAGATTTGGAATTGCTCGCAGCTATACTAGTCGACATAGCGAGATTTCCAGACGACATGATTGTAGAGGTGCATACCCTAGCTATGGAATCTATCGTTTATCGCAGCCTTGCTTACTGGCATGGCGAGGACTCTGAGTAACATGATTTTGGACAGACGTATATGATTATCAGATTATATCTTGAGAAGGTTTTTAAACATATCATCTCTATCGTACCATTCTATTGTTATAAATTGTACCCCATCATCAAATAACTTAGGAGTAGGAGTATGAGTAGGAGTGGCTTAGCTGTTATTATAAACCTTGTGTAACTTCTTGCTATAATTTTTTTTCTAATACAATGAATCAATAATTTTGCTAGACCTTGACTTAGATTTGATATTGTAACTCTGGTTTCAAATGGTTCCTTTTTTTAAATAGATAAGCAGAACAAATTTTATCATTATTTTTTTTTGCCATTATTTCTTGTATTACCTTAGAATATATATATATATATATATATATATATATATATATATATATATATATATATATATATATATATATATATAGTGGACACAGATGCTTGCCTGACATGTATGCATGCTATACTTGATTTCCCACCTATCTAAATGCATATTAATATGTTGATGTTAATTTCTCAAATCCTAATAATTCTAATATAGGATAGTATCAGTGACTAGTTCTCCGTTTTCCAGATTAATTTCGTAAATTAAATTTAAATTTCATGTTATTAGTTGTTATTTACATTACTGCACATGTATGTTACATACAGGGTTTCAAGTCTTAAAAGAAATTGGTTGAGTTTGGTTGAGTTTTGTGTTGAGTTTGTCAAACCTGAGACTGTGTACATATTAAACCTTTAACCCTCAAATGTGTAGTTCAATTTCAGATGTAATATGTAATGTTGAACTAAACTGAAAGCTCAAACCCTTTATTTCAAGTTTTAACCCATGGACACTTGACACTCTACACTAATGTTCACAACTGCCATGAAAACCTAACCCTTCATCTCTATGTTATGTTCATATATATATATATATATATATATATATATATATATATATATATATATATATATATATATATATATATATATATATATATATATATATATAGTTCTGTAAACATGTTATAATGTATGTGGATGCATAATTAAGTCTCTACCTCTCCATACATACATATATATATATATATATATATATATATATATATATATATATATATATATATATATATATATATATATATATATATATAACATGTTTACAGAACTATATATATATATATATATATATATATATATATATATATATATATATATATATATATATATATATATATATATGTATGTATGGAGAGGTAGAGACTTAATTATGCATCCACATACATTATAACATGTTTACAGAACTATATATATATATATATATATATATATATATATATATATATATATATATAGTTCTGTAAACATGTTATAATGTATGTGGATGCATAATTAAGTCTCTACCTCTCCATACATATATATATATATATATATATATATATATATATATATATATATATATATATATATATATATATATATATATATATGATTAACCATGCATGTTATGAGTAAATAGCTTGTGCCTTGTAGACTGCTTAACCAATATGCCATGAATAGTATAACGTGATAGCTATAGTTGAGACACAAATCCTCTTATACACTTTCATGTATAATTCACACAAACCACATAACCCTTACATAATGCTAGCTTCTCCCTCTCTAACACTCTCTCTATATATATGGTGATTGGATTTCAATGCTATTGACTTTCGTTCCTTAAACTTTTGATCTTGATTTTTAAATAGTACCCTTTTATATTTATTTTATTTTTGATAATTACCAATTTTTAGATAGGATGGTAGACTGCTGTACAGCCTTGATGATTGTTGTTTTTTTTATCCTTTCCAGTATGGCAACTATGACCCGAGCCCGTCGCCTGAGAGCAGCTACAACTACTGAGAGTGTGCTTCCACATCCCAATGTTCAGGAGGTAGTGATCCCTCCATCTGATCAGGGGGTGGTGGCACCTCCTGCCATTGAGGAGATGGTGGTAGCCTCGCCAGAGAGTATTCCTTCATCTCCTGTCGTTCCGGAGAGAGCTACGGATTTGCCTAAGACCGAGAGCCTTTTCCTACCCCTTGTATTCTATACTGTACCACACAGAGTTCTGTTACTTGACGCAGCCGAGGTGTTTGGATATTTCCAAGAAAGGTTGATGGAGTCACAGAGAGTTCATGATGAGGCCATGAGAGAGCAATACCAGAGGTTGCTACGTCTGCGGGACTCTGTGCTTCCAGGAGGAGAGCCTAGCTCCAAGAGGGCGAGGAGCAGTACCCAGTCCTACCCAGAGTTTGAGGAGTACCCATATATCCAGCCTATATCATCATACCCAGTCCAGTCTCCTGTCCAGTAGAGGCCAGCTGAGCCAGAGCCTATCTGTGCCTACTGTAAGAAGTCTGGACAAAAGTGGAACTCCTATAGAAAGAGACTAGGATTGTGCCTATTATGTGGGTTAGCTGCGCACTGGGTGCAGCACTGTCCTAATATACCTGCCCCAACCAGGGCCCTATTTCCAGGAGGGAGTTCTAGTTCTCAGACCTAGCTGGAGGTGAGTTTTGACCTAACCTTAGTATCCCTTTTTGAGAATATTTGATGCATGCCTTGCTTGTATGTTTTGATACCTTGTGATTGCCTAGTACTGTAGCATGGTTGGTATAACTAGATGAGACCCCAGACTAATATTATATTCTATGACCTCATAGGTTACACTTTCCAACTGTACAATTTAAATAGGTTTCTGAGACTGATTGCTGGGGGCTTAACCTAGAAGGGGTGCGATCATCTTAATTTCGAGGACAAAATTTTTATAAGGTGGGTAGGATTGTAACATCCAGTTTTCTAGAAGAGGATAATTTTGAAATTTTGTAATTCTACCCTTTTAATAATGATATTTAAATCATGATATGATATTTGGTGATTTTTTTAATAGTGTAACCTTGGAGACTGGTTGACCTAGAGCCTAACCATGTGATTAGGGTATTTTTTTTATCATTTCTAGTTTGAGGATATTTTTGTCTTTTTTGGGGTTATTTGATTTTATTATAATTTATTTGAATTTATGGGAATTTTTAGAATTTATTTTGGAATTGTTTGAAGGATGGTTGACTAAGTTGACTTTGACTAGCTTTGACTGGGTAGACTAACCTAGAAGCTAATCCTAGTTGTGTTTGGACTTGGTTAGGTCATGTAACCCTAGTTAGACTAGAGTTAACCTATGGTTTAGTCATTTAAACCCAAGTTAGAATAGAAGACATTTAGACACAAGTCATGACTTGTGCTTTTGAACCATTGTATGACTAGCCCAACCCATTAGGCATGAGCCAAACCCTAACCCAAATCCTTAGTGGCTGGCCACTTAATCTAGGGAATCCTCCTATAAATAGTCTCCTAGAAATTAGGGCTAGCCTCCTTAGAATTTTACAAGCTTTGGAAAGAGGTGAGTCTCCATCTTCACAAATCCATAGAAATTCCATTTTAGCACCTTTTTTCCTCAAACAAATTTCAATAGGTTCTAAATATAGTTTTCTTGCTGTTGGTATATGTTATTCTCAGATTCAAACCAATTTGGAGAAATTTGACTATCAAGAGGAACACCTCTCTTTGGAGCTTTTTGAGGATTTTGATACATATAGGTAACGTTTATTCTACAGCATGAAATTCTGATTTTCTTGCATATCTAGGAAGCCCTAGGCCTAACCTAACTGTAGGAATAGGTAACCCTAGATTTTGTGTCCAATTCGTGTCCCATTTGGACACGTATCAGTCCCACTGTGCAAGTGTTTGATGAAATGCCCCAATGGGCATTTCAATTGATTTTTAGGATTCTAATTGAATAGGAAATTAGGTTTTTATGTCGCTTATGTGTTTCTTGTGTCTTGGTGTGGTTTTCGGGTCGTGTCGAGTCACCACAGACACGTGAACATGCTGACACGCGCGCACGTGCACGGGCACTGTAGCTGTCCTGCTACTCGGGGCTGATTTCGAGCTGGACACGCCACTTCGACACAAAATTTTTGACACACACCAAGGGGCGACCACTGACACCACGTGTGTCAAGTGTCACGAGCCCTTGTGTCGTGTCGGACATGATATCACGCGTGTACGTGGCACGCGCTGTGCATGTATCAGTGTAGTTTTGGTTTTCTGTTTGGTTTCAGTTTTAAATAATTTTATTAGTGATTTTAATTGCTATTTAGATCCTAATCATGTCTAATTATCTATGTTAAATTACTTTACATGTTAGTTTAGGTTTTGTAGTGTGGAAACTTGGATTCGAACACATGGTCGACTGATACAGCTATGTATCAGTGAATAAACACTGTTTTCAGTTTTAAGTTGGACCCTGCCATGTAATAATGATATAGCATGATTAATTATCATTTTAATTTTCCAGAGCATGTTTAATATCTCTGATTAGTTCAAATTCTTCATTTAGAATAGCTTTTATGGAATGGAATATTGATATAAATTGGGTTTTCGAAATATGGCTGATACTTGCTTTGGTTTGATATCCTAAAACTCTAAATTCCTGTATAATCTAATTTCAAATGATAATTTTAGTTGTCATTTTGATTGTACGTATGTATTGGCACTGTTGGGTCGATTTTACAAGATTGATAGGTTTTGCATTGAGAGAATGAACTTGAACCTGGGTTCAAATTCTGAAACCTGGGAACTGATGTCTTTTCCCATTTTCAAACTATGAATTGGGTCCCTTTCCCATTTCTTTTAATTGTTAACTATTAAGTCTTGTAATATGGTACTGTAGAATGATATGATTCATATTGGAAACTGTCATGTACTCTGGATGTTGGAACTATGGTAAACAGGGACACATGTATGCTGATTGTCCGACCAGAAGGCAAAACCCAATGACGCCCCAACAACAGCAATATCGTCCAGGGAACCTGGGTCCAGCGCCTCTATGCCATGACTCGAGGTGAAGCTCTTGTATCAGATACGGTAGTGACAGGTATACTAAATTTCAATAATGTGCCTGCTCGTGTACTATTTGATTCAGGCACTTCACATAGTTTTGTATCGGCGAACTTTGTCGTCGAGCAAAAATTTCCTATAATATTATTAGATCTCGATCTTAGCGTAAGTACACCTTCTGGCACATCACTACCCATAAACTTTGCCTCCGAAGGATGAATCATCTGTATAGGGGGTCAAAAAGTCTGTCTTGATGTGATAGTTCTAGACATGAAGGACTACAACATCATACTGGGAATGGATTGGCTCGGCACTTGCAATGCCACCATTGACTGTGCAGGAAAGAAGGTCACCTTCCGCATACCTGGAGTGCACGAATTCGGCTATTCTTGTGGTGAAGCATCGTCGACATGTATGGTGATCTCGGCAATTTTTGCTCGGAAGCTGCTTCATTTCAGATGCCAAGGCTACTTGGCGTTCGTTCGTGACATAAGACAGGATGGTACAAACGTGAGTCAGACCGGCGTTGTGGCAGAATTCCAAAACGTGTTCCCGGACGAGCTACCCGGCATGCCGTCTGATCAAGAAATCGAGTTCACTATCGACACCTTCCCTGATACCCGACCAATTTCCAAAGCCCCATACAGAATGGCCCCTGCAAAACTAAAAGAGCTCAAGATTCAGCTACAAGAGTTGCTCAACAAGGGATTCATTCGTCCTAGCGTCTCGCCGTGGGGTGCGCCTGTGATATTCGTCAAGAAAAAGGATGGGTCAATGCGACTCTGTATCGACTATCGAGAACTAAATAAAGCTACCGTCCGGAATAAATAACCTCTGCCGCACATCGACGATTTATTTGATCAACTCTAGGGTGCCACGGCGTTTTCAAAGATTGATCTTCGTTCGGGTTGTCACCAGCTCAAAGTCAAGCCAGGCAACGTGCCAAAGTCTACCTTCCACACTCGTTACGGCTACTACGAGTTCTTGGTAATGCCATTCGACCTGACAAACGTCCCTGCCGTCTTCATGGATCTAATGAATCAATGCGGCTCTGTATCGACTATCGAGAACTAAATAAAGCTACCGTCCGGAATAAATAACCTCTGCCGCACATCGACGATTTATTTGATCAACTCTAGGGTGCCACGGTGTTTTCAAAGATTAATCTTCGTTCGGGTTGTCACCAGCTCAAAGTCAAGCCAGGCAACGTGCCAAAGTCTACCTTCCACACTCGTTACGGCTACTACGAGTTCTTGGTAATGCCATTCGGCCTGACAAACGTCCCTGCCGTCTTCATGGATCTAATGAATCGGGTGTTCCGTCCTTTTCGTCGACAAATTCGTAGTAGTCTTCATAGACGACATTCTCGTCTACTCGAAGGATCGGATGCAACACACAGAACATTTGTGGACTGTACTCTAGACCCTCCGAAAAAATAACTTGTATGAGAAGAGGAGCAAATGCAAGTTCTGTCTGAACAGCGTCTCATTCCTTAGGCACATTATCTCTGCTACGAGCTTCTTAGTCGATCCGAACAAAGTCGAGACAGTTGTTGATTGGAAACAACCCGTATCAGTTAGCAAAATTCGAAGCTTCCTAGGCTTGGCGCCAAATCATTATGTTGCGCCAGACCATCAAGTTGTGCAGAATCAAGTTGCGCCAACATCAGGTTACGCTAACGCCATGTGGCACACTTACTCGAGAAGCTGTAACGACAGCATCGTTACCTGACAACTGACAGTACGGAGATTAAAGAAAATCCATTCGAATCACGTGCAACGCGGCGCTCGAGAAGATTTTTTCAGCATGTAATTAATGCTGATAGCTAGTTCGCACAAGTCATTGTGTGGCGCGAGAATTAATCAGTACAACACAGAAGGCCCAGTCAAAGGTGCCAGTTGTTGAGTTGCGCCCATACGTAACCTGGCTAGTTGGCACCACCCGATCAACTTTTTAGCAGAGTGACGTGGCACGCAAGCCACCAACTTCGCAGAGCGTGCCCACGACCATACGCATCTTAATCAAACGATGCCAAGCGTCCACAGCAGTTGGTACAACCGCTCGCGCAAGTTGCTACATTGCGCCCACGCGCAACTTGATGAAGCTCGCACAAGGTGATCAAACAGTATTCAGAACAGGGTGACGTGGCGCACAAGCCACTAACTTCGCAGAACGTGTCTACTACACTGTCCACGACCAAGCACATCTCAATCAAACGATGCCACGCGTCCACTACAGTTGGTGCAACCGTTGGCGCAAGTGAACAGGAGGCGTACAACCTGAAGTGTGCGCAACCCAGAATAACTGCTAAACAGTTATTTTAAGAACTCTATAAATCAGTTCTAAAGCATCACGAATGATCATAATCTCCTGCTAAAGTGATGTTGCATCCTCGAGAGGCTCATGTCTTCGATATCAAATCATCCAAGGTATAAAGTGATCGTCTTCTGATCAGATTCCTATAATTGTACTTCCCATAAATCAATTGTACTCTTGTACTCTTTTCTAAGTTTATAATAAAACTTTGTTTTTGCAAACAAAATGGCGACTCTGCTGGTAAAGACTTTCTTCTCCAACGAAAAAGTGACAACTCAATGTGATACCGCGTCGATAGGCAGGACGCAGAAGACCCTGGTCGTTCAAGTCGACCAGACAGCCTACAAGGCCATGATCAATGCTGGGGGTGCCAAGTGCACTACTGTCATTGTTAAGAGCAAGACGCGCTCTGTCTGGACTCCTAAGTCATCGACGGCATAATTTCCTGCCTCTACGCAACTTGCGTCCATCACTGTGCTGGAGCAACCTAAGAAAAACAGTCTTTTGGCTAATCCTTCCACTTCTTCGATTCTAAAATCGAAGAAGACTTCGTCTCGACACACTGCTGTCTAAAACAAAGAAAAGCGCCCTTTGGCCTTTTCTACCCTGGCACAATCTGTGCCTGTTCCTACCTCTGTGCAACTTGCGCCCATCACTGCCCTGGCACAACCTATGGAAAATAGCCTTTTGGCTATTCCCTATGCTCCTCTAGTTCTGAAACTCGAAGAAAAATATGTCCAGTACCTCTCCTGGATAAAACAAAGGAAAGCGCCCTTCGGCCTTTTTTCTCCTAGCACAACGTAAAGGGAAACACTGTTTAGTGGTTCCCTCTTCGTCATCAAGTCAGAAAATTGCTGGAAAATCATTAAATCATGGGAAATGCTCTTTGGTTTTTCTCCATTCTGCTCGAGTCGTTGACTGGGTGGAATGTAATATTGATTGCACTTTTGTGCCGCACAGATGCGCGCCCAGTGGTGCACCCATTGCGCGTACAGGTATGCACCCGATTGCACGGATGGCGCAGGGTGCGTAGGGCGCGAAGGTGGAACAAGTGGCTCAGTGTGTGTTCTGTGCGGTGTGCAAGGCACGTGGGGTGCACGAGTGGCACAACTTGCTACAGATCTTGCATGTGCATGATCTGTACGGTTACTGCACGTTCGGAGTGATTTTTATCATATCCCGAACATTATGCAAACTGGACAGTTGCCACTCAGACCTATATAAGGTCTATTCTCTCCACAGGACAAAAGTAGAAGTGTACACAGAAAGTTAAAAAAAAGTTTACAAGTGTTTTTTAACACAAGTAAACAGAGGCTGTGAGATAGAAGAGAAGCTTTGCACCAGCGTTGCTTTTGTATGGGAGTCCGTGTATGATCCGAGGAGTCAGAAGAGCAGGAGTGTTCCAAAGTTCTTCGACGAACTTGATGGTTCCTGGAAGCTATTCGTGTGGGGCGAATATATGAACAACGGTGATCATTCACCCCAGCAGGAGATCTTCCATCTATCGCCTGTCATCTTCGCTACTACTAGCAATTTGGATTAGCACCTTCTTTTAGAAGCACGTCATTTGATTGCTGTAACAAAAACTTTTTAAGATATTTGTTTACAAGAATCCTCCAAGGATCTCTGTTACGCACCTTCCCTGAAGTGTTGCGTTGAAACATTGTTTTTACAATTATTTCATCTTCTCAGTTTTTTATCAAAAAATTGTGCCTCGACACTAACATGAAGGAGAGGCTGGCTAGGGCGGAGCTGGCAATGCGCTTCCGGTGGAGGGATTCGATGCGGGTCACGACGATGGCTGCGGAGTTGGGTGGTGAAAGGAGCAAGGTCGGTTGCGAGGTTAGGTTTGGGTCATTGATTCTTTCTATATTTTTTGTTTTGGTTTTGTGTCGATGAGTCGGACACAAGAGGGAGAGGCCGGGGTATTGGTCGGTCTCGGCAAAGTCCACCGCGGGGGTCGTCGGATTTGGCTGTCCTGGTAGGTTGGTTCTGGCATGGGTGGTGGTCGGGGTGCTATGGTGGTAATGATAATGGAGGTGATGGCGATTGTAGGAGTGGTGGATAGCCGGTGGGTGAAATATTGATAACGGTGGAGAGGGTAGCCGAGGGTGCATGCGGCTGTGGTCAGGGTGAGCCATGGCAGTGACAGGTTCCAGGGCCGGTCCTGAGCTGTTGGGGGCCCGATGCAAAACTTCTAAAATGGACCCTCATACATAATGTAAAAAAATATAAATAAAAAAAATTTGTTATAGTTAAGATTTGAACCAATGACCTCTTAAATAAAAGTCTAGCATTACAACCACTACACCACAATAAATTTTTTGTTAAAAAAGACACATGATACATGATAGTTCTATTATAGACAGTTCTATGTTGGTGCCTCTCTTCGTCAGGGGGCCATGGCCGTCGCCCGGCCTGCCCTGGGCCAGTGTCGCCCCTGACAGGTTCTTTCAAGGAGGAGGAGTTGGTCGGGAGGAGAATGGCGGGGCTGATGTGGTGGTCGCAGGCTAGGATGCAAGGGGAGAGGACAGAAACAGGTGGTGGCGCTAGCTTAGTGGCCGTAGTGGTGATTGGGCTGGCCAGGATGAGGTGAAGGTTGGAGGGCGGTTCGGCGATTAGACAAGGGGTTCGGTGGATCGTGTCCGAGTCGGACATATAACTCGGTTTGTAGTTTGTAATATTATGGAATAAGATGGGAAGGGCACGAACGCACTGGTCTGGACACGACTATGGTTTGCTTTGGTAATGGTGGCAGATGGCTATTTGTGTGGATTAAATTATGAGAAAAAAGGGTGGAGGAAACTCCCCTTATATAGAAGGTTAATCTCGTAGTTCGATAAGTACTAGGAGTTCGATTGGATAATCCTTTCGTTTCGTTTAAATCAAATAAACATTTAAATTTAAATCAATCTAATCGTAATCAAGTAAATAATTATCATAATAATATAAAGTATATATTCGATATTATCAGACAACTTAAATCGTATACCTAGAAATCTAAATCAAATAGTTGATTACTACCATAATTTAAATAACCTTTAATACTATCAAATCTAAATTCCAATAATAGTTATCATAATAATTTAAATATAATGATATTGTCAAAACAATTTAAAACGTATTTTTATAAATCCAAAATTTAATTTAAAAATACTTCGATAAAATCTTCTTATTGTTTCCAAAAATACTTATGATTTTCAAATCTATTTTGGAAACCAATTTCAATAAAAACGAAAATAATAACCAACGCCTTTCTTAATTTCTATAATATCCTTTAACAAAATAAATTAGCACTTCTCAAAATATTTAATTTAAAAAACTCATTTTTTTGATAAAATAATTAATAAAAATATCCTTTGAATACAATAATTAAAATAAATAAATAAATAAAATAAAATAAAATTTTGAAAAATTTGGAAAGAGGAGTTACATGTATGAGACAGCGTTAAAGAGTATATCAAAGGCTGTACAATCTGCCAAGAAAACAAGTTTGAAACCACAACCCCAGCAGGTTTACTCCAACCATTACCTGTACCAGATAAGGTTTGGGAGGACCTATCAATGGAGTTCATTGAAGGCTTGCCTAAGAGTCATCAACATATTACTATTTTGGTAGTAGTTGATAGGCTTACAAAGTATGTTCACCTATCCCCTATGAAACACCCCTACACTGCTACCACAGTGTCTCAGATCTTTGGAGATCGAGTTTGTATGCTACATGGAATTCCCAGGTCTATTATGACAGATAGGGATCACATCTTCACTTGCCATTTCTAGAAGGAATTGTTCCAATTATAGGGCACTAACTTGAAGTATAGTACCGCCTACCATCCTCTAGACCGAGGTAACCAATAGATGCATAGAAGCATACCTTAGATACTTTTGCAGCCATAAGCCAAAGAAGTGGAGCAAATATATCCCTTGGGCAGAGTATTGGTTTAACACCAATTGGCACACAACTACTAAACTGACTCCATTTGAGGCAATCTGTGGAAGGTCTCTGTCATGCCCCGATTCGAGCGGGGCATTACAGTCTCCTCCTACAATTAATACCTACAGTTTGGAGGATGTCCAAAACAAGGTAAGTAGCAGAGAACTTGGCTTCCAGAGACAATGTCCTTCAGATACTCAAAGACAATTTGTTAATGGCTCAAGACAGGATAAAAAAGTTGAAGGATCAACACAGGACAGAGAGATAATTTGATGTTTGGGACTTGGTTTATCTAAAGTTACAAACTTGCAGGCAAACCTCTGTGGGACATAAAAGACCCCAAAAACTTTCTCCCATATATTTTGGACCATATCAAGTCCTAGATGGAATTGGGGATGTTGCTTACAAACTTCACTTGCCTAATGACTCATTGATCCATCCAGTCTTCCATGTATCTCAATTAAAGAAGACAGTTAGCCATAGGGCAGTGATACAAGAAGGGATTCCTAGTGCCAGGAAGGAATTGATACTAGAACTAGACTGGGTGCTGCAAAGGAGGTTGGTCCAAAGGAAGGGTAAAGCTGCTGTAGATATCTTGGTCCAGTGGAAGGAATGTTATGCTGAGGAAGCTACTTAGGTACCCTATGAGAAGTTTCTCAAAGACTATCCCTACTTTGACCTTAAGACAAAGTTAATTTGAGGGGAGGGTAGTTGATACATACCTATATCAACCAAGCCAGTGTCAAAGTATCAGCGGCAAGGAGACACTAAGGATTCACTGAGCATCAAAGGAGGAACATTAGCATCCACATCATCATCTTTAGTTGTCCAAGCAACAGGCCAACTAATGACAGTTGTCTAACTGCCTAAATAGCTAACTTTACTGCTTTTAACTGTTCTGAAGACTATTGGAGTGGGTGGAGTTCCCAACCTATGTAAAGAATATCCCGGAGAGCGACGAGCGCCATCCGTGTGTCGGAGAAGCCCGGGGAGTGCATGGATCCTATTTTAGAACGTATATAGTAAGGAAATATATGATTGGATTTCCATATTTACTTTGATCATATATTTATGATTGGACCCTTCATATAGTAGCTTTCCATATAATTGGACTTCCAATTATGGCAAGCCAATTATGATTGTATTTTCATTAAATATATGATTGATGCATATTGGAAGTTTCCATATATATTGGCCTTCCATGTATGGATTACCAAGGGCTTATAAAAGGGTGATGCATGCTAGTTGAAAAATTATCTCAAAACAAGAGTGCTTACAATCTTTGAGAGAGAGAGAGAGAGAGGATTAAGGACTATTGTGAAAGAGAGATTGCTTCAAATAATTTTTCGGCATCTCTTGTTCTTCGGAGTCCGCAATCAAAAAAATTCTTCTTTCAAGTGAGTTGTGGTGATCCGTGTTGGATCGGAAGGAGCTTGTAGAGGGTGTATTCTCTTTATTCCATTAGTGGAGGTTCTTCAGGATTGGACTCCGATCGTCCCGTGGTTTTTTCCCGCAAGGGTTTTCCACGTCAAAAATCTTTCTGTCTGCGATCGTGTTTGGCGTTTTTGGTTTGTGTGCTTTTGCTCGGTTCTCTTGCAGGTTTTGGTTTGGGAGAACGGTTTTCGTGCTTCGTTCCCAACAGAGTGGTATCAGAGCTTTGGGTTCAAAGAAGTGTCAGGAGTTGACAGTCAAACCAGGAAGCAGAGATGGACACGAAGCCGGTGCACATGGTAAACCTGAACGATACCAACTACCATTATTAGCAGAGCAAGATAAAGGATTTGTTGTTCGTCAAAAAGCTTCATCTTCCAGTATTTGCATCCGAGAAGTCCAGTGATAAATCCGATAAGGACTGGAACTTCGAGCATATACAGGTGTGTGGATACATGCGGCAGTTCGTTGATGAGAATGTGTACAACCACGTTGCCAATATTGAGCGTGCAAAGACGTTGTGAGAGAAGCTGGAATCTTTGTACGCAAAAAAGATCGGGGTAAACAAACTGTTCCTGATCCGGATGATGATGGGTCTGCGGTACAAAGATGGTACATCCATTACGGATCACTTGAGTGAGTTCCAGGGCGTGGTGGACCAGCTATCCTCGATGAGAGTCAAGTTCGACGACGAGGTTCATGGACTTTGGTTGCTATGTACATTACCAGACTCGTGGGAGATCGTACGAGTAACTATGATCACTTCTGCTCCGAATGGCGTGGTCAATCTGGAGTTTGCTAAGAGCGGGGTACTGAATAAAGAGATGCGAAGACGTTCTCAGGGCACTTCATCCACATCCCACCACTCAGAGGTATTGGTTTCAGAGAGCCGTAAAAGGGGCAAAAGTAGGGGTCCAAGTGGTGGCAGAGACAAGAGCAGGAGGAAGTCCAAGGGTCGGTACGAGGACTCGGAGTGTTACCACTGTGGCAAGAAGGGCCACATCAAGCAGAACTGTTTCGCTTGGAAGAGAGAGAAGAATGACGACAAGGGAAAGCAAGATGAGAACACTACAGCGGCGGCCTCGATACATGGAGGCGATGTGATCGTCGTAGGTGATGAGGTTATCACAAACCTCGCCTGCGATGATAATTTTTGGCTGGTGGACTCAGGGGCTTCAGCGCATGTATCTCACAACAGGGCACTATTTGCCACTTACACGACAGGCGACTGTGGAGTGTTGAAGATGGACAATGGAGATGTGTCGAAGGCGGTTGCCGTTGGAGATGTGCATTTGAGAACGAAGACAGGTGCAGTTCTTGTTCCCAAAAATATTCGTCATGTCTCTGACATCCGGTTCAACCTGGTGTCGGTTGGAAGGTTGGACGACGAGGGATTCTTCAGCCTCTTCGGGAATAGTCAGTGGAAGCTTTCCAAAGGTTCGATGGTGATTGCCAGAGGAAGCAAGAAGGCCGATCTCTACTATATGGAGGGGAGCGCACAAGGAGTACAGAAGGTGAACGCCGTCAGTGATGCGTCTACTGAGTTGTGGCACAGGCGGCTCGGCCATATCAGCGAGAAGGGGATGAGCTACTTGGTGAACAGAAAGTTGATTCCAGGGCTCAAGTCTACAAAGTTGGAGAAGTGCACGCACTGCTTAGTTGGGAAGCAAAATAGGATGTCTTTCCAAAGTCACCCAAGTTCAAGGAAGCCGACGTTGCTCGAGTTGATTCACTCAGATGTTTGCGGTCCTATGAAGGTAAAATCTATTGGTGGTGCATCTTAATTTATAACTTTTATTGATGACTGTTCCAGGAAGGTTTGGGTCTATGCCTTAAAGACCAAGTATCAGGTTCTGCTTACTTTCAAAGAGTTTTAGGCCTCTGTTGAAAGAGAGACAGACAAGAAGTTATTGTGTGTTCGGTTCGACAACTGTGGCGAATACATTGGTCCCTTTGATGCTTATTACAGAGAGCAAGGAATACGACACCAGAAGACTCCGCCCAAGACACCTCAGCTCAATGGTATAGCAGAATGCATGAACAGGACACTGATGGAGAGGGTACGGTGTTTGCTGTCAGAAGCAAACTTGCCGGGCAGTTATTGGGGTGAGGCTCTTCTCACAGCTGCTTATGTTATTAATTTATCTCCTAATGCTTCTTTGCAGGGTGATGTACCTGACAAAGTATGGTACGGCAAAGAGCCATCATACAATCACCTGCGAGTGTTTGGCTGTAAGGCCTTCATGCATGTACCGAAGGACGAGAGGTCCAAACTTGAGCCGAAGACGAGGCAATGCGTCTTTGTCGGCTACGGTCGGGATGAGTTTAGCTATAGACTCTACGACCCAATGGGAAGAAAGCTCTACAGAAGCAGGGACGTGGTATTCGTCGAGGATCAGACCATGACCAACACTCAGGATTCCGAGACGCCTTCTGAGGCTGAGGAATTGCCTGAGTTAGAGTCATTTTGCTTCAAACAGTTTCCGGAGACATCGCAAAGGATCCAATTATGGGGGAGCCAGTACATGGAGTTGCTTCCAACCTTGATCATCAGCCTACTGATGGTGGTCAGTGTGTCCCTTAGGATGATGAACATACCGGGGAGGCAGTTCCTGAAAGGAAGGAGGATGTTGGTATACAGACAGCACTAGTGGCTCCATTGAGAATGAACGAGAGAGATCGTCGACCATCTACGAGATACTCACCGGGTGAGTATGTGCTATTGACTGACGGAAGAGAGCTCGAAAGTTTTGCAGAGGCTATGCAAGACGAACACAGGCAGGAGTAGATGGAGGCTATGCAGGAGGAGATGTATTCCTTACACGCCAATTCCACTTATGAGCTGGTGCAGTTGCCAAAGGACAAGAAGACATTGAAGAATCGATGGGTATTTAAAGTGAAGCATACGGATGATACTACTCGCCCTCAATACAAAGCGAGGCTGGTAGTTAAAGGCTACTGTCAGCGGAAAGGCGTAGATTATGATGAGATCTTTTTGTCTGTCGTCAAGCATTCGTCTATTTGGATGGTGCTAGCATTGGCAGCCAGTCTCGACTTGGAGGTCGAGCAGATGGACGTAAAGACGACATTCCTCCATGGTGACCTTGAAGAGGAGTTATACATGGAGCAGCCAGAGGGATTCTATGAGAAAGAAAAGTCACATTTGGTCTGTCGGTTGAGGAAGAGCTTGTATGGTCTGAAGCAGGCTCCGAGGTAGTGGTACAGAAAGTTTGAGTCGTTTATGGAGGGCATGGCTATGCACGGACGACGTCGGATTACTGTGTATTTGTGAGGTATTTTTTCGAGGATGATTTCATCATTTTTTTGTTCTATGTTGATGACATGCTATTAGTGGGTCGGAATGCCACTAGGATAGCGGAGTTGAAGCACCAACTGGGCGTGGCCTTCCCTATGAAGGATTTGGGTACAGCAAAGACTATTCTTGGGATGGAGATCAGCCGAAAGAGAGTCCAAGCTGCTACACTTGTCCCAAAAGAAGTACATTCACCGAGTACTTCAACATTTTGGGATGGACGGGTCGAAGAAAGTGAGTTGCCCCCTTGCGGCTCACTTTAAGTTCACTGAGGAGCAGTGTCCATCTACCGAAGAAAAAAATAAGATATGGAGCGGGTCCCATATGCCTCAGCTGTGGGAAGCCTTATGTATACTATGGTATGTACGAGGCCAGACATCGCTCATGCAGTTGGCACAGTTAGCAGGTATCTTTCAAATCCTGGAAGGGTACATTGGAGTGCAGTCAAGTGGATTCTACGATACCTTTTGGGTACTGCCGATTGGAGACTTTCTTTTGGTGGTGACGAGTCGAAGATGGTTGGGTATACTGACGCTGATATGGCTGGAGATGTAGACACGAGGCGATCGACTTCGGGCTATGTGATGATGTTTGCTGGAGGAGCGGTATCGTGGCAGTCACGGTTGCAGAAGTATGTTGCCTTGTCGACAACAGAGGCAGAGTACATTATGGCGACGGAGGCTTGCAAAGAGTTGTTGCGAATGAAAAAGTTGTTGCAGGAAATGAGACTGAAGCAAGAGCAATATACTTTGCTTTGCGACAATCAGAGTGCTATTCACCCTGTGAAGAATCAGACCTTTCATAGCCGATCCAAGCACATCGAGACTCGGTATCATTGGATACGGGATGTGGTTGAGAAGAAGGACGCGATGCTTGAGAAGGTCCATACTGATGACAATGGAGCGGACATGCTCACGAAGGTTCTACCAAGGGGAAAGTTTGAGTACTGCAGGCGGATCGTCGGGATGACGAGTTCCTCCATCTAGTTGTGAAGAGAGAGATTTGTTGGAGTGGGTAGGGTTTCCAACCTATGTGGAGAATACCCCAGAGAGCGACGAGCGCCATCCGTGTGTCGGAGAAGCTCGGGGAGTACATGGATCCTATTTTGGCACATATATGGTAAGAAAATATATGATTGGATTTCCATATTTACTTTGATCATATATTTATGATTGGACCCTTCATATAGTAGCTTTCCATATAATTGGACTTCCAATTATGGCAAGCCAATTATGACTGGATTTCCATTAAATATATGATTGATGCATATTGGAAGTTTTCATATATATTGGCCTTTCATGTATGGATTATCAAGAGCTTATAAAAGGGTGATGCATGCTAGTTGGAAAATCATCTCAAAACAAGAGTGCTTACAATCTTTGAGAGAGAGAGAGAGGATTAAGGACTATTGTGAAGGAGAAATTGCTTCGAATAATTTTTCGACTTGTCTTGTTCTTCGGAGTCCGCAATCAAAACTTTTCTTCTTTCAACTGAGTTATGGTGATCCGTGTTGGATCGGGAGGAGCTTGTAGAGGGTGTATTCTCTTTATTCCATTAGTGGAGGTTCTTCAGGGTTGGACTCCGATCGTCCCGTGGTTTTTTTCTGCAAGGATTTTTCACGTCAAAAATCTTTGTGTCTGCAATTGTGTTTGGCATTTTTGGTTTGTGTGCTTTTGCTCGGTTCTTTCGCAGGACTTTCTAGTTTGGGGAACGATTTTCGCGTTTCGTTCCCAACAAAGACTGCTCATTGCATCTGACACTAGAAGAAAAGGAAGTTAGTCTATTAATAGGGAGAATGATGTAAGAACAGTGTGAAGAATGTATTTTTACTTAGCTTCTTTCCTGTATTGTATTTTCCTTTCCAGTTACTTTCTTAGTTCTTGCAAGTTTACTTGCTACTCAAAGTATCATCAATAAATTCATTCCATGTTCTTCCCCAAATCTTCATTTTCTCGAGCTCAAACTAGGGATTGTGAAGAATTCATGGCCTATCAACAAAGATCTCCTCCAAACCCTCTGTTAGTGGGGAGGGGTTCTACTAGACTTGATGTATAGCAGTCCATTTCAGGACTGTCCAAATTTTTGGCAGTCCTAGAAGTATTTAGGATTGCCACAAATTATGGCAGTCTTAAATATTCTTTGGGTGACTTGAAATTGGAAATGAGAAGAAAACTAAGATTTATTAGGGAAGGAAACTAGGATTTATTATGGTTTATTTTCATGCATTGTTTGTGAGAAGCTTTTGGGTACCATCTTTGAAATTGTAAATGAGAAGGAAACTAGGGTTTGTTGGAGATTATTTCCATGCATTGTTTGAGGAGCCTTTGATAGAGATGGGGAAGATGGAAATAGTGGAGAAGGAGAAGGAGAGATTTTTGGAGGTTTTGAGAAGAGAGAGAAATAGCAAAATATTGAAATGAAGGTAACAATTTGGGTTTGGAGGGGTGTTGGGTTGGGACAGCCCAAAGAGTAAAAATTGGACCGTTCTGAGTAATTTTTCCTCAAACTTGGACTAGCCCCAATCCGAACTAGCCCTGAGTAACTTTTGATTTGCCCTTACAAAAATGTTATTTGGCTCACAAATTTCTTGGGAGATATCATCTCCCATGACATGGCATGGTGATATGGCATGGTGAGTATGCATAATTTATTACCACTATGCCAAAATAGTGGTAATAAATTATGCCTGCTCACCATGCCATGTCATGGGAGATGATCTCTCCCAAGAAATTTGTGAGCCAAATAGCATTTTTGATTCTTTTGTGTTGTGTTGTATTATATCCGACCCTAGTTGGTCATATTTTAGTTGTATCCGATCTTGTAGGGTCATTATGATGCTTTGTGTTGTTTTATTCAGTATCAAACGGTACTTTTCGTTAGGAAAATGCTAAGTCTACAACCAAAGACTTACAACCTTCTTATAACCTCTATCTTCCACCTCTTACACATGGTCCTACCGGGTCCCACTTTTTCTCTCAATTCCCCTGCTACATGGGCTCCATCCGACCCCACCATTTTTTTCTCTCCTCCAATCGAAGTCCGACACGTGGTCTACGACATTTATTAGCTTCATTTCTTGATAAATGTGGTGTATATTTATTTATTTTTAATAAGTTTTTTATTGAGATTTCTTAGGATTTGATGTTCATATATTTTAGTGCATATATAAATTTGTATTATTTATATTTGAAAGGAAAAAAAAAGTTCACTACTTATTTTTGTATATTTTTTTGGGTATTTTAGCACCACCTAGATTGCATCGCTAACTGGCATGAACATCGTTGTGTCATTGTTCACCGCTGCCGCTAAAATATTGATACCGAGAAGGATAATTTACAGGTATGTTGTTAGACATCATTGGATGTCACTGGTTAACTCGTCTCGTCTCCTTGACACATCAACATGTGATGTCACCATGTTGTCTCCTTGACACATCAACATGTGATGTCACCATGTTATCGCTAATATATCGCTAATATTTGTGATACATCCACTAAAAAGTGATGCAATGTCTGTCTTTATAGCAACGAACTTGACGAGATCATGTCACATCATTGTAGTAAAGTAGTAGTCACTAATGACTAGCACATAACAAAGAGCTTGTAGTAGCTTGAAGTTGTTCTTGCCAAGTAACCTATTATAGATTGTCAAACCTCCATGGCCATAGGGTTTGATATAACATTGATCTCCTTCGAACAGAAATTGTCCTACATTAGGATATCAATGACACAAAAGTAGTAGTGCCAACGAATATGCTTTCAAGTTACATGATTTAACAAAAAAGAAAGGTTATATCTATCTGAACAGCAACAAACATCAGATAAAAATAAACCTTCAGTCATCCCTCAATGCTAGTAGCTTGACTGTGGTTGTAGGCATAGCAAAGCTCTACATAAAGGGCACTTATCTTAAGCATTAACATAGGAAAAAGGACCCGAGAGGGACAAAGCGCCAAAGGAGCATATTTAGTTCGAACACAACATATAATTATAATACAAGACCGACAATTTCAGGGTTTCTAGCCTATGTGCATGATGTCTTAATTTAATTATAAAAAAATGCTAAGTCTACAACCAAATTTTTATAAACTTTTTACACATCTTTCTCCCACATGGATTCCATTGTATCTCATCTCCCCTCTCCTCCATCCGACCCCATCACTTCCCCCTCTCCTCCAATCGAAACCCGACACTTGTAAACATTTGGTTGTAGGTATAGCAAAACTCTAATTATAACATCACCACCATCCTCTGATCGCAGCTATTCAAGCCCAATATAGTTGACTGTGATAATGACATACAATGTCCGCAAGGTAAGAGGTAGATTCTCTGGTATACTTCCACCAATATTATTATTCTTTAGATCTCTAATAGACAAAATTTAAAAGAAAACATCAATGCAAGAAGACATGATAAAGAACTAGTGTTTGAAGTTCTAGCAAAGAAGAGACATAATATAACCATATACATTGTGACTATAGAAGTAAAATTCCCTAAGCCATCACCCAGTTGACCTCCCACATTCGCATCCCAGATTCGCAGCATGAATAGTTCTATGAAATTTGAAACCTATCATAAGGGTCAAACTGAGGATTGTTCCAGAAAGATAAACTTGGAAAAGTCTTGGAAGGGAGAAGGTACCATACATTGCATTTGTATTGGATTCTACACATTGTACACCCTGCCGGGCTTCTAAGCAAGGGTCTCCTCCCTCGGGGATCCATCCAGGAGGTGAAGGTGAGCCCAACGCACCAAATAAGCTATTTATAGAAGAAACTGATATAAAATCAATTAAAAAAAATCATTTTCAACACATTTGCGTAATATTGAGCTAATAAAATCTTCAGAAAATTTACTGTACCGAAATAAAGTTTATATAATTTACTACAAACAAAACACCTTCAAAATAATTTACAGGAACGAAACATGCCGCCAACTGAGATGGCAGAAAAACAAAAGCAATAATAATAATAATAATAATAATAATAATAATAATAATAATAATAATAATAATAATAATAATCTGCCAACCGAGTTGGCGGAATTTTAGCAAAGTTTTGCTAAAATTCTGCCATCTTAGATGGCTGAATTTGGGCACGGGTGGGGCCCATGGGTTGGTTTTTTTTTGTTTGATTTTAGTTGGTTTTTTTTATTTGGTTTAATTTGGTTTTAGTTGGTTTTAATTTTGTAATGGTTATAGTTTAAAGTTTGTTGGTCTTTAAAAATAATTTATTTTAAAATATTAATTTTAATAATATTAACATTAGTATTAAATTAACAATAAATTTTTAATGTTTATTTTATTAACAATAAACATTAAAATTAACATTAGCAATAAAATAAACATTAAATTTTTTAATATTAATATTAGTACTAATATTAAAATTAATATTTTGAAATAAATTGCTTTTAAAGACCAACAAAATTTAAACTATAACCGTTACAAAATTAAAACCAACTAAAACTAAATCAAACCAAATTAATCAAAAAAAATTAACTAAAACCAAACAAAAAAAACCAACCCATGGGCCCCACTCATGTCCAAATTCAGCCATCTAAGATGGCAAAATTTTAGCAAATATTTTGTTCGTTATTTCGTTCCTGTAAATTATTTTGAAGTTATTTCGTTTGTAGTAAATTATATAAACTTTATTTCGGTACAACAAATTTTTTGTAAAATCTTGCATGTTTTAATATAAAAAATAATAAGCCCCTAAAGATGATCCATGTGGAAAAAAATAGTGTTAGAATTTTTATTAAACCCTGTCGATTCATGAGATGAAGAACATAAATTAAATTGCGGAAGCGTACCTGAATCCATTGCTAGACTTGATGGATCTTGAAGCGAACGTCTCTTTATTGGGTTCGATCTTCCAACTTGCTACGACCCTTAATGACAAAGAGGAATCCGAATCCTTTGTCCCTCTCTTTCTGTTGATGGGGATGCAGAAGAGAAAAAAGAGAAAACCTCTCTTTTGGTGGCCGTATAAGTTGGGGACCATAACCCTAATGAACACATATATTTATATGTTTTGACATTTCTAATTTGGCCCCTCATCAAATTAGAATTATCTCCGGTATCTACACATTAATTCCATGACAATTATACCCTTAAGCCAATTTTCAAATAGACCACTTTACTTTGGCTTAATTATTTAGATAGCCCAAACACAATTAATTTTACATGTGTGGCCTCTTAATTATTGAATAATTCCAACAATCTCCTATTAAGCCACATATGTAACCTTATAATTGTGTTAACCTTAGTGATCTCATAAATTGCTATCTTAATCCTTAGGGTATATCCGGACAATCTCGTCCATTAACCATATCAACATAGGATCAAAGCGGCCTTCATCACATATAGCGTAACTAAACCATCAATGGTCACATATACCAATATAGCTAAACGATATAGATCAATCATGGATGCGTAGCATAGAAATTACACGCAATGTGATCAATACATGTCTATTTCCAACTGGTCCTCCTTAACTTTAGTGAGATCAATACTTTAACATAATGAAAACAGAATGAACTGAATTTCCATATATCTGATCAGATAAATATCCAAAATACTTTAATACATAAATGTGTCCAAAATCAAATAGCACCCAAATACATAAAATACAAACTCCCATTATATTGCCATAGTCTTAATTAACACTCATATGAGCAGTATGCTCATGAAAGACCTTGGGTGATAATACTTTTGTGAGCGGATCCGCTAACATGGAGTTTGTCCTAATGTGCTATATGGACATTTTAACCATTCTGAATTTTTTTTCTTCACAACTAGAAACTTTATGTCAATATCCTTGACTTATACAAGTTTCTATTGTTATTGGAATACAGTATTGCTGATTTATTGTCACATTATAATTTATTTGGTCTTTCAACACCGTACTGTAGGTGCAGCCTTGTGACAAAATTTTGCAACCATATTTCCTGAATAGATTTCTAACAACATGTTATAAACCTTGTTGCCATGGTAGAAGAGATTATGAGTGCATGTTTGACAATAATCTAAAATATATCTCCACCAATCAACATAACCTGATGTGGATCTCCTGCTGTGTTGGCATCCAGCAAAAATCGGAGTCGGAATACCTTATCATCCCCAGAATTATCCGATCTCCTACAAAGAGCATATAATTTCTTGTTCTTTATTAATTACTTAAGTAGTTTAGCTGCTACCCAATGATCCATCCATATTTGCTTAAATATCTGCCTAACATCCTAATATGTACGCAATATCTTGACGCGTACATACTTGAGCATATATTAGACTCCCTACAACTGATCATGAAGGAAAAATCTATTGTATTTTCTTAATTTTAAGGCTAATCTTAGGGCACTTGACTGAGACTGAACTTATCTCCTTTAACGAAAGGGTTGTCACCTTGTTTGCATTCCTGCATGCCAAATTTTAAGCACTTTATTGATATAAATCTTTTTTGATAATCCAAGAATACCTCGAGAACGATCTCGGTGTATTTGAATTCCTAATACAAAAAAGGCGTCACCAAGATCTTTCATCTCAAAGTTATTTGATAGAAATTTCTTAGTGTCATGTAATATGCCTATATCATTTGTGGCAAGCAGTATGTCATCAACATACAAAACCAAAAAAAAAATTACTCCCACTGAATTTGTGATGCACACAATCTTCAACAACGTTAACCTCAAAACCAAACGAGGTAACAACTTGGTAAAATTTATAGTACCACTGACGAGAAGCTTGCTTGAGTCCATAAATGAATTTTGTCAATTTGCAAACCATATTATTTGGATCTTTCGACACAAAGTTTTCTGGCTGCACCATATAAATAGTTTCGTCAATGTTACCATTGAGAAACATCGTTTTGACATCCATTTGATGTAACTCAAGATCAAAATGTGCAACATGTGCTATAATTATTTTAAAGCAGTTTTTTAAAGATACGGAAGAAAAAACTCTTTAAAATCAATCCTAAAATTTTGAGTAAAGTCACTAGTTACAAGATATACTTTATACTTCTCCACATGACCCTTCGAATCCTTCTTGGTTCTAAATGTCCAGTTGCAACCAATAAATTTCATACCTTTTGGTAATGGGACAAGTTCTTAAACTTTATTGTCTTGCATGAACTTATACTCCTTATTTATTGTATCAATCCACTTTGAGAACTGGAACTTTTCATGGCCTGACGGAAGTTGATTAGATCATCTTCCAGTATCCACAGTCTTTCTCACGTTCCAAGAGAAATATGACAATATTATCCGAAATTATATTTCTCCTTTCTCTGGTGGACCATCTTAATATTACTGGTTCTTGAGGTTGTTGAGTTTGTTCCTTAGGAATAATTACCTTATCTTGAATGGGGTGTCGCTACGTTGTCGTTGTTAAGGTATCTCAACAACGACTTATAGAGGTAATTCGATATTGTCTTATTGAGACTCCGAATTCACTTTTTGATCATGACAGGTATAGAATCCTGCACATCGTCAAAAGTGATAGTAGGAATTGTAATTGATTCCTTCTCAAAGACAATGATCCGGACTTTATTTCTCTCCCAAACTCAACATCCTCAAAAAATATTACACTTCTCGTCTCAAAAAAAAATTTCTTAGTGTGGGATTGTATAATTATCAACCCCTTGATCTGTAGCATAACCAATAAAGTAGCTGCTTATAATTTAACTTTGGTCTGTCTTTCCATTACACATTCAATATAAACATTAAAGTCTATAAAGTCAATAGAATCCAAATCTCATCAGACACAAATCGTTCAACTCTATTTCTAGAGAAGTGACCTAATGCTTATGTCATAATGAGGCTAAAAAATATATTGTTAATTTTGCGTTTAGTACCACATGACTTCACTTGCAAGGTTTTATTATAAGATGCAATAGTTTCAACTGAATATAGGTTATCATAAACCTTAAGGAAACTGTTACCAATAATATTTAAATTTAAAGATAGACTAAACTTATTGTTTTCAAATGAACAATGATAACCAGATTTGTCCATTAAGAAAACTGAAACTAAATTTCGTCTAAAAAACGGTACAATAAAAGTGTCTATCAAATCCAAATAATAATCGGTTCCTAAAAATAACCTAAAATGTTCTATTGCTTTCACTTCTACCGAATTGCCGTTACCCACATAGATGTATCTTTCACCATCAATTGACTTTCGGTAACTCAGGCAACCTTGCCTAGAACTTTAATGTGGGTAGTCCCACCAGAATCTAACTACTATGAGTTTCTTGGTACTAAATCTAAATTAACCTCAGAACAGATCAAATTTAGAAATGTACTTTTTTTATATGTCATGCGTGGTACTTTGTACATTTCTTCCTTATGTGTCCTGTCTTATCACAAAAGAACAACCTTTAGTTTTATATTGTTGTTTCTTTTGATCTGGACCATTAGCAGCTACTGTATTCATTTTTTTTTGCCCTTAAAGTTTATCCCATTAAACATAAAAATTAAAATCTTGTTGGCAGATATTTTAACAACATTAACTGTAAAGAGAACAAAGCAACAAAAAACATGCTCTAACAAATAACCAAAACATAAAATATAGTCAAACAAATTCAAATAATGGTGAACCACATCTCAAGATACCTAGTACATCATTAATATCAAGTCTTTGGACAGTGATATTAACTGCAAGTGGTATTCTTGGTGTAATGATCAAACGTTGACAATAAGTCATGTCAAATAATAAGCCTATCTTTGGATCGGGTTATTATTCACATGTAAACCGTATATAATTGTCACACATTTATCACCACAAGTATGTATGCAATTCGGCCAAGTATTAACCTTCCTTTGGGCCGGCTAATACTCGCATAAATTTACACACACAAACATCTAACATCCCTCATAGACTATCTACGCAAGAGATGTCACTTTGGCGACATCTTGTTTCAATGGGTCTATTTAGAATATTAGACGACCATTGCTAGTCACAAAAGGCACCCAAAAAAAAAAATTGAATGTTGACTAAATTTTACAAAACCGAATCATGTCCAAAATTTTATGTACATGCATAATTAAAATATTACAACTCAAATAAGATAATCATAAGCATGTGAATCTCTTTACATGATTCAAACAAATATTCTTAATTTGACTAAACTGAGCATTGTCAACATAATAAAATTCACGTAATATTTTACTGAAGATATGGACCAATAGATTACTTCAAATAATCCATAAAGATTATATTAAAATAATCTGCTGAAGATATGTACGTCAATAGATTACATCAAATATATGACTTAGAACATAAATTTATTGGAAACTAAATTTATGCCAAACATAAAATTGTCTATATTTGATTCCAATTTGTCCTCCAATGATCAACTTAGATTGGAAAACACTCTAAATTGAGTAACACCAAATATCTATCAGCATGAGTAATTGGAATCTAACCGACATTCCATATTATCACATGTCCAACAATAAGCATATTCATGCATATTTAATATAATAGAGAATTTCTACGGTCATTATCACATGCGTCCATATCTAATATTTAAGCATGAACCGAGAGATCATTACTGTACATAAATTATGAATTCTATCAAGATTTTCTTAATATGGAGATCAAATCAACGAAGGATTGACAGCAAATCAATGTACTTGTAAGCAACGGAGAACCATGTATGCAAAAAATAAAATAAATAAATTATGATGTACAAACATGTTGCAACAGTTGTTTATGTACGGAAACAACTCAGAAGTAGAAGACAAGATCCCAATAGTTGTTCTCTTTATTTAGCCATCTAGTACAACACTAAGGAAATATATAAATTATATTCCACCATAAATTATAACCCACCATGTGTAGTACTGCCAACAATTTTGATCAAACAACACAAACATAAGTGTCATCCTAGTCCATTAATTATAGATGTATCGTTTGGATACATGTCCAGCATGATCTGGCCGGAACAAAAATTTATTCGTGTATCAAGAAATCAGTTATTGAGAAACTGTAGATCTAATATTCGTGTATCGTAAATATTATTTTATGAACCATTGGAACCCTAAATTAAAATTAGAATGAAAGACTATGATTTCTGAACAATAACAAAAAGTTGATTCTGAAACTTCAACCTCATAAATCAAACAGGAAGGCTCTGATACCACTTGTTAGAATTTTTATTGTACCATGTCGATTCATGAGATGAAGAACATAAATTAAATTGCGAAAGCGTACCTGAATCCATTGCTAGACTTGATGGATCTTGAAGCGAACGTCTCTTTATTGGGTTCGATCTTCCAACTTGCTACGACCCTTAATGACAAAGAGGAATCCGAATCTTTTGTCCCTCTCTTTTTGTTGATGGGGATGCAGAAGAGAAAAAAGAGAAAACCTCTCTTTTGGTGGCCGTATAAGTTGGGAACCATAACCCTAATGAACACATATATTTATATGTTTTTACATTTCTAATTTGGCCCCTCATCAAATTAGAATTATCTCTGGTATCTACAAATTAATTCCATGACAATTATACCCTTAAGCCAATTTTCAAATAGACCACTTTACTTTGGCTTAATTATTTAGATAGCCCAAACACAATTAATTTTACATGTGTGACCCCTTAATTATTGAATAATTCCAACAAATAGAACTTCCATTATCTACTTTGAGACGACAGCTACATTATTTCCTAAAAATATGCAGACTGAAGCAGCTAACAAATAAGTATTAACAAGTGAATTTTCATTAACTAATACAAAGGCAAAAAAAGTTACAAGTAATCAAATTGTAAAGGATTTCAAACAGAAGAATGAAGTTGCATGATAAAATACATATATACCATGTTTCCCTCCTCATTTACGGGCTGGAACCATCAATGCATCACATTTGCATACCACCAATGCAAATATATACCATATTATATTTAACATGTTTCCCTCCTCATTTGTGGGCTGGAACCGTCAATGCTTCACATTGTCATACCACTAATGCAAAGCAAAGGCTCAGTTAAAACATTTTTTTATTAATAAAAGTATAAATGTGCATACAATTAAAAAGAAAAAAATAATAAGACACTAAAAAAATAGTCCAGATTTTAATATCCAAAACAAAAAGGAGGAAAATTGGATGCCAGCTCCAGCTCTTTCCTCCTGTTTCTTTAAATATCAAGACGTTTCCTCATGTTCTAAAAAAAACAAATAATGAGTACAAGACACAGAAACATTTTAAAACTAATTTATATACATAAATTATCTTCTGCTGCCTGCTCTTCCTCCGGCTTAATATTCATAAACCGTTACTTCCTTTCTTCCCTGCTCTCTTCTTCCTGTTGAAGGATAGCTTGTTGATCATTTGTAACACGATTTCAGTTACTCATGTTCTAAAAAACAATAATGAGCACAAGACACATAAATATTTCAAACTAATTTATATACATAAATTAACTTTCCATCGTCATTCTCGCGGTTTCATTTTGTCCGCGTTTTAACAAGAGAATCATCAGTTAACTGCATTTAAAATAACAGTTAGTACCAACTTAAAATAACCTATAATCATTGCACAAAGTCAAGTTAGGTTTAAGAATGTCAATACACATACCTGCCACTCTGGTGAGAAAGATAAGAAAAGCGTGCTGGATTGTGCTGACTGGACCCAATAGAAACACTCGGGAGTGGGAAATTGCGCTAAATGGATTCAGCGCTATGCTGAATGGATTCAGCTCAACCAGTCAGCTGAATCCATTCAGCATAGCGCTGAATCTATTTAGCGCAATTTTTCACTTCCGAGTGTTTCTATTGGTTGCAGTCAGCACAACCCAGCACGCTTCGGTTATCCTTCTCGCCAGAGTGGCAGGTATGTGTATTGACATTCTTAAACCTAACTTGACTTTGTACAATGATTACATGTTATTTTAAGTTGGTATTAATTGGTATTTTAAATGCAGTTACCTGATGGTTCCCTATTAAATTGCGAAAAAAATAAAACTGTAAGAAATAAGATGGAAAGGTAATTTATGTACATAAATTAGTTTGAAATATTTCTGTGTTTTGTGTTCATTATTTTTTTTAGAACATAAGTAACTGGAATCGTGTTGCAAAGTATATCCATTCAGCACACAGGGATAGTTCACCACCAACAATATAAAATTCATTCATTCCACTGCTACTACCAGATGATTCACTCCCACTGGATAGATAGAACAAATATAGATGGAACAAATGGTGAGGAACAAAAAATACAACATTATGAAAAATTACCCACTAATAAAACTCACCATTGCTGATGGCAAGAACTCAACGATTCTTGGAGTAGCCTGCGTTAGAACAAAAATATGGTCAAATAAAAGTCTATGACAACTACGAATATCATTGAATGAAAGAACACGACATGCAAAATAACTCACCGATTGCTGTTTTGTCTTTCTAGGGGGAAATGTCCAGATTCGTTCCGATCTAGATCTAGCAATTCTTCAGTAATACTTTTGTTGCAATATATCTGGAATGCTCGAAAGAAAAATGTGAACACAACACAGTTGAGGTCCATACATGTAGTGTAAAAAAATATACTTCAACTGTGTTGTGTAATATCTGTAATACTACAGTTGAGTAATATATGTAAAAAAATAAAACACAACACAGTTGAGCACACAACACAGTTGAGGTCTTCAGTAATACTTTTGTTGCAATATCTGTTTTGTGTAAAAAAAAAATTGACTTCAACACAGTTGAGTAATATCTGTAAAAAAATAGAACACAACACAACAGAGTTGAGAACACAACACAGTTGAGGTCTTCAGTAATAATTCTGTTGCAATATCTGTTTTGCGTAAAAAATAGACTTCAACACAGTCGAGTAATATCTGTAATAGACTTCAACTGTGTTGTGTAATATCTGTAAAAAAAAATAGAACACAACACAGTTGAGAATACAACACAGTTGAGAACACAACACAGTTGAGGTCTTCAGTAATACTTCTGTTGCAATATCTGTTTTGTGTAAAAAAAAAAAAATAGACTTCAACTGTGTTGTGTAAAAAAAAATATTAGATAAAATATTTTAAATGTGTATTGACATTCTGGTGAGAACACAACATTTTTTTACTGTAGTGAAAATATGTTAGATAAAATATATTAGGTAAACTACTATATAATGTAAAAAAAAATAGGTTTCACCGTGAAAAATTTTCTTTCCAAAAATACTCTTCAATATATCTATTCTAGTCTATTCTAGCATATATTAGATAAACTTGGTGGTGAAACTTTTGAATTCCTAAAATATCCTTAAGTATTTTATAAACATAACGTTATCATGTCAACTTGCATGTATGTTTAAGAGTCAAAACTACAAAGTTTACATGCTATGAAGTCTCTTCTTTTTATACTAACTCTTCATGTTTCAGTGGTAATAAAAAAAAATTCTTACCGTTTTCCAAAGGTTATTATTCCCAATAGAAAATTACAAACAAAGCAAAAAACAATAGAAAATTACAAACAAAGCAAAAAACAAAATTCGTATTTCGAATTTCTTAGCATTGTAAAATGGAAGCACACACATGTGAATAGTCACGTAGAAAAGATGGAAAGACGATAACTGATCTTATGATATTCTAATTAAATTAGTTGAAAACATGTACATGTAGACTAGTATGTACTAATTAAAAAGAATATGTGCAATAAATTCTACCGACAACTATTTAAAAAGATGCATTCCGGAGAAATTAATGTATTACATAAATTGAAAAGTTCATGCTGCTAAATCTTTTAAGTTGTTGTTACAAAATTCGAAGAGTTGAACCCATAATCTATATAAATAAAAAAAACAGAGTTAAACCAACTCATCAACATCATCCACTCCAAAAGTCTTTTAATAATAAATACGTGCAATGCACGTGCATATATACTAGTCATAAATAATAATAATAATAATATCGTATAGACATGGGCATACCTCCCATAGTTAAGCTCCAGTTCAGAGTCAACAATGATGTCAGCGCTATGAAAGGTCATAGATAGAGACTCTATCACGTGTCGGGCTTCGGGTCGGGACAGACTTGGGCTTCGGGCCGAATTTATATTATGGGCCGATATACGTGGCCCGGCACGATCCTGTATACGAGGCCGGCTCGGCTTGGACCCATGTCTAATCGGGCCGAGCCGACACATGGGTAAATTTTTCGGGCCGGACTCGTGATGGGCTGGGCTGGCCCGGCCTAATTGAAAGGTCTAGATACATCCTATACAATTGTATTGTAAAATTGTGAAAGTATAAGAAAGCGCTTCTAATCAGCACCATTGAACCAACAATCAATGGTTCAGATTTTACTTGTATCGATATACACTTATATATACACACACACACGGAGTCCCGTGGGAGTCCCGTCACTCTCGATCATTGGATCGAGCGGACTTGCACGCCCTATGCAGACCCTCCGATCCGATGATTCAGGGGAAGGGGCTTTGGCGGGGCTCTGCGAGCGGGACTCTCTCTATATATACTAGTAAATAGTCCAACTCCTGTGAAAAATAGCAAAATAATTGTTTACAAATTGGGGTATATCTTAAATATTTTACTGTTCTATACCAAAAAAGGGAAAGGATATTTGTTGGTAAAAAAAATAGTTTGGATATATGATAGTTTTAACATTTAGAATGAGAATATTTGCTAAAATATCTCTAATAATAATAGTAATAATTTAATACTAATACTAATAATAATAATAATTAAATTTGGAATAATTGTTTGCTATTAACAAGGAGACAGGCAGGCAGCAGTTGGGAATTTGGGGGCAGACAGTCTGCTTTGCAGGGAGAGAGAAAACGCCAAAACTCAAAAGAGAGAAAAAAAGAGGCCGTCCTCCAGAGTTTTGTAATGAGTGTTATTCTGTTGTTTGCAAGGAATGAGCTGTGAGGATATCACCAGCTCAGAGATTGGTGCTGACGTGTACGGATGATATAATTGACAATTTGACAGGCCCTCATTTCAGGATACTACTGCTCCTCCAAATAAAGTTAGGGCCTACTCCAATATTTCATATTTATTACACTATTCTATTTTAAACTAATTTTACAGACTACTCCTTTTTTTTGGGATATCTAGAATTTGACTCTCAAATAAGTTTCAAAATTTATGTTTGAGTTTCGGTATTATATATAAGGAATATTTTAGCAAATGCCCTCAATTGAAATGTTAAAACTAGCATATATCCACACTATTTTTTTTAACTAGCAAATACCCCCACTCCTATGTAAACAGCAAAAAAAAAATAGGGGTATATCTTAAATTTTTACTCTTCCGTACCAAAAAATGGGGGTATTTGCTAGATAAAAACAATAGTGGGGATATATGCTAGTTTTAACATTTGAAATGGAAACATTTGCTAAAATATTCCTATACATAACTAGTCTAAATGTACGTGCTTTGCACGTATTTTAACTTTCAAATTTCTAAAATACCCTTGAGTATTTTATAAAGATAATGTTATTATGTCAACTTGCATATCATTTATATTTAAGAGTCAAAGCAATAAAGTTTGCATGTTATAAAGTTTTCTTTTATCATACAGCTCTTCATGATCCAATGGCAATAAATTTTTCTGTTCTTACCATTTTCCAAAGATTATTATTCTCAGTAGAAAATTAAGAAAAAGAACAAAATTTGTACTTTAAATCTCTTGACATTATAAAAAGAAAGCACATACACATGAATAGTCACCTGAAAAAGACCGAAAGATGACAGCTGACCTTATGATATTCTACCGACAACTATTTAAAAGATGCATACCGGATAAATTAATGTACTGGAAATTGCTGAGAAACCCAATTTTGGGGTTGGTTTTTATGAAAAACCCACCCGCATGATGGGTTTTATGAAATGCCCAGAATTATATATTTACACGTTAAGTATTCCAAGATTCCCTTTAGATGCTCTGTATTTACAAAACTAATACCATAACTACCCCTCTGCACAAACTCAGATCTGGATTGCGAAGATCTTCTTCTTCTTTTCCATAAGAGTTAGCATCGTTTTGAAAGAAGAACGAAAACTCTTGAATCTTTATTCATGTCAAATTTCTTTTCAGAAAACAAAAAAATAAAAAATTAGGTTTCTGTCAACTGTTCTCCGTCGATATCACATGAAGAATAGTCATTCTCCTGCATTTTTAACAAGAAGAATGTCATTCTCCATGTTGAATGGCATTCTTCGTGTTTGGCCATTCTCCTGTGTTTTAACATTTGAATGACCATTCTCCGTGTCATTTAACACGGAGAATGTCATTCTCCGTGTTATTTAGCACGAAGAATGGCTATTCTCCGTGTAATTTAGAAATGGAGAATGCCATTCTCCGTACTAAATTATACGGAGAATGGTCATTCTCCTACGTTTTAACACTGGAAATAACCATTCTTCGTTTTATTTAACACGGAGAATGCCATTCTCCGTTTTATTTAACACGGAGAATGGCCATTCTCCTGCATTTTAACACTGGAATGACCATTCTCCATGCTAAAGTACACGGAGAATGGCCATTCTCCGTTTTATTTAATACGGAGAATGGCATTCTTCGTGTTTCTAACACGGAGAATGGCCATTCTCCTGCGTTTTAACACTGGAATGACCATTCTCCGTGCTAAAGTACACGGAGAATGGCCATTCTCCGTTTTTATTTAACACGGAGAATGGCATTCTCCGTTTTATTTAACACTGAGAATGACCATCTCCTACGTTTTAACACTGTAATGACCATTCTCCGTGCTAAATTACACGGAGAATGACCATTCTCCGTGTAAATTAAGACGGAGAATGGCCATTCTCCGTGTAAATTAAGACGGAGAATGCCATTCTTCGTGTTACTAACATAGAAAATGACTATTCTCCGTGTAAATTAAGACGGAGAATGACATTCTCCGTGTTACTAACACGGAGAATGGCCACCCTCATGCGAAATTAATATTTTTCGTGTTCTAACACGGAGAATGACCATTCTCCTGCATTTTATGGTCAGTTAAAACTTTGAAGGGCCATAACTTTTGACTGGGAGGTCGAAACGAGGCCCGATTTGTCCCAAAATGAGCGTATCTTCGAGGAGCCTGAAAGTAACGAATTTTTCATTAGACGGCCTTCCAAAATTTTAGAATCGCAAAAAAATGATGTTTAGACCTCCGTTTTAGCACTTTTGCCATTTATCTCGGTCTTTCCGAAATTTTCCGACGAGTTTTTGAAGATTTTTGAGGAGAAAACCTAGATTCGAAAGTGAGCAGCGTATGGAAGAAGATGAAGTATCAAAACGTTTTTTTTAATAGTAGTTTCGTGGATGTTTTCAATAAATTAGAAGGAAGGGCAAAAAGGTCATTCGGAACCCTCTTTATATATTTTGTGCTAATTCTGGGCACGCGATGAAATGTTATTGTGCGGTGGGTTTTTCATAAAACTTTTTCGTTTTTTGGGCATTTCATAAATTTCCCCTTATTATTCTTAGTATTATTATTAGTTGCCATTATTATCATTGTTTTAGCTATAGTATTATTAAATGGGTTATTATTTTAGAAAATTATATATTATTTTCCAAAATTTTATTTTTGGCTTTGAGACCTATATATATATATATATATATATATATATATATATATATATATATATATATATAATAGTAATTTTTCCTATCTATTTACAATATAAGTTTTGTTCTAAAAAAATAATAATAATAAAAATCATTTATTATATTGAGACTTTTAATTTTAAATTGACTTTCTAGATTTAAAAGTATTTTTCAAAATATTTTGACTAATAGAAATATAGTTTTAAATAATTGTAAATATTTTAGTTATAACCTATTCCGGGCCATTCAGGATTTAATTCATTGGACTTTTGGTTTATATGTTAATAATACTGAACTTAGGCTTTAAGCTTTAAATATTTTATTTGTTATTACTAATTTGATTTTGGGCCATGGTATTAATAAATAGGATTTTATATATTTTGGGCTTAATGTTTAATGGTTTTGGGTTTTGAAATCAACCTTTCCATTTTATTCATCAGGATAATGTTTTCTACAATTACCTATATTTTATTCAAAAAAATTATATAGGTATTTTAAAATAAGTCTTTTCGCAAAAGAAATTTGGATAGCAATTAAGCTTCTAAAAAATATGTTCCTAAATTGTGTATAAGTTTTTCTTAATTCCTAATAAATATGATTTTTAAATAGCTAAATATTTTCCTAATAAATATATATGAAAGTTCATTCTCAATCAAATTCCTTTTGATTAGAATAATCTACTTATGATCATGTCTAATCAAATATTTTCTTATTTTCTTGCGAAATTTGGACTTCTTCATATCGCACCTAGCAAAATGAACTATTTTGGACCCAACAGGATTATCGGTTTTACCAGCAAAGGACCAAAGGCGAGTACATTTGTCGTTTGCCTTTTCAATATTGCTAATTCCTATATCACACTGTTAGTTATATCATACTTGATTCTTGACACGCTCGTCACACGATAGCTGTCACGACCCGCACCCGCTTTTCGGATACGAGACGTGTCCAAGCCAGCCTACGCCGCAGAGTCGGCGGTAGAACGCTGTCACGGCCATGATGCTCAAAATCATAAAATAACAACTTTATTGCTCATTCACATTTCTAAGATTTATTACAACAATTACAAGATTTATATTGGAAAGAAAATACAATGTTCTTACACATTTAATGAAAATAATATCACTGCTATCTATTTCTAGGTTTATGTCTGCAAATACACCCGTATCTCCCAAAGCTAAGTGAATCCACAGCTAACCTGAAAAATATTGGTTTCCAATCAGGAATGGAACAAGCACACAAACCGACGACAATGCGAAAACATAATAGAATTTACAAGACATGAAAATAACATATGAGACATGAAAACTAGAAAGTACTGATGACATGGCAGGTGTTGAAGAAGATAAGGAAAACAAATAAAATACAACTACCTATGTGATTTGAAATATCTGTTTCGACATGTGAACGGCTAGGGGGTAAATCCGGCACCCTGCACGTGTCGTGTGCAGCTGCTATTCTCCACGAAAGACATGGAGGATATTTCTGGGTAGTCCACATGTCTACTAAGATATTTTCTCTCCCGACTACTCCGTGTGACGAGCGTGTCAACAAGCAGCATGACATATGTATAAACATGAAATGTATAAACTACTATGAATCGAAAAGCAATCAGAAAGTGCACTTGCCTGAGGTCCTTTGTAATGCCCCAGAACCAGAATACTAGAGAGCGGGGGCGAACATAGCCAGCTACGTATAATAAAATGGAATCCATCACACCATACGGTCACGGCTGTCTAGATATATGAGGGTTTAACTACAATCCATCAGTCTCCTATGGTCAATAACAAGCCTAAATGTCTCAATCTCAAGCAAGCAAGTAAAATTACAAGATGTAAGATTACCAAATATACAATAGTAAGGCATCCCAAACATTACATATTTAGCTGATCATGAAGCTAGTCGTTACAAAATGTGAAGACTAGCAAGAGTTTTAGTCATACATGATCAACCCTAGGATCTGTCAATCATGTTACAGCCCGTAGGCAGACAGTAAATAAGGTGCAATACGAGCTAACAGGTGCTCGCCGGCTAAACGCCTCAAAAGAATATTTTTACAGTAGAGTGGGAGAGCCAAAATGAACCCACTCGTTGCCAGGATTCCTTCTAGTGGTCACCATCTGGCTGGAAAGTCGGTAGATCCTTTGGAGTTGCTCCGATATATGGCCATACAAAACCATCTGGGTCAGACCCCAGAAAGAGTAAGTGCCACAAAGGAGGCTTCACTTAGGAACTAAAACCAGCAATTAGCACAAGAATATAATTACAAAATAAAAGACAGTAATTAAGGAAAAGCATGACAGGTGATATACGATGAGATAACCATGGGACTATTCAGATAACCAAGTTACAACTCGTAAACCAAACAAGGACAGGGGTTATAACCCTTCATCTGAACGGAACTTGATTTTCCACCATTTATCAGCAGGGTGAATATAAACAATCAGGTCATGTAACAATCTTGTACAGGATCAGGACAAGACTAGACTGATTAAACTCCATCCAGCAATCACGGCCAGGCAATAAGTACGGCTTGATACTTTAACTAACTAGGGTTTTCACAGGCCTAGTTACTAGCAAGATACAATGAGATGTTCCTCCAGCCACAAGCCCTGCAGCTAATCCAGGCTATCCAGGCGACTTGGATTCATTTAAGCAATGCCTCGTTATGTTCCACATATCAGTGAACCTAGACTTGTGCCCTACTCGTCGGCAAGCTGCAAGTCCAACAATGGTGGCCGGGATAACGGGATCGCCTGTAACTGGGGAAATCTCTCATGACTACTGAATTATTCTAGTTATTAGCCTTAGTCAAATTCAGTAGGTACCCCTGACCGTGGTACTCAGGGGTCCCTGTCCTAAACATGATGCAAGACAAGACTGGTTTATTTGTACAAGCACAATCGTCCACGGTGTCCAGGCCATTCATTCTTGTCATGTCATGTTAGCCGTCGCAACAGCATATCAAGGTATATCATATCAGGTATATCATGTCAAGTTCACTGTCAGGAGTGTGCCACGACGGGCCACTATCATGTCACGTCATTTGTCAAAAGTACACCACAATGGGTCACCATCGAGTCAGGGAACACACTTAAATTTATATGGCACAAGCATACATTTAGTAATTAAATATTAGCAGGGGCAAGGGCTGTGGAGGACTCATGCGGCTCAGAAAAAATTAATGGCCATGCAGCTCAGGCAAGTTGCATGCAAGCAGCTTAATTAAAAGTCCATGCGGCCAACAATAAATAATGTTGCCACTGTACAAGAATTAAATAATTGCATGCACTAAAGCAAATAAAGTATTGAGCCTATGCGGCAAGCAAATACATGCGACTAGCAATTAATTGTGGCCAAGCAATAAACGGCCATGCAATTAATGGGGGGGAAAGCATATGCGGCCAGCAATAGTTGGGCCATATGCGGCCAGCTATGAGTGCATATGCGGCCAAAATATTTCTTATGCGCCCAGCAAATATTTAAGGCCATATGCGGCTCACAAATGGCCAATGGCCTATGCGGCCAAAATTGGGCTGAAGGCCATATGCGGCCAAGATTAGATTGGCCTATGCGGCCAGCAAATACTCCATGTGGCCAAGCAAATACACTAACATTTGCATGCGGCTACAGTGTTCCTAGCAAGCCATGCGGCCAAGTGTTCCTAGCAAGCCATTCGGCCAAGTGTTTGGCCATGCAATTATTAATGGCTAATAAATTGCATGCGGCTGCAAGTGTTTGGCCAAGCAAAATTACTAATGCATGTAAGCCACTAGTAATGCAAGCTAATGCATACAAAAATAAAGGAAAAGGCCATGTGGCCAAGCTAATATTCCTATGCGGCCAACTTATTTAATAAGTATGCAAGCTACTGCTTGCATATAAGCATACAAGCTAGGCCATGCGGCCAACTAAATTACACATGGCCATGCGGCCCCATATACAATGTCATGCCATGCAATTAAGCTGATGCCATGCATGCAAACTAAGCAGAACTAAATAAGCATGCTAACTAAAGCATGCAATGCATGCAAATGCAATTTCCTACGTAAGCAAAATGCATGCAGCCCATTAGTTACATGCGGCCAGAAATATACAATTGCCATATGCGGCTCAAGCAAGAGAATGGCCATGCGGCCAAGAATGGCATTAGCCATATGCGGCCAGGAAAATTTCTCTTGGCCATATGCGGCAATGCATGCAGATGCTTGCATTTAATTAATTAAAGGGCCATGCGGCCAGATGCATGCAATTAATTAAAAAGGCCATGCGGCCAACAAGTGAATGCTCATGCAGTCCAGCAAATAAATACTTGCACGTGGCCAGCTAATGCATTGAGCCTATGCGGCCAACTCAATTAAATATTCAATTAAATGGCCATATGCTACTCACAAATGCAATTAATGGCTCCCACAGAGAACATGTCCATGAAAAATGTCGTGGCCTCCATGCTCCACCAAACAACAATAGGAACCCAAATCCAGACTCCCATAGGTGAAATTTAGGTAAAATAAAATTTTCTACATCATGGAACCATCAAATAGCAAAAATATGCAGGTTTGATAGATCAAAACTCATGAAAACCGAAAATACCACAAAGCTAGATTTACAAGAAATTAACCACGAAAATGAAAAATGCTAAGTACTAAAGTCACTACAACAAAAAACCCTTTTAATGACGGCTAAAAAGCGTCATTAATGACGAACCATGACGCTTTTTTTTTCCACAGCAACCGTTATGAAAACGGATGTTATAAATATTTTTTAAAAGCGTCATAAAATAACCGTCATGAATAGTTTCTATAAAAGCGTTATGAATAGTAAATATATAGTGCACAATTCAGAACAATTTTAAAACGTCATGAATAGATAATATGTATAGGCTCAATGCAGCACATTTATAACACTTTATACTATTGAAATTAGCATATTTATAATGCTCTATACTGCACAGTATATATTACATTCCAAAAACTTAACATTATATCACCATCTTTATTACATTTCTCAAAATAGAGTACATATCAACATCTTCATTACATTGAATATCCAAATACATATATATATTTACAACAGTAAAACACACAGTAGTGGTTCCTTCACAATTGAGAACAAAGTGCAACAAAATGCTAAGGTGTAGAAATAAGCCTAAATTGAATACATAATCAAAAGTCTCCATTCAACCTCTTTCTCCAATTCTGGTAGTGCCTTCTTGAGTTTGCTGATAGTATCGGACCGTAGTGCTTTGAGGCCTCTACGCCATTCTTCCTGCCATAATGTTGAACACATAGGATGAAATCAAGAAATTTTAAATATTATTAAACTATGAAAAGTAGTGAAACAAAAAAAAGTGTAATTCCTGAAAACACCATAAACAAAACATGCATCGCTTTTTACATAGAGACACCAGGTTAAAGTATCCTTGTTTTTCAACTTTCATCTTCCTGATCAAGTCAATTCCAGCGAAATGTAAATAACTCAGAAGAAGATAATATCCTTCAATGAAATTCCATAGACTTTTAAGTTAAAAAACATAATACCAGGCAAGCATTAGTATCCTGACATCTGTATGATCCGCTTCCACGTCAGAACAGAAAGACTCAATACATTCAGGGCTGTTCAAATGGACAACAAAGACAGGAGTATTAGCATGTTTGTTTCCGGTGATACAGAAAATATAATAAGAAGTGCAAATCTGTTTGACAAATAAGAGTCCAGGAAAGATTGCAATTTTTTGTTTTGTGCAAAAATAAAATAAGAAGTGGAGGATATATGAGGAAAACTATATAATACCTTGATTGCAATAAGTGCACACAAGTTGCTATTAATTAAATCATGAAAACAAGCTTCTAAGTGATCTTTCAGTGTAGAAAAAGACAGAGAAAGCCAATGTTACTAGGTAAGAACAGCTTATTGACAAATTAATAACATAAATTAACACCATGAAGAGGAAAATCATACCAGGTCCTTAACAAACTGAATTTGAAGGTTCATCGTTAACTTTCCCAATAGCTTCAAGTATTGAGTAGTAGATAATGAGATCATACTCATTAGTGACTGACTTATATCCAAAAAAACAAACCTAAAAGTACCAAAAGATGTTTAACTTCTTCAAGCTCGATCTTCTAACAATAACTCAGATGTCAATTTTTTTAAAAATAACATGATAATATGAAAACTTGGATAAGGCTAATTGTTTTAACAAATGCTCCAACTAGGATAAGGCTAATTGTTTAATTCTTTCGACATTGCAAGAGATTGTACTAAAGTATTTACCGTTTATTCCATCTTCCCAAGATAATTCCGCTCGATCATGATCTGACCAACAACACACGAATCGAACGTATACCTGTCCTGAGGTACTCTGGGGGCGTGAATGCCAAATTAGTACTATAGCTCTTCCCATCCCTGCTATTCTTCATGAGGCCAAAACACGACAGCCTCGGATTGCCATCCTAACAAGTGTACAAGATTAAGAACAAAATTTGCATAGGATTATACATCAATACCATTGCAAGAACAAATAAATACATCCTCACCTTATCGAAATTAATTAAGCCCAATAGTAAATTAATTATTAATCCAATTAATAAGCAAAGCATGACAAAATAATCACAAAGAAATACATGGACTTTACACAAACACCATCAACCATTCTGTGCCAAAGATACTTCTATTACACTATTTAACCCTACAGCTTGCAAATTCCGGAATACGGTGTCAGTATGAAGAGAGACTGAGAGAAAAATTACCGGTAAGGTGTCACAGTATGAAGAGAGAGAAATTACCGGTAAGATGTCAGTATGAAGAAATAACATTCTTTGATTGAGAAGTCCTAGGTATGGGAAGTGGTTCTTTAATTCTTATTCTAGTTGAATGAACATATGAAGTCTATTTCATCCAAACAATGATACATGATCGATCAATTTGAAAATAATATTGGACAACTAGAGTTTACATACCATAACTTTTCGTTGGAGTATTGAGGCACAATCACCCGAAGCATAAACACCATCGCAATCAAGGGCTCTAAGCCATTCATCGGTAGCCAATACACGTCTGTCAGCCTAAACAATGGAAATGGAACTTTAAACGTAAAATTCAACTTAGGCACTAGTTAACAAATATAATTTATGAGTACGAAAAAAAGAAGAAGCTATGAGCTTGAGTCCAGATACATTTTACCTGACCAATCTATTTCGTGAAGTCCAGTATGATAGGGCGAGTCCCAATACCGGCAGACCAACCAGCCATTCCGAAGGGTACATAAATCTCTCCGGTTGCTGCATTTGTTACGGTGATGGTCTTATCTGATGTTTTAACATCAATACCATCTCTTGGGAATTTCTCTTCTGCAAATTGTGTGATCCTCTTGTCAAACCTAGACAATAAACACACCAATTAAGAGCGTAAATGTGAATTCCGTGTGCAAAACATTATTTTGTACCAATTAGCCGATCAGGTTGGCCAGCCGCTCGCTCCGGAGCAGGCCCACCGATCTAGCCTCCTCCTGCAACAGTAACAAATCGACGGCCCGCAGCTCGTCGAGGCTGAACTCGGAGAACGCCGGCGGGACGTTGGGGTCGATCCTTCCGCCGCCGCTCTCTGTTGCAGATGTCAACCACAAAAAATAAATAAGAGGAAGTCGGAGCGGAGCTCCGTCAATTAAAAATTAAATAAAATAAAATAATAAGCGGACCGAGATCGCGATCCTCCGGCTCGAGGACGGAGGACTTGAAGCTTTCCAAGCAAACAAATTCCGCTAAAGAAATAAACTTTCCATAACGAAAGTCCTAAAGTTATAAGAAAAAACAATCACCAACTACACCAGTTCCGAAATCAATCCACTGCAATTCCCAATATTCTCAACATAATCAACTAAACTTACTATTTTTACATCAAAATCAAGAAGCAGAAACATATAACAAAATCAAATCTTTCTCCCAAAAAAAACAAGGAAGTTTTGGTTTTTTTTTTTTACCAGGGCGTGGAAGAGGAGGATGACGAAGAGGCCGGTGGCGGAGGCGAGACCCCCGAAGCCCTCCTCCGACTCCACTTCATGTTCTCGACCGAGCGTCGTCCCGCTCATCATGAGCACCGACCTCCCCGATCTTCTGAACCCGAAGCCACAACGCCTGGACGACCTCGACCCACCACATCGTTCCCGCCGCCGCCGCTTCCGTCGACGAGCGAGGGGTTGGGAGCTTAGGGCTTAGGGTTCGTGGGAGGAGGGGTTGGGGGCTTAGGGCTTAGAGTGAGACCTAGAGCTAGGGTTTAGAGTGAGACCTAGAGTTAGGGTTTGTAGGAGATTGAAAGGAGGAGATGGAAAATTTTAGGGTTTGGGGAGAGGAGGGAAGAGGGGGCAGAAGGAGAGCAAGGAGAATGAGAGTTCTTCCGAGTAAAATCGGAGGGGGGATGGAATATATTACAGAAAGTTTATTACAAGTTTGCCACCGCTCTAAACTATTAATAACGCTTTGTTTTATAAACGTTATAAAAAGCCCAGAATTAGCCCAAACCGTCATAGAAAAAAGGTATTTTTCAACTTGATAACGCTTATGTATCAGTCGTCATTAAAACTCCTTGTCGAGCGTCATTAATAGGTCTTTTTGTTGTAGTGAGTGGTTAGAAACACATGAGGAAGACAATGGAACAATAAAAATGGACTTCCTCCATGAAGCAAGATGCACTTGCCTACACCTTCCTGGTAGGTGGGGAGTAATGGTAAGGAAGAAGAAGAGTGAATGAGGAGAGAGAAAGAGTGTGGGGTTAATACATGATGATGGTGGTGGTAGGTAGGGGTTCTCCCCTTGGTTCATGATGAACCAATAAGCAACCCAAGCCGAACCAAGTCAATCCAAACAAGCCGAACCAAGCCAGGAGACATGCAATACGAGTCTAAATACGTACACGTATACCAAAATACGTAATACGAACAATGGTCATTACAACTCTACCCACCTTAAAAGAATTTCATTCTCGGAATTTAATCAAGAGGCTAGAGATGTAAGGACAAGCCATACTAATCATAGGCAAGCTATACTAGTCAAGCAATCAAGCAATTATTTATACAAACAAGGAAATTGAAGGCATGAGGAAGAGGGAAGACATCCTGCTAGGAACCTCTATGCCGATTCTAAATCTGAGCTTGGACCAGGGCATACTGCTGGGGTCTCTGCTGCTGGAAGACTTGTGCTTGAGGCGGCAATGGCCTCGGAGGCTGGTACTGCTGCTGCACTGGTGCTGGTCCCCTTACCGAAGGACTAGTCTGGGCCGATGATGAACTGGCCCTATTCGGACAGGACCCTATCTTGTGATCCGGTGCCCCACAAGCCAAACATAATTCCTGTGCTCTGCGACACTCTGCTACCACATGTCCTGGCTTCCTACAATGAGTGCAGCCTATTGCGGAAGACTGCTTCTGCTTCTGTTGCTGAGGGGACGTCAGTGTCGAGTGTTGAACTGACAAAATTGAATCCGCCCTTCGGGGAACTCCAATAGTCAAAGCCCTAGCTGCCGGGGCTGGTGCTGAAGACTGGGTCATCTGGCCGTGAGACCGCTTCCGACCTCCGGTCCTGTCCACAATCCTCTGGGAGGTATACTCGTGCCTCCTGGCTGTTCTCAATACCGCATCAAAAGTCTGATGCTCAAACTGCTCCACTGCCAACAAAATCTCGAGATGGAGCCCCTGCTGGAACCGCTGGGCTCTATCGAACTCGGTTGCCACCAAGGTGGGAGCAAACCGACTAAGCCTGGAAAACTCGGCCGCATACCCATCGACCGTCCTGTCCATCTGCTTCAAATTGGTGAACCTGGTCTGTAGATCGTACCGAGCTACAACATCGAAGTACTTGGTCTGGAACCTCTCACGAAATATTGTCCAGGCAATAGGCACCACTAGTCCAACGGCCTGCGCCGCCCACCAGCTGCGGGCTAGATCCAATAACTACAGGCGCACTATGACCACCTTCTCATCTTCGGGGGTCTTCGTTGCCTCCAATATCACCTCCGTGTCCTGAAGCCACGCATCAGCAGTGATAGCATCTTTGCTGCCATCGAAGAATGGAGGGTTCAGGCGCTTGAAACTGTTGGTCGCGCTATTACCCTGATGACCTCCTCTGGTCAGAGCATCTTCCACTGCCTGGTGCAAGACATCTCCTCTACGATCCTGCGATGCAAGCAACTCCCTGATAAGTCCAACCAAGGCTCCATCATCCTGTCCTGCGGGCTGGGCTGGCTGCACCGGGGGTTCTGGATCTCCGGGAGGCATGACCCGGGAGGCTGCTCCTGAGTGCTGGGCCTGATCTTCTGGTTGCTGCTGGTCCACGGTAGGCGCTCCGCCTTGCTGATCGGCAGGTCCAGGAATAATGTCGCTGAAGAAGACGACATAGGGAACAATAACGACATAGGGAACAATAAGGAAGGACCAGGACAGATCAACGATTACAAGCATGTGATCAGGACAAGAATTTCAGGGATTCAGAGGATACGAACAGAGATCAAGAGCGAGTACTGATTGAGACATCTATTCGGTAAACCCTCACATATCTTGATTTACAAGACCTGCATGGGTCACCACTTAAACCATGTAACGCCCCAGAACCAGAATACTAGAGAGCGGGGGCGAACATAGCCAGCTACGTATAATGAAATGGAATCCATCACACCAAACGGTCATGGCTGTCTAGATATATGAGGGTTTAACTACAATCCATCAGTCTCCTATGGTCAATAACAAGCCTAAATGTCTCAATCTCAAGCAAGCAAGTAAAGTTACAAGATGTAAGATCACCAAATATACAATATTAAGGCGTCCCAAATATTACATATTTAGCTGATCATGAAGCTAGTCGTTACAAAATATGAAGACTAGCAAGAGTTTTAGTCATACATGATCAACCCTAGGATCTGTCAATCATGTTACAGCCCGTAGGCAGACAGTAAATAAGGTGCAATACGAGCTAACAGGTGCTCGCCGGCTAAACGCCTCAAAAGAATATTTTTACAGTAGAGTGGGAGAGCCAAATGAACCCACTCGTTGCCAGGATTCCTTATAGTGGTCACCATCTGGCTGGAAAGTCGGTAGATCCTCTGGAGCTGCTCCGATATCTGGCCATACAAAACTAGCTGGGTCAGATCCCAGAAGAGCAAGTGCCACAAAGGAGGCTTTACTTAGGAACTAAAACCAGCAATTAGCACAAGAATATAATTATATAATAAAAGACAGTAATTAAGGAAAAGCATGACAGGTGATATACGATGAGATAACCATGGGACTATTCAGATAACCAGGTTACAACCCGTAAACCAAACAAGGACCGGGGTTGTAACCCTTCATCTGAACTCCCACCATTTATCAGCAGGGTGAATATAAACAATCAAGTCATGTGACAAATTTGTACAGGATCAGGACAAGACTAGACTGATTAGACTCCATCCAACATTCACGACCAGGTAATAAGTACGGCTTGATACTTTAACTAACTAGGGTTTCACAGGCCTAGTTATTAGCAAGATGCAAAGAGATGTTCCTCCAGCCACAAGCCCTGCAGCGAATCCAGGCTATCCAGGCGACTAGGATTCATTTAAGCAATGCCTCGTTATGTTCCACATATCAGTGAACCTAGACTTGTGCCCTAATCGTCGGCAAGCTGCAAGTCCAACAATGGTGGCCGGGATAACGGGATCGCCTGTAACTGGGAAAATCTCTCATGACTACTGAATTATTCTAGTTATTAGCCTTAGTCAAATTCAGTAGGTACCCCTGACCGTGGTACTCAGGGGTCCCTGTCCTAGACATGATGCAAGACAAGACTGGTTCATTTGTACAAGCACAATCGTCCACGGTGTCCAGGCCATTCATTCTTGTCATGTCATGTTAGCCGTCGCAACAGCATATCAAGGTATATCATGTCAGGTATATCATATCAAGTATATCATGTCAAGTTCACTGTCAGGAGTGCGCCACGATGGGCCACTATCATGTCACGTCATTTGTCAAAAGTACACCACAACGGGTCACCATTGTGTCAGGGAACACACTTAAATTTATATGGCACAAGCATACATTTAGTAATTAAATATTAGCATGGGCAAGGGCTGTGGAGGACTCATGCGGCTCAGGAAAAATTAATAGCCATGCGGCTCAGGCAAGTTGCATGCAAGCAGCTTAATTAAAGGGCCATGCGGCCAACAATAAATAATGTTGCCACTGTACAAGAATTAAATAATTGCATGCACTAAAGCAAATAAAGTATTGAGCCTATGCGGCAAGCAAATACATGCGGCTAGCAATTAATTGTGGCCAAGCAATAAATGGCCATGCAATTAATGGGGGGAAAAGCATATGCGGCCAGCAATGGTTGGGCCATATGTAGCCAGCTATGAGTGCATATGCGGCCAAAATATTTTTTATGCGGCCAGCAAATATTTAAGGCCATATGCGGCTCACAAATGGCCAATGGCCTATGCGGCCGAAATTGGGCTGAAGGCCATATGCGACCAAGATTAGATTGGCCTATGTGGCCAGCAAATACTCCATGCGGCCAAGCAAATACACTAACATTTGCATGCGGCTACAGTGTTCCTAGCAAGCCATGCGGCCAAGTGTTCCTAACAAGCCATGCGGGCAAGTGTTTGGCCATGCAATTATTAATGGCTAATAAATTGCATGCGGCTGCAAGTGTTTGGCCAAGCAAAATTACTAATGCATGCAAGCCATTAGTAATGCATGCTAATGCATACAAAAATAAAGGAAAAGGCCATGCGGCCAAGCTTATATTTCCATACGGCCAACTTATTTAATAAGTATGCAAGCTACTGCTTGCATATAAGCATGCAAGCTAGGCCATGCGGCCAACTAAATTACACATGGCCATGCGGCCCCATATACAATATCATGCCATGCAATTAAGCTGATGCCATGCATGCAAACTAAGCAGAACTAAATAAGCATGCTAACTAATGCATGCAAATGCAATTTCCTACGTAAGCAAAATGCATGCAGCATGCGGCCAGAAATATACAATTGCCATATGCGGCTCAAGCAAGAGAATGGCCATGCGGCCAAGAATGGCATTAGCCATATGCGGCCAGGAAAATTTCTCTTAGCCATATGCGGCAATGCATGCAGATGCTTGCATTTAATTAATTAAAGGGCCATGCGGCCAGATGCATGCAATTAATTAAAAAGGCCATGCGGCCAACAAGTGAATGCTCATGCGGTCCAGCAAATAAATACTTGCACGTGGTCAGCTAGTGCATTGAGCCTATGCGGCCAACTCAATTAAATATTCAATTAAATGGCCATATGCGGCTATGCAATTAGTGGCTCCCACAGAGAACATGTCCATAGAAAATGCCATGGCCTCCATGCTCCACCAAACAACAATAGGAACCCAAATCCAGACTCCTATAGGTCAAATTTGGGTAAAATGGAATTCTCTACATCATGGAACCATCAAATAGCAAAAATATGCAGGTTTGATAGATCAAAACTCATGAAAACCGAAAATACCACAAAGCTAGATTTACAAGAAATTAACCACGGAAATGAAAAATGCTAAGTACTAAAGTGGGTTAGAAACACATGAGGAAGTCAATAGAACAATAAAAATGGACTTCCTCCATGAAGCAAGATGCACTTGCCTACACCTTCCTGATAGGTGGGGAGTAATGGTGAGGAAGAAGAAGAAGAGTGAATGAGGAGAGAGAAAGAGTGTGGGGTTAATAAATGATGATGGTGGTGGTAGGTAGGGGTTCTCCCCTTGGTTCATGATGAACCAATAAGCAACCCAAGCCGAACCAAGCCAACCCAAACAAGCCGAACCAAGCCAGGAGACATGCAATACGAGTCTAAATACGTACACGTATACCAAAATACGTAATACGAACAATGGTCATTACATCCTTAGTTGGTGAAACCAACAGTACCATACGTCCAGAATATTCCATTTGGCTAGGTCGATGTGAAGGAGTTCGGATTTTGCAAGAAGATAGGAAATGATCGATTAGTCATGATGGCAATCTAATCTAAGAGAATTTGATTTAAGATAAAGGTCATCCTTAACTAGAAGTACGTATTTATATTTATTTAGAAAACATTTATAAACCATTTTAGAAAACTTTATGAAACATATTTAGAAAGACTTTTAAGAAAATCATATAAAGATATAAAACTCTATTTAGAAGTATTTGTTATTTAGAAATATATACCATAAATAGGTAAATTATATGTCCGCGGTTATTTATATTTATAGAGCCCAAAAACATGATTTACAAGTCAAGTAATATATATATAACTATTTTGGGATTTATATTTATAATAGTATAAACTATATTTTCTAGCCAAAACACCTTTTAGATAAATACTTGAAATTATTTTGGGGCTAAAAACTTACTTTGTCAATATATAAAAAAATCTATCTTTGGAAAAATAGCTATAAATATTGTAGCAATTTTAATTTTATTTAAGTTGTGCATTAAAATACCAGTAGAATCGTACAACCATATAAATTAGAAATACTACTCCACTTTTCCTAAAATATATAATATATCTAAACTATTATCAAATACTATACAATGATAAATATTATCAACATATTACAATAGTATTAGTAATACACAAAATAATCTATCCATAATAGCTAATAATTTTGAAGTTAGTATAGATTTAATACGTAATAACAATAATAATAAATAGTAACATGACAAAAAACTTAAACTCCTCTAGTTTTTGTATAATAGAACCAACATCAATTGATTGTTGCTCTATCCCATGTATTCCTTTAGAAGGAGTAAACTACAGAGAGAGAGGATTTTAAAGAATAAAGAAGGAAATAGTGAGAGAGTGTTCCCAGAACACTCTAGGAAAAGGGAATGAAGAAAAAAGAAAAAGTCAAGTAAGAAGAAGAGGGAGGAAGGGTCGAGACTCACCAGGAGAGAGGGAGGGGTGTCCCCACCGCCGCGGCGGAGGCGGAGATGAAGGCAGCGGCGGCGACGGTGCTGACGGCTCGGCGGGTCCGATTGGCCTGATCCACTCGACGAGGCGGATCGATGGGGTCGGCCGGAAAGGAGGCAGGGGAGATCCAGATCTGTCTTGAGGCCCGACGCTCGAGGAGGCGGCTCAAGCACGGAGGAACTCATGCTCGGCGGAGGCGCACGCTCTCAACGCTGCCGAGGGCACAGCTGTCACGCCCCGCTCCCGAATAATCGGATACGAGTCGGACACGCCCAGCCTTCGTCGTTGGACACGACGAAGTAAGATGTATAATACTAAGGAAAACTCACAGTCACAATGTAATGTAAACAAAACACAGCTTTTATAACGTTTCCAGAAATTACCAATATCCATCAAGTGTTTTAAAATACAAACTCAGCCGGAGACAAATCCGGTCAAATAATATACAATAATGAATCTCTAAGATACAATCTCCAGAAAAATAAATGAAATAAAAAGCTGCAATATCCAAGCAATCACCAGCTCCATGTAATCTCCCACTCACCTGCAACGATCCTATCAGGAAAAGAGCAAAGTACAACCCTGACTAGACAATATACAATGTAGTCTGTGATCCAGAGTACAAGGTGAAACTAGAATACCAGAAAACTAGAACATGAAATGAAACTGAAACTGTGGTACCAGAAATGAAATGTAAAACTGCAGGCAATGGATGACAATCAATATGCTAGACAATGAAAACGGCCATCAATGTACAAGGCAATCAATCACGATAATCAAATATGCAATTGTGACCATTTTGAAATATTAAAACTAATGTGTGACCGGCTTAGGAGCAATCAATCAATCAATGATGCAATGAGTCAATGAGTCAATTCTACAAGGTCCGGCTTCATCGTACGTGAAGTGTACGATTAGGCTATCCACAATACCTATGTTGGGTGTGGTCACACAAAAGCTAATATTTTCCCCAATTCCCGCAATGAACAATGACGCACAAGCAATGAACAATGGTACAAGACAATCGTGTGTATCTCGTGTCCGATATGAGAACATGGCACATGAAGGTAAGACAGAAAAACAAAGTACAAGTCGAGTTAGTGTACTTGCCTCGGTTTGGTTGCACGAGAGTAGTACTGCATGGTTGTCAATCACCTGGTAATATTTGTACAAGTTATTTAGGGTTTTAAATAATGACAAGTTAACTAACTAACTTAGATAATTTGACTTATTCTAGATAAGAACAAGTTAACAATATTTAGAAAGTATTATAGTTTTTAATCACCATAAATACTCATGAAAACATATACTATATAATTTAGAAAATATATTATAACTTTATAAGGTTTTCAGAAATACTTTTGATTTACTATAATTAATTAGCAGAAAAATACATACATAAATATTATTTTTAACAAAACATACATTTATAAGAAATTATTAATCAAACTTGAATATTGCTAACTATAAACTAATTAACTACTATGAAAATAATTTAGTAGACTTTATAAAAATAGCTTTGGCTTAGAGACATATTTACTAGTTAAAACATCAATTATAAATATGAACCAGCAGTAATTTATTACTAAAAATTCTCTAGTTGGAAATATCTTTAGTAGCAACTATATAATTTTATAACATTAAATCAACTAGTAATAATATTTATGACAAAACTAGCTAGAGGATTTCATACTAGCTTTATGAAAATACTAATAGGCCATATCAAAATATATATTATAACAAAACATTAGTTAAAAGTACATTTCCTTCAAAATATTTGAACAATAAATTTATCAAGTAGTATTTGCTAGAAATTCCATTTAAAATCTACTTCCTAAAATAATGGCTAACAATCCTTAACAAAAACCAGAAATTAATAGTAACAAATTTAAATGCAGTAACCATTTAATTAAAATTCTATCTGCCAGCCCAATATCCAGCCCATTTAACCCAGCCCTACTTCTGGCCCGAACCCATTGGCCCACAGTCCTAAAATCTACTGATAAATCAACAATTAAATTGGTTTACCAAGCCCACTCTTCTCGGCCCAAGACCCGGCCCGACTCTCAGCTTTCTGTTAAACTTAATAAAATTAAACTTAACTTAATATTCTCTTAAAATCTGATCAGCCCATGGTTCAGCCCACAGACTCGGCCTTTAAACCCGGTCCAAACTCCTCACATAAAAATCTAATGCCTTTCTCTCTCCTCTTCAGTCACTCGAAAAATCCAGAACCACTGAAGGTTCGAGAGAACTCTCCGGCGAGATTCGTCTTCTCCGGCGAGATTTCGTCTTCTCCGGCGAGATTTCGTCTCCGCCTTCTTCTTCCTCCCTCTTCAACCCTAACCCGAAAACTTCTCCGCTCGGGAAACCCTCACTTCATCTTCCTCAACTCCAAGCTCGAAACCCTAACCCTAAATATTACTTCACCGGCCGAAACCCTAACTCCTTAGCCTCCACCTTCTCCGGCTAACTCTTCCTCAGACCCTAACCCTAGCTTCCCATGGCCGAAACCCTAGATTTCTAGATCTGAACCCTAGGTCCTTCTTCTTCTCCTTCTTCTTCTGGAAAACCCTAGATCTAGGTTGTCTTCATTACTGGGTTCGAAACCCTAGCCTTAGCTCTTCTTCTCCGACTCCATAGGAGAACCTAGATGAAACCCTAATTTCTAGGTTATCAGTCGATCATTACCCCATCTCCATCTTCCCCGAAACCCTAACCCAACATAAAACCCTAATTTACAACAGGAAGAGAAGGGGGTTCAAGAAGGGTGATGAACGTGCTCACCGACCGTGGTGGGGAAGTCGATCCACGCGTGGCGGCGAGATCCGTCCTCCGGCGGCGAGACTCTGGATCGATCCAGTAACGACTCGGTGGCTTCGGCGGTGGCTCGTCGAGGTCTCCTCAACTCGACCACTGATGGCGGTGGTGCTCTGTCACGGCGGAGGTGACTGATCTGGCTTGGTCGACGGTGACTCCTCGGCGAGGCGGCTTCAGGGAGGCGGTGGCGCGGAACTCGAAGGGTCGGCGGCGAGGAACTGGGATCGAGGCGAGGGTCTCCTCGGGCTCGGCGCTCGAGCGCTGATGGCGGTGGCGCACTTCACAAGGCGTCGGTCACTGTCGGCGCTCTGGCAGTGCACAGTCTCCAAGACGGGTGCTGTCTTCGAGACCAACACATCAGTCGAGGCTGGCTCGAACTTCGAGGTGGCAGCGACGATCTGGACTCCGACGAGAGTGAGCAGTGGCACACGGCTGAGGAACTCCGGCGGCGGCGGCTACACGGTCTGGGGACGGTCGGGGAATGGTCGCGCTCGGCGGTGCTCGGCCTCCTCCAGAGAGGAGAGAGAGAAGAGAGAGAGAGAAATGAGAGAGAGAGAGAGATGAGAGAGGTGAGGTGACGTGGCTGAGAGTGTACTGTGGTGTGTCAGTGTATTGGGAAACGTGTAAATTTATAGTAAAATATTACTGTGTGTGTGAGTGGCACAGTAGGTAAATATGTGTAGATCTGAGGGTAATAAGTCAGTGGCAGTACAGTAATTTAGTATAGATCTGGGGGTATTAATTAGGAATAGTTGTAACAACTTTCCAATCAATAAAAACTCTAACAGATTTCAAAAATTTAAATTCAAATAGAATTTCACAAAACCGAATTCAAAGTCTAATCTCCCAGATTTTTTTTAAATAGGAATAGATTCCAAAATTTAAAATTACTGATTCAAAACCAATTTTCAAACACTCCCTCCAATGGTTCCAACAGATTTTCAAATTCAACAATCAACAGTTATTCAAAACAGTTTCTTTTTAATAGAACACAGGTTTTTCAAATAAAAAGCTCCAACAGATTTAATAGTTCAAAATACTTTTCCAAACTAAAACAGATTAGCTAATAATAACTAATCAATAATTAGGAATAAAATCAACAGTAATATATAACCATCTATAAATCAATAACCATTAATAACTAAAAACAAATTAATCCACTAAACTTCATTTGCTAAAATAATAACAAAAATGCTTAATCTCATTTAAGAGTATAAATTTTATTTTGAGAATAACCTTCTCTTAGAATAAAAATTCTTTTTATTAAAGAACATGTTTTCTATAAAAAACAATATTTTAGAAAAATTTCAAAACTTCACCGAATATGATTCAGGGAGTTACAAATCTACCCCCCCTTACAAAAATTTCGTCCTCGAAATTTCAAGGGTTTTGTAGAGTACAAAATCAACAAAATTTATTAGAGACAACAAAAATACTAAATGATTTATTTATGGAGTAAAAATAACAAGGACTAACAAGTAGTCACTAGGCAGTAGGAAAAACTGTAAATGCAAGAAAACTCAGAGACAAGCCTAAAAATAGGCAATATAAAAGAAATACAGCTACTACAAGCAAGTAAGAAAATAACGTCCATCTGACTGCGCTCTTGTGACTACTGATCCTCATAAACTGGGTCCTCCTGCTGCTGCTCTGGTACTGGCCCCTAATGAGTGAAAGCCGCAGGACAATCCCTCACTTGATGAGTAGCAGATCCACAAATCAAGCATTGCCCTAACTTCTTGCGACATTCATCGACACGGTGTCCCGGTCGCTTGCAGTATGCACAAGAAAAGTACACCGGGGTCTGGGTCTGCCTCTGCTGCCTCGGCGATGTCGGTGCTCGAACATGATGCTGATGCTGAGGTGGCCTCTGCTGAGTGTCGGCCCGCTTCGGTGGACCCTGGGAACTACTGGCGCCAATATCTCTGTCCCGCTTGAGCTTCGGATCCATTTCCTTCTCCACTCCCTGAGCAACTTTAAGAATGCTCGCATATGTAGTGGCCTGCCTGATAGCTACTGCATGACGTAGCTCCCTGGTGAGACCCTTCTTGAACATCCAAGCCCTGTCCTTCGGCGTGCTGACTAGGTTCTCTGCGAACCTGCTGAGTCGGGTGAACTCGGATGTATACTGGGCCACTGACATATTCTCCTGCTGTAATGCTTCAAATTGCATCCTAAGCTCGTCCCACTCCACATCCGGGAAGAACTTTTCCTGGAACAGCAGCTTGAAGTCCTTCCAGGAAACTCCGGGCTCTGCTAACTGGGGCTCCTCCCGGTACCAAGCCCTAGCGATGTCGAAAAGTCACATGCTCGTAACTTCGACCTTCAAATCATCCGGGATCCTCGTCATCTTCAATGACCGTTCAGCATTCTCCAGCCAGTCGTCTGCGTAGACTATTCCCTCATCGCCCCAGAAATCCATTGGACAGAGGAGCTGATATTCCTTGGCAGTTCCTGGCTTCGGCGCTACTGGTGCCGGCGGTGCTGGCGGTGCTGGTGGAGCTGGCTCTCTGGTCCTGAGTGCGTCGACGATGGTCGCTCCGAACTGTGCGGCCTGCTGACTCTGAGTCTCTCTGAACTGTGCAGCCTGTTGATTCTGGGCCTCCATGAATTGTTGGAACATGGCCATCACCTGCGTGCCATCGAACATCATCGTCGGTGGAATAGGCTGAGGCGGAGGCGGTGGAAGCTGCTCCTGTGTACTGGGTGCAGGCTGCTCACTGGTCCCAGCGCTCGTCGTGGCGACCGTCCTGCAAAAGAAATAAACTGTTGATTGCTATATCCTATAAAAATCACAAACTATCCTAAAATCATAAGTAAAATCAAATTTTCAAAAATTTTTAAACATCAATAACCATAAACCATAAACCATTAATCATAAATCATAAACCATTTTCATAAACCATAAACCATTTTTTCGTGGTTCCTATGCTGTGATGAGTTTTCCTTAGCTTCCGCTGGTCCCCCAATAACACTTATTTGCCTAAGTGTCATTAGGATAGACCTGCATGGGCCACCACTAAAAACATGCCACGCCCCACTCCCGAATAATCGGATACGAGTCGGACACGCCCAGCCTTCGTCGTTGGACACGACGAAGTAAGCTGTACAATACTAAGGAAAACTCACAGTCACAATGTAATGTAAACAAAACACAGCTTTTATAACGTTCCCAGAAATCACCAATATCCATCAAGTGTTTTAAAATACAAACTCAGTCGGAGACAAATCCGATCAAATAATATACAATAATGAATCTCTAAGATACAATCTCCAGAAAAATAAATGAAATAAAAAGCTGCAATATCCAAGCAATCACCAGCTCCATGTAATCTCCCACTCACCTGCAACGATCCTATCAGGAAAAGAGCAAAGTACAACCCTGACTAGACAATATACAATGTAGTCTGTGATCCAGAGTACAAGGTGAAACTAGAATACCAGAAAACTAGAACATGAAATGAAACTGAAACTGTGGTACCAGAAATAAAATGTAAAACTGCAGGCAATGGATGACAATCAATATGCTAGACAATGAACACGGCCATCAATGTACAAGGCAATCAATCACGACAATCAAATATGCAATTGTGACCATTTTGAAATATTAAAACTAATGTGTGACCGGCTTAGGAGCAATCAATCAATCAATGATGCAATGAGTCAATGAGTCAATTCTACAAGGTCCGGCTTCATCGTACGTGAAGTGTACGATTAGGCTATCCACAATACCTATGTTGGGTGTGGTCACACAAAAGCTAATATTTCCCCCAATCCCCGCAATGAACAATGACGCACAAGCAATGAACAATGGTACAAGACAATCGTGTGTATCTCGTGTCTGATATGAGAACATGGCACATGAAGGTAAGACAGAAAAACAAAGTACAAGTCGAGTCAGTGTACTTGCCTCGGTTTGGTTGCACGAGAGTAGTACTGCATGGTTGTCAATCACCTGGTAATATTTGTACAAGTTATTTAGGGTTTTAAATAATGACAAGTTAACTAACTAACTTAGATAATTTGACTTATTCTAGATAAGAACAAGTTAACAATATTTAGAAAGTATTATAGTTTTTAATCACCATAAATACTCATGAAAACATATACTATATAATTTAGAAAATATATTATAACTTTATAAGGTTTTCAGAAATACTTTTGATTTACTATAATTAATTAGCAGGAAAATACATACATAAATATTATTTTTAACAAAACATACATTTATAAGAAATTATTAATCAAACTTGAATATTGCTAACTATAAACTAATTAACTACTATGAAAATAATTTAGTAGACTTTATAAAAATAGCTTTGGCTTAGAGACATATTTACTAGTTAAAACATCAATTATAAATATGAACCAGCAGTAATTTATTACTAAAAATTCTCTAGTTGGAAATATCTTTAGTAGCAACTATATAATTTTATAACATTAAATCAACTAGTAATAATATTTATGACAAAACTAGCTAGAGGATTTCATACTAGCTTTATGAAAATACTAATAGGCCATATCAAAATATATATTATAACAAAACATTAGTTAAAAGTACATTTCCTTCAAAATATTTGAACAATAAATTTATCAAGTAGTATTTGCTAGAAATTCCATTTAAAATCTACTTCCTAAAATAATGGCTAACAATCCTTAACAAAAACCAGAAATTAATAGTAACAAATTTAAATGCAGCAACCATTTAATTAAAATTCTATCTGCCAGCCCAATATCCAGCCCATTTAACCCAACCCTACTTCTGGCCCGAACCCATTGGCCCACAGTCCTAAAATCTACTGATAAATCAACAATTAAATTGGTTTACCAAGCCCACTCTTCTCGGCCCAAGACCCGGCCCGACTCTCAGCTTTCTGTTAAACTTAATAAAATTAAACTTAACTTAATATTCTCTTAAAATCTGATCAGCCCATGGTTCAGCCCACAGACTCGGCCTTTAAACCCGGTCCAAACTCCTCACATAAAAATCTAATGCCTTTCTCTCTCCTCTTCAGTCACTCGAAAAATCCAGAACCACTGAAGGTTCGAGAGAACTCTCCGGCGAGATTCGTCTTCTCCGGCGAGATTTCGTCTTCTCCGGCGAGATTTCGTCTCCGCCTTCTTCTTCCTCCCTCTTCAACCCTAACCCGAAAGCTTCTCCGCTCGGGAAACCCTCACTTCATCTTCCTCAACTCCAAGCTCGAAACCCTAACCCTAAATATTACTTCACCGGCCGAAACCCTAACTCCTTAGCCTCCACCTTCTCCGGCTAACTCTTCCTCAGACCCTAACCCTAGCTTCCCATGGCCGAAACCCTAGATTTCTATATCTGAACCCTAGGTCCTTCTCCTTCTCCTTCTTCTTCTGGAAAACCCTAGATCTAGGTTGTCTTCATTAATGGGTTCGAAACCCTAGCCTTAGCTCTTCTTCTCCGACTCCATAGGAGAACCTAGATGAAACCCTAATTTCTAGGTTATCAGTCGATCATTACCCCATCTCCATCTTCTCCGAAACCCTAACCCAACATAAAACCCTAATTTACAACAGGAAGAGAAGGGGGTTCAAGAAGGGTGATGAACGTGCTCACCGACCGTGGTGGGGAAGTCGATCCACGCGTGGCGGCGAGATCCGTCCTCCGGCGGCGAGACTCTGGATCGATCCAGTGACGACTCGGTGGCTCCGGCGGTGGCTCGTCGAGGTCTCCTCAACTCGACCACTGATGGCGGTGGTGCTCTGTCACGGCGGAGGTGACTGATCTGGCTTGGTCGACGGTGACCCCTCGGCGAGGCGGCTTCAGGAAGGCGGTGGCGCGGAACTCGAAGGGTCGGCGACGAGGAACTGGGATCGAGGCGAGGGTCTCCTCGGGCTCGGCGCTCGAGCGCTGATGGCGGTGGCACGCTTCACAAGGCGTCGGTCACTGTCGGCGCTCTGGCGGTGCACAGTCTCCAAGACGGGTGCTGTCTTCGAGACCAGCACATCAGTCGAGGCTGGCTCGAACTTCGAGGTGGCGGCGACGATCTGGACTCCGACGAGAGTGAGTAGTGGCACACGGCTGAGGAACTCCGGCGGCGGCGGCTACACGGTCTGGGGACGGTCGGGGAATGGCCGCGCTCGGCGGTGCTCGGCCTCCTCTAGAGAGGAGAGAGAGAAGAGAGAGAGAGAAATGAGAGAGAGAGAGGTGAGGTGACGTGGCTGAGAGTGTACTGTGGTGTGTCAGTGTATTGGGAAACGTGTAAATTTATAGTAAAATATTACTGTGTGTGTGAGTGGCACAGTAGGTAAATATGTGTAGATCTGAGGGTAATAAGTCAGTGGCAATGCAGTAATTTAGTATAGATCTGGGGGTATTAATTAGGAATAGTTATAACAACTTTCCAATCAATAAAAACTCTAACAGATTTCAAAAATTTAAATTCAAATAGAATTTCACAAAACCGAATTCAAAGTCTAATCTCCCAGATTTTTTTTAAATAGGAATAGATTCCAAAATTCAAAATTACTGATTCAAAATCTAATTTTCAAACACTCCCTCCAATGGTTCCAACAGATTTTCAAATTCAACAATCAACAGTTATTCAAAACAGTTTCTTTTTAATAGAACACAGGTTTTTTAAATAAAAAGCTCCAACAGATTTAATAGTTCAAAATACTTTTCCAAACTAAAACAGATTAGCTAATAATAACTAATCAATAATTAGGAATAAAATCAACAGTAATATATAACCATCTATAAATCAATAACCATTAATAACTAAAAACAAATTAATCCACTAAACTTCATTTGCTAAAATAATGCGCTGGGCGGGTGGCCAGACGGCGCAACGGTGGAGGGGTCGGCAGCGAGCAGAGGGGGACCGCGGTGGCGTTGGAGAACCAGACGAGGGTTCGGCCAATGGCGGCGGGCACGGATCCTCGGGGAGGTGGCTCGCCTTAGTCCGCACACCCAGTGGCGGAGGGCGGGCTGAGCGAGGCAGCGTCGCCGGCGGAGGCGAGGGAAGGGCGCGGAGAAGAGGTCTCGGCCAAAGGAGGTCAGCTCCGGACTGGGGAGGATCGACGGCAAAATCGAGCCTCGGCGGAGGAGAGGGACGCTCGGCGGTCGCTGGACTCGGCTCGCGTCAACGCGCACGACAGATTTCAACCGACGCGGGGCTGAGGGACCCGTGGCTCGCAGCCGATTGGCGGTCGATTTTGGGGTGCCAGTGGTGCTGGGGAAGCACGGCCACGGGGTTCGACTCACCGGTGGAGACTGGCGTGATGACGTGTGGACGCCAGCGGCCACGATGCGGGGCTGAGCGACGGCCGCAGAGACTCACAGCGAGGGTCTGGCTGCAGTGGCTCGACCGCCTGGATCTGGACGGCGCTGAAGGTGGCACACGAGCGGAGCGTGGCTCCAGGAAGACAAGGCGGTGGCAGCGTGGGTCTTCGACTCGTCGAGGCCTGGCGAGATTTTGATGTCTGGGTCAGGGATGGGGTTCGGTTTGTATCTTGTAACTTTGTGGAATAAGATGGGTTGGACACGGACGCACGGGTCCGGACACGGTGGTTTCTGTGGTGGACACAGACACTTGGACACAGAATTTGTGTTGGCGAATGTGACACGGACACATGGCACATGGTTTGTGTATTAGCCGTTGGTGATGATGTCTGTGGCAATTGGTGGATGTTGGCGAGGAGGATGTCGGGAAGGTGCCGGTGGTGGCCGATGGATTGCCGGGGGATGTGGTCGGGAGGAGAACGGGGAGAGGAGATCATGTACGCACACTCGGAGAGGGATCGTATATAAAAGAAGAATTGTGTTAGTTAGGAGAGAGGTGGTTCTCATATACATATATCATATAGAAAGATAAGGTCGCCTCCTTAGGAAGAATCCTATCGGAAATCAAATCGAGATTAGATTAAATATCAGGATATTTGTTTTAAAAATATTTAGTTTACTAAATAGCTAATTTTAACACTACAAGAATCAAATATTTGATCATTTTACTAATATTTTGATATTATCTAAATAAATGCAAAAGATATTTTCATTTGGTCTCAAAACTTATTTATACTAAACCAAACTAGAAAATCTTTTGATTGCTACGGAAGATCTAATTCTCAAAACCATAAGCATTTGAAGGCCTAAAGTAATAATGAAGCTTCTTTTATAATAATAATAATAATAATAAAATATTCTTATTAAAACAATATTAGCACACCTCAAAATGTATAATTTAATTAGTTTAAATAATATTTGATAATATTAAGCAATCCAAACCATACTCAAATTATAAGAATATAGATCCATATCATTTAAATGATTAGCATAATAATATTTAGATGACATATTTTTCAAATTAAAAATGATAATTGATTTTCGTTATATAAATAATATTTGACGTCATTGAATATTTTTAAAACATGTTTTTATTCATCCAAAAATTCTATAAAATACATATAACAATTTAAATCAATTTTTCCAAATTAATATTTAATAAAATTCAAAGTAGTACATCTTCTACAATTCTAACAATGTCATTTAATAAAATATTTTTATTAGCACAAATTAGCACTCTTAAAATATTTAACTTAGAACTAGTTTTCGATAAAAGAATCAATCAGAAAATCATTCGCAAAATGTCGACGAAAATTATCTTTAAGCGCAATAAATAAGATAAAAATAAAAATAAATTTTAGAAAAATTCAGGAAGGGGAGCTACAATAGCACCTCCTGTTTCATTGTTCATGTCATGTCTCATGCCTTGTACATGCTGTCGGGAAGGGGAAATACCAATAGATATGTGATCAGACCTTAGACCTTGTTTTATTTCATACAATGTAGACCTTGTAATTAACTTAGACCTTATTTTATTTCATGCAATGTAGACCTTGTAGACCTTGTTAAAGTAGACCTTGTAATTAACTTAGACCTTGTGGTGTCATTGTCCCCAGACCGATCACATATCGAAGGGTACTTCAAATCACATAGATAGCATTTCCTGTCTAACTATGGTTATATAGATATATTTCTGTCTACATTTTCATGTCTCTTGTTACCAGTGCCATGTTCATTTCATCATGTATTTTATGGCTAACTTTTGTCTTATAGTAGTTAGTTTATATTCGGAACTACACTCAATGAATTGTACTCGTACCATTCCTGACGGGAAACCAAAATTTTACCGATTAGTCGCGGCTGCCTTTTAGCATCGGATTGGGGAGACATGGGTATATGCGGAGGCCAAACCTAAAGGCTAGTTAAATGGTTTAGTATTCACCTAGTTGTCTTTTTATAATTTTATGAGACATTGTACCTTGTATTCAAATGTAAACTTGTGAATATTGTAATTAATTTAGTTTTGTGAATGAGCAAATAAAGTATTTATTTTATGTGATTTTGAGCATTGTGGTTAGACAGCGTGCTAGCGCCGACACTACGGCGTAGGCTGGCTTGGACACGCACTCGCATCCGGGAAAAAAGAAAAAAAAAAAAAAAAAAAAAAAAAAGGGTGCGGGTCGTGACAGATACCATGATAAATGTAAGAGAGAAGGTAATATTGGAGAATTATTAATTATTCATTATGTTGAATCAACTTGAATATATACAATACAATCAATCTAAAATATGTAACTACCGATCTTTTGTAGGTAATTAATCTCCTACAATAATATTTAGAATAAGTAACTACCAATATATAGTAGCTAATTAATTTCTACAAATCTAGATAATATTTCAAATCAGGATAATATTGATTACAATGTAATAAATTATTAGATATTGATATTTATAGTCAAATATTTTTATCATCGGAAATGTCCAAAGGGGTGTGTCCGATTCTTCTTTTATCAACTCATAACCGCTTTAACCTTGGAATGATATTTTCATGTTTTTTGGGATTTTTTGAGCCGACTTATTATGAAGTTTATAAAATAATTCACTATTGATAATTTTTTGTCACTGGTTTTTGTCTGCTAAAAAAACCTCTAAAAGTCGGCACAATATAATTTTGGATGTCTTTATCAATACCCCCAGGTGTTTTAAGGATTTATATTTTTTCTTCCATTTATATCCTTACCAAAAACAGATAACTATAACTATTAATACCCAATCATTCATTCAAAAAAATTAATACCCTATCATATTTCTTCTTTCTCATCTTTGTTTCTCTTGAAAATTTCCAAAATATGTGTTTTTTAAATTTTAGATTTTTTGACTTACCCCCCACTTGGTTTACCATATTTCATGGTGCACCCCACAGTTTTGCAAAAATATACAATACCTCTCACTTTGGACGGAATCCGTCAAAAAAAAAAAATTGGACCAAAATACTCCTCCCTTCTTCCACTTTCCTCCCCCCCCCCCCCCCCCCCCCCCCCCCTACCCATCCCCTCTCCATCATCCCCCTCCCCGCCTCCGCTCCCCCCCCCCCCCCCCTCCCCGCCTCCGCTCGCTCCCCTTCTCTGCCACCCCCTCTCCCCCGTCCCCGCTCCCCCGCAGCCACGACAGCAAGCATCAAGCAGCAACAGCAACCGCTGGCAGCAAGCAGCCGCGACAGCATGCAACGACAGCGGATGGGGGGGGGGAGGGCGGTGGCCGGGAGCGACGACGGAGGCGGGGAGGGGGGGCGGTGGCGGGGAGCGGGGAGCGCCGGCAGGAGGGGGGTGATGGAGAGGGGATGGGGGGTGGGTGAGTGGAAAGTGGAAAAAGACGGAAACATTTTGGTTCGAATTTTTTTTTTTTTGACGGATTTCGTCCAAAGTGAAAAATACTGTATATTTTTTCAAAACTGTGGGATGTACTCTGAAATATGGTAAACCAAGTGGAGGGTAAGTCAAAAAATCTCTTTAAATTTTATTGTTCGTTAGATGTGGTAGTGAATTATTACCATAAAATTTGATCTCTTTAAATTTTATTGTTCGTTAGATTTTTGCTCTCAAGATTTATGATTTACTACTTGTCAAATTATTTTATGCTTGCAAGTTATACTGAGTGTATAACGAACTTACAATTGTTAATAGGTTGTGAATCATAATAAATTAGGAAGTGTATGTAAATAATTATGTATATAGGTCAATAATAGTGACTAGTGAGATTACAAAAAATATGCATGATGGGTGCTAGGAATATTACGGTTCAGAAAAATGGTAGTTCTTGGTTCCTATTATTATGGGCACATCACATTGAGATATTACTATGGAAGCGAAAGAACTCATGAAACTTCATGAAGCCGGAGTCTAATTAACATATGAGGACAAGGAAGAGTGTTGGCAAAGAGTAGCTTTTGATGTTAATGCTTACAAAATCACGCCAACCAAATCAATCAATTTGTATTCAATGGGCCGCAGAGTTCTCTTCCTTGGAGAGTATCTGAATCCCCAACAAATGCCATCCGGTCCTGTGCGACTCCAGAGAGAACATGCTGCATATTTCATTAATATGATCAGCATTCCATCCTTTACTGTCATGATATCAATCTCAAAACCAATAAGAACAATGGTACATCACTTGTTCAGTAAATAAATACTCATAAACATCAATGACAAGTGGAGATACAGATTGCAACTCAAGACTTTTGACAAGCTTGATAGTGTAACTTCAGGATATCAGACCAGAAGGGGATATAGCTCCATCCACAACTACTCATTTACATGGCTGAGTTTATTCAACAAAGTCGCGACAAAAAGGAAAACTCAGATGCTTGGTTAAGTTGTTACAATATACAGCAGCAAATCGTGCACCAGAAAGAAGCCAAAGGTGGTGATAACTCTAACAGAGTAACAGGAGCAAGCATAACATAACAGCAGACACATGACTTTCTCCTCACTTTCATACTGCAAAAAGAGAGAACATACTATTGTCAATAGTTTTTCCCCTTTTTTCCCCTTCTGTTTTGTATTTAAAAGCTTCAACAGTTCTCCTTACTGCTAGGAAACATGTAACGGATAGAAATACCTGACAGGTCTGGGATTTGTAATGGGTTGCTGTGTTCACTTAACCAAATGTTGCAATGAGAAACCCCTTATAGATGCTCATAAACTTCGCAACAAAAGCTGCAACACGAAAACAATTCAAGAGAAAGCAAATAAAAGTTATTTACAACTTAGCAGAAGTTTTCAAAAATTCACTTATAGTCAGAAAATAATAAGTTGTCACATGAAAGTATTGATGCCGAGGTTTCAGGAGGCCAGCTTTCAGGAAGCTCCTACTTAGGTTCGATCCGGATAAAATATACAATTATGTTTCACTGTTGGTCTTCCTTGCCGTATATACTCTATAGTTGATCTTTATCATATTTGGAAACAATTGGGTATATGTCAAAAACTATAGACGTCAGTTTGCTTTTGTCCTTTTAGCTTTTCTGTATATGATACTAGCCATATCCACATCTATATACACTTGTTATTTGTTGAGGCATTATGTGTATTTGAGCAGAATTTGTATTAGAACAATATTTGATCTGCATTCATATTGGGACAAACCTTTGTATTTAAGTCTACATCCATTTCCCCTTAATCCAATTTGTTTCTACATCCAAATTTGTCAAATATAGATATCCATTTCAGTTTCTGAACAATATAGTGATATTCGAATTCATGTTTGGGAAACAAGTATGAATGTGCAATATCTGAAGCCAATCCATATCTGCTCCTATTGCTTACTATTGGCAACATTGAGTCCTCATAAGTTGGAGAGAGACAAGGGTTAAGAGGAAAGACGATTTATATGGAATACGATTCAGGCAGCATGTCGGACTTGTGGATAGAAACTCATGACAAAATGTTTGAAGCCAGAGCTAAAACGCATCGAACATTCTCTATCGGATGCATAATGGTCATCCAATACTACATCAAAGAAGATGAAAAACACGGGTTAAAGAGGAAAGACAATAGATATGGAATATGGTTCAGGCACCATGTCGGACTTGTGGATAGAAACTACAAAGTCATGGCAAAGTTTGAAGCCAGAGCTAAAACACTTCGAACATTCTATATCAGATGCATAATGGACTTTTCTATATAGATAGGTCCATCCAGTACTACATCAAAGAAGATGAAAATTCCACTGTTAAACTTGAAGAGCACCATTGGAGCCAGCAGGACAAGCCAAATGAATGAGGCCAGAGTTGAAAATTCCAGCAATAGTTGGAGATGCTAACTTGGAGACCATCACAGACAAAAAAACCCAAAGGGATGAAGAATGGGCTGTCATTAGTATATTGGCCTGAGAATGGGCTGTTTTGGAAGAAGGCGAGGTCTCATGTTGACTATAACATTTTGTGAAACCACATCATCATACTACTTGTATTGGTTTCTATCTCACAGTTGCTAGTTTGCAATAGGTAAGATAAGATTTGGTGGACTTCAATTTTCTTAAACAATATTTACTTAGATAATGGGATAGAAGGTTATTTATTAATTAAAAAGTTTTAGGAAGTTGACTGGAACAATGAGGTCAACTGTGTTCCTTGACTGCAGATGCCAAGTGCTAAGTATTGATCTCTATCTTTTAGTTACTGGATAGAAAATTCTCAAAGTCAACATAGAAAGATACTCCACCTTGACGAGTTTTCAGGATATTATCAGAAAATTTCCTATAGCAGACACATTTTCACTGAAATTCCACTGACCGTAACATGTTTTACAAAATTGCACGAAGAAGTCTTTTCCGCCAGACGGTCTGGCGGAAATTTTTATTTGGCTGGATGAACAACCACCATCATAGATCCACAGTTTTAATAATGCGGCCACTTCTTCCATTTGATTATGAATGAATTCAGACTTAATTTGAAGAAAAAAATCATGGAAATATAAAATTTAACTAAGAAAGCAAATTTAAGTATAATTTGAAGCAAATTTAAGAAAGCAAATTTAAGTATATACTCCCCCCACCCACCCCCCACCCCCCTGCAAATTCAGCCAGACGGTCTGGCGGAAAAGACTTCTTCGTGCAATTTTGTAAAACATGTTACGGTCAGTGCAATTTCAGTAAAAATGGGTATGCTACAAGAAATTTTCTGGGATATTATTAATTCAACATTTTAACCCAATTTGATAAAGAAAAGCTTTCTAAACCCAATATATAAGATTTAATTAAGTATACAATTTCAAACTTGGTATCATGTGCATCACTAAGAGTGACAAATTGATGCTATAAAGAATGACTGATTCATTAATATTGCTATGAGACCATGAAAACCTCTTTTCTAAGGTCAGATAAAGCTAGACCTGTAAAGAATACAATATATATGCCTTACAACTATATAAAAGTACCTTCTATGTGAAATATGGCTTTCTGCCCACGACGCATCCTGTGCTCCTGCAAGTTATAAGGTCAGGATGTGATGACAATGAGAACAATTTTATGAACATCAAATTGGTTTATATTAGTCTTCTACATCACTATAAATGGGCCTCTTGTAAGACCACCAAGGAGCTGATTAGTTGGTCAATTTTCAGCCTACTTCATTCAAGAGTTATGTACTTGTGTACACCAATACAACTGGTGACTGCTGTTAATTCATCTTCTGCACACCTGCCTATGTAGTCAATACTGTAAATCAACTGGTTAATACCGATAATCAATTGCCACATGACATAAATGTAGAGCATAATTATTAAGGAGATTCCACCTCATCCTCCAACCAAAAAATATTTCCAAAATATACAAGCTAATTTAATAGCAGAAAGGCATTTTCCCTGAAAGCAAAAGATTAAACTTGGTAGAGAACAATAATATTGATGCCAATCTCTAGTTTGTCTTCCCCTTCCATGCCAGAGCATTTGGTTTCAGTGATTCTCTTCCATAATTAAATAGCAAACTTCCAAATAACCAACTTGAATCTCCAAGCATGAAGATTTTACTTCATTAGCCTACTTTAATCCACATATTCCTAGTTTCTACTTCATTTACAATACATTGTAGCTCCTCGACAAAGAAGAAGCCCTGAGTGGGTACTGGCCAAGGTAATCATAGGCATAGTTTCTATTTGACCAGCTGATATGATGTGATTCACAATAGCTACCTATCATAAAATTTAAGAAATGAACCACTGATCTACTATGATACAACAAGCCAAAAAAGTTCATATTAATTACAAGAAACCCCCTAATTTGCATGGAAGTGGAAAGCCGCTTAATTTTTTTTACCATTCAACTCCTTCGCCACTAAAATTTCATGGAAACCATGAAAAACGAAGGGAGCATTCATCATAAAACCCTTCGCTGAGTAATAAACTTAAAAAACATATTAAATAAAAGGAAAACATAATAAGATTAAACAGATTTTTAGTAATCCCCTCCCATACACACATACAATGGTTGTCGACAGAGCAACCAGGTTGGAGGGATAGCATGGGAGCCAACAATGACCAATCCTCTATAACATGTGCTCCTCTCTAACATAGAGAGTTTCATAACCTTTTTTGACAACTTCAACTGACTTTCATTTTGATCCACCCCTAATTCTTGGTGGAGAGGCATCTCCTCTCTAACATTAGCAAGTGTGGCGTCCTTTTTTCACAGTTTCTATTTCATTTGGGCCAACCCTAACAGCTTCTTTAACTAATATCCTATCACTGTTAATATGTGGATCAAGGGTCGAGATTGCAAATATTCAAACAATATGAACAAATTTCTCTAGTTTATCCTGAACTGATGCACCTCCAACTTCCCATAGGAGCACTCAAGTCTCAATCTATCCTTTAGAGTACTTCCCCTCATTCAACTGAGCATTCTCATTTCAGGTACGTTCATCTTTGAACATGTTTCTTAGCTTCCAACCATTCTAACCAATAAAGCATGGTTGGTCTTATTGTTGCCTTAGTGCTACACTTCATCCATCTTGCTTTTGTTCTATGAAAAACATCTTCTCAATTTGTCCATTATGATGAATGATTGATCTTATACAAAGAAACTACCACCCTTATGTATCTCTCTCTACTATTAAAGAAACTACCACCCTTAGGCATCTCTCTCTCTCTCTCTACTATTGCTACTACTTAAGCTACAATTCATGCATTTTTACTAAAGTTGCATTTCATGTACTTTGTTCTTGTCCTACTATTAAATCCTTACTTCAAAATCCAAACCTTCTCTTGACTCAATTAGCTCAAAAACAACAAGATTTTAACTTTTTAGGGGCATGGCATGTGGCAAGTTGCAGATGACCTGCAACACATCTACTTAGGCAGACTTGAGATTTGTTGTTGCAACATATTTGCAGACACTTTAGATAGGAGGGTCACCAGTGGTAGATGGGTTGTGATAGGGAGATTGGGAAAAACAACAGACAAGGTCGTTGTTAGCCTTCACTGTCACATCTCAACGGCGAATTTGGCAGTTTTTACCACTGGGGGAGTCAAAAGAGGGAGAAAGGGGAGCTAGTTAGTACAAAATGTATGTAATAGGAATGTTAGTCAGATATCTCATTATCATGGGTAGGAAATGGACAGTCATACTTACATAGTATGCAGCCCAGTGACAAACTTCATGCTTTAATTCAGAGTCTAACTTTTTCAATAATTCTGAAAGTAATTTCTGCAGAGTTAAAACATGTTAGAAACATCATAAAGCTTTGCCAACAATGTCACATGCTAGAAATTTATTCCTTCACCTTCAAAATGATTTCAGGAGGAATGCAATTAACAAGAAGCTCATATAACTTTCCTCGAACTGAAAATAATCTGAGAACACAAGGAAAAGAAAGTTAAGTTTGGATATGGTATAAATTAGCTGGAATTTTTCTCGAACTGCATCAACAATGACTCAATCATAAACAATTAGAACAAAGGCAGCTTTTATTAAAAAAAGTACAAACATATATCCATGATCCCCATAAAAGAGTACTTAATGTTTTTCATAATCATGATAGATGTCTATGAGTATCTATTTCTGTCCAAACAATTTAAAGTACATATATGCTGAAGCTTGAAACTGTTGTTAAAGAATAAATGGCACTCATGTAGCGGTCCATATGCCATCTCAAAGGTATGAACCACATTGTTGCAAGTGATATGTAGTTTTACGACATCTAGAAATAAAATAACTTGTTTGAATAATTCCAACTCATCCATCAAGTGATGATAAAATACATGTTCTTTTTCACTTGAAAACTATTAAAAAAAATTCCATTACTTCAAAAATGACTTTAAAATGTAAAAAACTACAAGATCTTTCACTCATATAATATATTTAGGACATTGATCAATTTGAATGGTATGAATCAAGACAGATTATAGGCTACTACATGAGTGTCAGTCTAGGTTGAAGCCTACAGTGGCGTCCATATCCTCTTTACTCAGCAACTATTGTATCTATAATGTCTCCATGTCTTTCATGGTCAAGCATGCATGAAAAAAATATTATTTGTAATAGATTAAGGTTTAAAGATGATAAATTGGTACTTATATGACAAGGTTAAAAATTTAAGATAAGTAACAATCATAGAGGAAAAGAGTAAAAAGTTACGCTTAGAAGAAATATAAGAGCAATGTAAAAAACAATATATACAACTGGCAAATTTTGGAGCATTTAAGAATTATTGGCATATTTCATACATGCAAGTCCCATAATCCTCAGGAATGTCCATTAACAGATTCCTAGGTATATAACTTGTTGCTGATATTTCTGCAGGACTTAAAATTTTGATTTGCCGCTAGACAGCAAATTCGCGAGTCGGAAAAATGTCGATTCCGCGAAACCTTCTCAGAATCAGCAATTCCGCTGAACCTTCACAGAATCAGCAATCTCGCTGAACCTTCACAACATTAGATGAGGAATCCTTCTTCACCTTCGTTAGTCTTTGCAGACTTTGAACCACACGAGTGGTACTAGCAGATTAACTGCTCAATAGCACGCAACTGATATGCTGCAAATGAATAACTGAGGTTGTCAAACAAACAAGAGCCGAGCTCTGCTCCTAGAAACTCATCGTCGACGAAGGTGGGGTAGTAAAGACCACCGTTGCTCAAAGCGAGATTCGACCCTCATCTTTGATCCGCTTTCAGGAACCAACAAGTTCGAGTTCTTGAATGCTTCTTCTTGACCCTTTGAGTAGTAGAACGAACTGGCTACAGAGAGCTTGGACTCGCATTGAGCAGAGATCGAAATCGAAGATCTTCTTGTCACTGCTGCAACTGTTGATGCTGCTCTTCTGCTGCTTCTGCTACTGCTCTTTAAGAAGAAGAAAAAGTGATTTTCTCTTTCTTCTTCAAAGAGTGCAGTTGCACTTATATAGGAGAGAATCTCCTGTAACCGCCCCACAAGTCCACGAGGGGCCCACGTGGAGCTGTGGACTAGGGAAGATTCCCCTAAAAAGTAGGACGGTTAACGGCCCTACAAGCCCACGTGGGGAGGTTACCAACAACACCGACCTAGTAGCAGCTGCGGAATCTGCGCTCCCGCAGCACACGAGGTCCTGCGGCACACGCGCAGCACACCACGGAACCACCCGCTGAGCGCACGATGTGCGCCGTTGGACGTGCGTTGACTCCATGTGGCTCCTGCGCAAGCTCCGTGCATGACTTGCCTGATGCGTACGTGCAAAGTGCATCATCAAATCGCCATTTTGCACCCTTCACCCGCGCATGAGTCCGAGTCGCTGGTCCCTTTGGGGCCTAGCTCCAAAGAGTCTTCACAAAGAACTGTGGCAAAACAAATGTTTCTTGTGGGATTTGAACCTTGCCCACTAAAAAAAAAAATCCAGCATACCAACCACTTGAGTTAACACTCCTTATGTGTCTAAGTCAATAAACGATTACCAAAATATTGAAATTCACACTTGGGGTTTGCCACACTGGTGGGACCGGGTCATTAGTGACCAGTTTCAAACTAAACCCCAACAATACTTGCGTCATACAGATTAAAATAGTCTCTGAACATCTTCTAGTATCTGAACTCCTTGAGAAACTATGAGCTCAAACCTAGCTGCAATAACTCCAAACGATGACCACGAAAGTAGTCACTTGTGTTTCTTATCTATTATACATGAAGATAAAGACAACCTGCACTTTACCTTTAGCACAAGGTGGCTTAAGCTATCATTTCTACTTAGTGAGCATGATGGCATAATTCTATTTACATTTGTGGTATGGTGGCCAGTCGAACAAAAAGTCTGTTTAAAGCAAAAATTGGGTTCTTGAAAATTGTGTTAAGCAAGTTCTTCAACCCATTAGTTCTATGAGGACCAAATCATTAAAAATGATAAAGCTTATTGCAATTAGTAGTCGTGTGGGAGTGTATGACATGTTCTTGGTTGGTCTACTCTAGCAAAGTGGCAGAATACTTCGATGAGAGTGATCTATGAAAAAACATATGAACTCTACTCTTGCAAAGTACATAAAGTGAAGCATGGCCTTTCTATTTGAAGAGGTTTCTGGTTTTTTTTTTTTTTTTTTTTTTTTGCCCAGCAGTTACTTGCTGATATCCTAAAAGTAAAATGTCACATTTGAAACATCGGTAGTGGCAGATATCAGCAGATATACAACATATTAATGGCAACAATAGACTCTTTCTCTTCATACAGAGTTTTTATTACATTTAACAATGCAGGGAAATTAACAACAATCAGACAGATTCTTACAAAGTGCTGAAAATAGTAGGAACATTTCTGAAACAATTAAATGGGAAGAATTAGAAGAAAATAGTATAACCTTTTAGGACTCTGCTCGTTGATTATATCTGATGCTATTTCTGAAACATACTGCTCCCAGTCCAAGGGTGATACCGCTTGATTGGCTGTGAATGGATATCTAAAACCATAACAATGTTTAATACTCACCGTATATTATATCTATCAGTGTATAAGTGTATGTGTATATGTTAGTTCGTGCATACCACCACACATGCTCACATGCACAGGGTGTGTGTTGTCCATATTTGAGAAAAACATGTATGAGGTACCACAAGAACCACTTGAGGCATGGTGAGAGGTCTCCAAAGTCCAAAACCACATCCATTCATGCATGAAAGTGTTGATAAATGATTTTGGATCATCTGCTTGGGGGCTATGGAATATTTATTGATTGCTAGTGCAGGCTGAACCGCATAATGCTAACTACGGATAAGGAATCTGATAACACAAAAACAGTCAAATAATGAACTTACTGCTGCACTCGACAAGTCTCGAAGGATAATATTGCTCTTCTCAAACTCCGGTTTGAATGAGAGGCTATTCTAGCTGCAAATCCAGGCGGAAGTTGTAGGTTTTCCTTCTTAGCGATGAACTCCAAAACTTTAATTATCTGATGCAAACACAAGATTTCAAATCATTTAACAGAATATAAAAAGGGCTTTGCAAGGCAATCCTCCCCTCCCTTCCTCCAATTTATTCAAATTTTACTAAATCAGCTTATTGTTTATTCTTTACACTTCTGAAAACTGATCAACCCATTATCATATAGTCAAGATAGTTAACTCAATAGTTTCGAGTGTTGAAATAACTCAAGAAAAACGGCACCAGCAACATAATACACTCACTAGTAACTATGTGAAAAGATTCCAGGAAGATATTACATTCTAATGAAATTGTGTCTAATTAAAGATACTGATATTGAACACTAGTACTAGATGAAGGCTCAAGTACTAGAATTCGAACCAAAGCACATAGTATAAAGAGTGGAAATCAGTTTCAAAACCAACATTCTGATTCCATAAAAAGTCATAAACATGAGATTACATAATTTACATGTTAGTGAATAATGTAACTTGTGAAACAAAACAACTTGGACTGATACACAACTTGTATAGTCGTTATCTTAACATGGACTAAAGGACAATCAATATCCAGTAAAAAGGACGAGGCCCCCGCTTACGCATGGTCTGGGGAGGGTCACGATGTACGCATCCTTACCCCCATATATATGGAGGCTGTTGCTGTGACTCGAACATGCATCCTCCATGTGCAAGCAACAAACCTTACCGTTGCGGCAGGCAACGCCCTAAAAAAGACTAAAGAAGGAAGACTTGAGAGTTGAATGGTAGAAAAAGCTATGTAAAAACTAAATGGGGGCTAAGATAAACACAATGCATAAAATTGTGACCAGTTAAGGGATTTGTGAAATAGGAGCTACCACAAACCTACAGGTGTAATATTCAAAGATTTGGCTTTTCAAAAGAAGCATCCATAAGGCATCTATAACAAAATAAATGATTTTATGCTGAAATATGAAAATTTATGCCCGTGTTGCTTGTGATTAAATATATAGTGTGCATTCATTTCCAAGAAATGATTACAAACCTTTGAAAGAAGTGTATCATTTGTGGACATTCCTAATTGGATTGCTAGTACAAACAAGGTTAATGAGAACCATTCACTCTGCTTTATTTTGCCATAAAAAGAAGAAAACAAAAAGTAGTACAACTCAATGTAGCAGATTTCACATAAAGAAATAAAGATGTAAAATTTGTCATAAATAATCATTCAGTTTTAGGTATAATGATATTATGCAGCATGAAGAATAGAAACAGCAATATACTTCTAGGAATAGCTGAATAGGGCACTGCAAAGAATTTGATCTGGAGAGTTTAATAAAGATAAAATAAGAACATCCTCCATGCTAACCTGTTCGTCAGTTGGCGCATTGACACGCAAATTCAGACAGCGAGATCTAATAGCCTCAGTAACCTTTGAAGAGCTATTGCAGCATAAGATCAACCGACATGATCCACTATATTTCTCCATTGTTCTCCTTAGAGAGTGTTGAGCTTCTCTTGAGAGTTTGTCAACTTCATTAAGTACTAAGACTGCCATCAAATGCAATATTTTCTTAGTTCTACTAAAACTAAAAGAATAGTACAGTACATATAAACTCTGTTTTAGCAAGTCCATTTGCTACTGCCACACTAAAGACACTAAATGATTCTCAGCAAGAACATTTAGATAGACTTCAAATAGAATTCTTGCAATCAAAAGCTTTAATCAATTAATGCTACAAAGGTGAAGTGTGTTTGACATACGTCATAACTGAGTCATATCAGCCATACAACTGTAGAAGGTGAATTGCAACAACAACAAGCCTCTATAAAAAAATTAGGTCGTCTACATGAATCCTTTTTCTACTGCTGTTAAGGGACATCTCCTTCCTAGGTGACAATTCCATTATAACCACAGGCAAAAGTGGTGTGTTATCCACATATGTCAATTTAAGGATTCTCAAGGTGTCAGCCACTTGGGCACTCTAAACCCATTCAGGACCCTCCACCGACACAGTCATCAGCCCATGATGATATCACCTTTCCAAGACAATAAAGGTACTTTTATTATAAGATATGATTTCTAGATTCCGTAGTAGAGGACTGAAAGAATTTGTGTACATTAAACTGACAGGTTCAGCCGAACATTGATCAAATACATATGCTTCACATATTTGCTTGTGCAGTATAAACATAGTAAGGCTTCACGGACTGGTTTTAGAAGGTTCATATCAAACATTTGTTGAAACAAGGACCTCCTTCACTCGACACATGTACCACGTATTTGAGTAAACACTCAACGGTAGTTAATGCAAATCTGACTGGGTCCAATTTGGCCTGCTCTTGGCTAGAAAGTTGTATCTTTAGTAAAAAATTAACCCCCACTGAAGAGAAAGCTTAACATAAGCCCATAAATTATGGAATTACAGACAATAGTTTATATTATCTTATGCCAGACAGGTAGGGCCTTTTCATATTTATCCCTCGACTTAATACGAAAAATAGCTCTGACTTAAAAAGGCAAGTTATATAAGGTGTCGCAGGAAATTCCAATTTCCCTAGTCATACACAAGCGTACGGGCACGCGAGCGCGCGCACATGCACACACAGACAGAGAGTGAGATAAGTGATAGAAAAATGTGTCAAAAAACTCACTTTGAGAAGAAAAAAAGGTGAGAAGAAATATGAATACGACAGCTTTCCTTTAAAAACTCAATTTATCCTATTAAGCAACTGTTTGTTGCCAAGGCTAATTAGAATGTAATAGACCCAAGCATACACTAACAATTTGATATGAACTACTAAACTTGCATGTTACCTAGGCGTCAAACAATTTTCTAAAATATTTTTAAAGGAATCGTCTAATTGAAACAATTCAATCGAATAACCTAACATGTGAACACTGGAAGTTATAGTAAAGAATTACACCTCCAGACTCTAGAAACAAACAAAGACTACACCAAGATTATCATGATGTGGCAAATGGACAAGTCATGTCTGGGTGCATAGATTCTATTTATTAGGCTGTTCAGTAGGGGGTTGCTAAGTTGAATGCCAATGCGTGTATACATGCACTATAGAATCGACATTCAGAATGAGGGAAGACAAGTTGGTATCTGGGAAAATAAATGCCAAAATATTCTAAGTGGAAACCTAATCCCTTAGTTGATCAGTTATAAAATGAAGGGGTAAGTAAACATAAACTGTTCTCTCTAAGACTTGCAGAAAAAGTCATTTGATAAAGGTCCAAAAAGGTAATTTGAGAGAACACAGTAAACATGTTCCACTGTGATCTATTCAAAGTAATATTGACACGAGCAAGTGAGAGAGAGTAAAGATGATATTACTTGTCTGAACAAAGTCATCTTGTAAAAGAACATCTAGATAGCATCGGATATTTTTCAAGTTTCTTGATATCAGTTCTACATGTCATTGCCATGAAAAATTACCAGTACAAGTATGCAACATTATATGGACTTCAATAAAGGTTGCCGTGCACTTACCCACAAAGTATGAAATGTATAGTGTGAAAAGTGGTTATTCTTAATCATCGGATATTTTTCAAGTATGCAACATTACCAGTACAAGTATGCAACATTATATGGACTTCAATAAAGGTTGCCGTGCACTTACCCACAAAGTCATCTTGTAAAAGAACATCTAGATAGCATCGGATATTTTTCAAGTTTCTTGATATCAGTTCTACATGTCATTGCCATGAAAAATTACCAGTACAAGTATGCAACATTATATGGACTTCAATAAAGGTTGCCGTGCACTTACCCACAAAGTATGAAATGTATAGTGTGAAAAGTGTGAAAAGTGGTTAGTCTCAACAAAAAGTTCAAACAAGGAGGTGGATTTTTACTAAACCGGATGCCTAAAAAAGGTCAGAACAAGTTCTCATCAATAACATGGCGACAGTCCCTCCTACTCTATCGATATTAAAGAAAAATTAAGACTTTATTTCTTGACGTTGATCAAAGACACTGCTAGATACAACTCGGATTCTAGAAGGCAACTGCCCACATCTTGAGAAGGGAATTTGAAATTTTCAAATATCCGTTCAAGAAGTTTAACAGCACCATTTTAGAGATTATCAATCCACACAGTACTTATTCACGGAAAAGGCACTGTAGCAGAATATGCTCACCTTAACTTTCTCCTCTTCAAGGGATTTGAGGTGCTATAAAGTAGGAAGTATATAGTCAAAATAATAGAATAAGTTTTATTTCTACCATAATAACGAAAATAACCTAGGAAGCACGTACACGACAAAAATTAGGGTAATGTCATGTCAGACACATATCAGACACTCTAAAATGCACTAGAACACACCAAAATAGGTGTAGTATCTGTGTCATCAGGTCCTTACAGTGACGTGTTGTATCCATGTCCTAGCAACATAGAAAATGACAGCTCTAAACCAAATGATTGAACATGCCGCAGTCACTCTTTGCATATCAAAAAACGTCAAGTGGATACCAGTTAGCCCTTTATAAGTGATGCTATGATGATAAATGTGTAAATTTCTCAGTTCTATCAACTACTGATGTAGTTATTCTACAATTTTCATGCCTATTTTGCAGAAAATCTAGTATCATATACACATATTAAGTTAGCAATTAAAAGCCACCATGGCATGACTAATATTTATCATCATTTTAAAAAAGATCCAACAAGAATTCATGTAAATAGCTGTTAGCCAACTCTCTGTCTTATTATATCAGAAATTAAGTACCTTTATACCCCTTTCCCCCTTTTGAATCGATTGGTCTGTTTCTTGCCATATCCTTGATGATTTCCTGAACTATGTACCTGTCCTGAAAACCAGCATCACTGGGATTCAGCTCCATATGGTGGGTGCTCGATAGTGTCGTTAGCTCTAGTTCAATAGTCCGACTTCCAGTCTGCAATAATTATCAACCTTCATATCAGGTATGACCAATTACAATCTTTCTACTTCACCAATGTTTGCATGTAATGTAAAATCTCCACGCTTGCTTTCGTAAATCAGTAAGGAAAAAAACTTTCTTTTCAGCACTATCCAAGAGTTTAGTATTTTGATGAATGAGAAACTAGAAAAGTGGTTTTTTATGGATACCCTCTATTCATAGTTGCATGTAATCAAGGTTCTAAACAGCGGTAGGCGGGTGCACAGCGGAGAGAATCTGCCTACCGCCTAGGCGCCACCTAGGCGGTCGATACATTTTGAACATTTTTTACTATTTTACGACTTTTTTTTTGCATAATATACATATTTTAAGGGTGTTCCATGCATAAATAAGTCGTAGAACGAAGATTTATAAAGTTTTAGTTTTGTAAAAGTGAACCATAGGCCCATAATGCTTACAAAACTTTTTTGGCCAAAATATCTTGTTAGGTATTGCTCCGCCTAGGCGCCTACCTACTCCGCCTCACCTCCGCCTATGCTGCCAATCTCTGTTGGCTGCCTACTCCACCGCGTACCGAAAAGCGGTGCGGAGAGAGACTGCCTACCGCCTAGGCGACCGCCATTTAGAACACTGCCAGGGCGGCTAGGGCGACCGCCCAGGGCCTCATAAAATTTGGGGGCCCAAAATATATATATATATATATATATATATATATATATATATATATATATATATATATATTAGTCATCTTGTATTGAAAATAGAACTACTATGTAACATGACCCTCCTTTATCACAAAACAATTGTGGTGTAATGTTAGTATGTTAAACTTGCACACTAGAGGTCCTAGGTTCAATTCTTGTTTGTAACATTTTTTAAAATTTTGCTTTTAGTTCAATTTTTTTATTATATATGGGTCCCATTTTAAAAGTTTGCCTAGGGCTCCCATAAACTTAGGGCCGGCCCTGAACACTGCATGTAATAATACCGTTCAATTTTTCTATTCCATGCATAGCCTCAAAATATGCTTCTTGCATAGGTACCCTTGTCAGCATTGAAATATATCGCCTAACTTGTCTTGTCTAGAATTTCACCGAGTTTTCTTAACAAAAGCAAGAAACGTCACCACAAAATCAAGTGATATTCAACTTTGGTTACTTAAATCACAATAACAGTATAAGAAGATACTGCTTCTAATTTTATATTTTTATGTGCATGGGTCCTACCTCCTAAACAATGTTTAACCAAAGCAAATGTACAAATGTCCGCGGATGTTTGTGACAAATTGATAAAAACATTGGGAGAACTCATCCGAAAAGCTAACTGTTAAGAGGAGAGACCCCAAGATTATATCAACCCATGTCAAGTTCCCTGTACTATAGGATCGTAACACAAATGCATAATGCAAAAAAAAACGTGGTATATACAACATACATGCCGTTGTAAACTAACAGGGTTATATACAAAATTGAGATTTTCTAGAGGATATACATGCAAAAACACCAAAAGAGCAAAATGGCACTTTTGGTTGGTGAGTGATTTTAGCATAAATCCAAAGGGAACTTACATCGATCTTCCATGCTTTGTTCTCCATCTTCACCTGCCATCAGGATCGGGAAAAAAAAACTAATCATCCTAAACCAAAATCAAATAATTCGAGAAAAAAATAAAACCAAAGCAAGATTATAGGGGAAAAGAGAGAGAGACCTTTTCGGCACCGGCGCCGAAGATTTGCTTGAGGAGGGCCATAATTAGGGTTTTCTTCCCCGACCCCGGCGGCCCGTAGAAGAGGAGATGGGGACAGTCCTGCTCCGAAACCTAGAGAGAAGAACCACGATAAAACCCTAATTTATCATCGAAGAAACCCTGTAAAATCAATAAAGGGTCGAGAAGAGAGAGAGAGAGAGAGAGAGAGTGTGTGACCAGTTTCTTAAGGTTGGCGGCGATGTCGCCATGGACGATGATCATGTCGAGAGTCCTCGGTCTGTACTTGTCGACCCACAGCATCTTCGTTCTTCTTCCTCTTCAATGGAGGAGAGAGAGAGGGGGGGGGGGCGAGAGAGTGGCGGGAAGATTGGCGGCTTTATATTGTGGAAGTAGAGAAAGGAGGAGAAGGAATTTAGATCGAAGCAATCAGAGCCGTCCAATAGATGAACCAGACAATGGCAATATTGTTATTATTAAAGATAGTGTTCACTCTTTCAGTCTTTATATTTTCTCTCTCTCTCTCACATTAGACTATTCAGTTCGGTTTACTTTTTTGGATTTGTAAAATTAAGAGCATCTCCAACCCAATTGTCTTATTTTATGTTGTGAATCTTAGGTTGCATTGGGCACAAGACAATGTCTTGTATAGGTGGCAAGATTATATTCACAAATGACAATGAGTTTAAAAGTCATCTCCAATGCAAAAGTATAAAGAAGACAATACAAAGTAATTTTTTACAACTTCCAAGACAACTTTTACTCTTCTACTTTTTTTTATAAACATTTTTATTCACAAAAAATGGTTGTCATGTCATTGTCATGTCAACTCCACACTTTATTTCATATTTGCATTGGAGAAGTACTTTTGGAAAAAATGGTTGTCATTCCTATGTGGCAACCATTTTTTTCAAACTCACAATAGGGTTGGAGATGCTCTAAGGATTTGCGGATGGTTCGGTAGGAACAGTACAAATCTGCATAATATAACAACTATCAACTATGTCACCTCATGTTATTTCTAAAGTAAAATCGAAAATCTCAAATTTATTGTATCCAAATTTCTAGTCTCTTGACTCGTGACTCTTTCTCTTTATTGACATATTCTAAGTCACATTTGAATATCCAAGAATAATGCAACTTATATTAAAGAGTGGACATGCATACATTTCTTGGAAGCAAAACTTATTTTGTGTTAAATTTCTAGTCGATCAGGAAGGAAAAAATTGTCTACTTTTGCCACCACCGAAATCTGCCCTTAAGTCTAGTCTTCTAGGATTTTAGGTTTATTAGCAATCTCATTAAAATTCTAAACCGAAGCTTGACCGAATTCAGAATGAATATTAGATTCACATTCTAGGAAGCGGATTCCTTTTGTGGTTTTGATATTGTAAAATTACACTTTTTGTGATTTAATTTGTTATTTTGTGATTTGGTTTCTGAACCCCGCACAATATTACAACTATTAACTCACCTCATGTGTCTATCTGATGCCAAACCCAACTACATTTCCAAATCATAAATCTACAACATCCCAAGTTCAAATATCCACTCTTGAGTTACAATAACTCAAATACCATGGCCTTTATTAGGAGTGTTATTAAATTTACCTATGTTTTCATTCTATTTAAACAAAAATCCTAGAGCAACTCATGAGTTCCTAATTTCTAAAACTCGACCATGAAGAGCTCATCTCATTCCTTAATTTTTTTTGAAGAACCTATACAGGAAAAAATCAAGAATATAAATAGAAAAATACGTTCACATATCATCACCATATTGAAAGTTCCTATTTGAGTTTATGTTATCGAACTCAAAATTAAACTATCAATTTACCCCAGAAGTATTTTTTTAAAATAAATAAATTAAACCTATACTGAAGTAAAATCTCAGATTATGAGAGCAAAAAAAACCCAAAAATCTAAATTTGCGGACCCACAAAATCATTAATACCAGATAGTTTTGAAATTACGCACTGCAGCTTAATTTGCTGCAATCTGATATGTAGTTCTTGCCATGGAAAACTACGGTTAACGTTTAAACCAAATAGATGGGATGCACACAAAGCTGAACTTGATCTAGATGTTGACAAGTATACAGGACCACTAATGATGATTGCCAGCTTCATTTAACCCGACACGCATCCATCAAAGCTGATGTCGCAAAAGCCTTAATATTTCTTGGGCCATTCTTGAAAATAAAATAAAAACACCAAGAGGAAAAATCTAGGACATACAAAACAAAACAAAGCACAAACACAATCTTATGGATATGTCCCTGCTCAAATTTACTGAACTTCCAATATGGGCCGAGGTTGCAATATGTCCGTTGGGATTTATGCTCATAATTTCCGTAAAACAGTAACATACAACTATCACGATATATCGAAATCTTAAGCCTTGATCTGGCTAATATACCAACATGGTAATTCAAGCACTGATAATCATTCGACAATATTGTTAAAAATTTAACCATTTCAAGGAAGAAAAATTCTAACGAAAAAGTTCCAGTTTTACATGAAAAAAAATAAAATAGAGCCAAAAAGACGCAATGATTTTCTTTCCTTTAACAGGATTACTTGAATACACGAGAAAAGTATGCAAAATTTGAAGCCTCCCAACAATACATACGATTTAAACCTTTCGCTCTAACAAACACACCCAGACTGGAATTTCTGCTGTATTCTTGTAACTTTCTATGATAAGTGAAGGCTGCTTCAATCATTCACACACCAAGTACTGAAAACAAAATCAAGACGGGAACATTAAGCTGGAAGTACTTTTGTACGGTCGTTGGATCCTTCTCTGCTCATGCTACAGACCCAATCAGTGCTGCTCTGGATGGCAACTAAATGGAAGAATTGAATACACCAAGGGGACACATCTGCTATGAAAAACCACTGTATGCGGATACAGATTATTAGGTTATGAACATTAAATCTTTATTAAAAATATTATACAAAAAACATTTTCCATCAATGGGAAAAAGTATGTACGACTCTAATTCAGATTTGGTTTTGGTGATACATTATCGCTAAAATATAGTTCAATGCAGATTAAATGTTACAAAGTTTTTAATACAGGCAAGTTCTACATTCGGGCCACCAGCCGTAGGTGACAGATATAGGAGATTTAACAGTTTATGCCATAAATCTGATATATCTCGAATTAACAGATATAAGAAATATCGCAATACCTGAAATTTTGTTAGCATCAAAATTACGATCTCTGCTGCTCTTCTACTTTGCAGTTCCAAACTACAGTTAGTTGGCACAAAATCCCAACTTAAAATGCTTATCACCCATGTTTGGCTTCTCCATTAACCAAATTGGGTCCATTTTTTGATGTAGGCGTACCAGTAATTGCTTTATTGCTGCTCTTTTTCTGCCCGTCCTTGTTGATATGTGACCCATCTCTAGCAGCATTAACTAATTTCCGGACAAACTTCTCCTGGTTTTTGTCATTCGGCCTTTCTTGTGATGATGTAACTTCCTTAGACGAGACGGTGACCTTTTTCAGAGGAGTTCGGACGCTTAGGGAATTTTCAGGCACAGATCCATCATTGGGAGGTATATTTTCTTTTGTGGAGCTTTGCTTGGCACCATCTTCTGCTTCAGGAAGCAGGGCACGATGACTTAAGCGTAATTGACCCTTCTCATTTACCTACATCACAATCACAATGATTAAGAAAATGAAGAAAAAAAGGGAACTAACAACTTATCAACAAATACGATTAACTATAAGGTTTTAGAAGCTACAAAGAATTCATCCCCTCCATTAAAACCTTTTAAGCAGCACTGATGTGTTAAGTATATGAAGATAAACTCTGAATTTATAATATGAGCTTAATCATGTGCTGGAAGGACACCCAAACATTTATAGGCCTACATTCACCAGAAAAATAATAAACTGAATTAAGCGCTTGACCAGAGCTACATTAGATGAATAGTTGCATCTTTACAAATAATATTTCAACTGAAAAGCACTCAGAATAGGATCAAGAATTTCATAATTATGCAGAACAAGCATCGTTCCAGATAGCGTCCGACAAGTGTGATTTATCACCCAAATGTTGGATCAGAACCCTAAAGGATACCGATATGAATAAAATAATTGCTTATACCATTTTGGTAAAAATGTGGCCAATATATAATGCCAGATAGACCAACCATCCGATCAGCTGAATAGCAGTTAAAATTTGATAAATGGGATTTTGTATGGTTAACAAGTTAGAAATGGTGCAGTTTCTCTTCCCTCTCTCACCAGCGATCATCTAGGACTCCAGTTACCAAAAAACTATGGGTTTCTAGACTATAAACGGTATATGTTTAAGTAATGCATCTTTTGCTTTTGCTTAATCCCCTCCCCAAACACACACCACTCCCACCCCCACCCCACCCCCCTCTACCCCTGTAAGTGTAGGGAAATGTGGATCACCTGATAAAATTGGATTCTGAATAACTATTTCATTGGATAGTGCAACATTTAAGCCGTTACTTATGTGGACTATTTTATCAATACTTATATAAGGAAACATGCCATAAAAATGAAGTAGCATGAGAGATGCAAACCATTTCTTAAATTGAAATGACAACGCCAAAATATCGATGAAATTATAAGACTGATTCTACACCTTTGTTAGAAAAACTCTGTTTTTTGTTAAAAATATGTTTTGATACCTATATGTTTAACTCAGTTTAAAACAAAAGCAAAAAAAACACATTATTTACTGTAAAATATTTTGAACCTTTTTAAGCACGCTTTTTTTAAATTAGAATACTAAAATTGAATTATGAAAAAGATCTTCCTTATAATTTCTTCGATATATTTGATGATTGCTCATAAATTCAAACAAATACATATAATGCAAACTTTCAACAAACTTTGAACAATGCCACTCTTTAGCAATTGAAATATCATATGATTTAAAATGTGGAGGAAGTTAAAAGAATAAATAAATGGCTTTTTCTAAACCAGAAAGTTCAAAACTGTCTTTTTCCTCTACTTCTAGAAGGCTGTGCTTGGTTAGTAAGAGAAGTGAGAGAAATGAAAGGAATATGAAACTTGATTCTATGTAAATGGGTGAAGCTACATGAGACACTTCAATTATCTTTTCCTTTCCCTCACTTTGCATCTAACCAAACACAGCCTAAAGCTCATTCTTCGTAATCCATGCGGGTTCTGATAAATGAGTAAGGCATAGGTTATGACTTAACTAAACATTTCCTATTTCTTTATGATGCTGTAAATGTTAAAAGAACCGGACCTCAATAAGTTTTACATCCAAACGGTCCCCAACTTTAACAACCTGTAAAGTAGATAGCAAAGCAGACAAAACTGTATTAGCAAATAAAAATAATGTTGCACAAAGAAACAATAGGCTATTCGAAAGGCAATTTTGATCTTACATCTTCAGCCTTCGCCAACCAACTCGAGCTAAGCTCACTAATATGACATAGTCCCTATAAAAGAAAATTACTCGTGATGTCACAAGATTCCAAACACGTTTACTAGGTAGAAATTTAACCAAAAAGAAAGAGTGAAATAGTATGCAGAAACTGATAATAGATGGCCATAGTTGCTTATAATTGTTCTCAACTCAGAGCAACACAATGATTTTGAGAAAAACTGAAGCGTTCCTTTGCTTTTTATATTTATGATTGCTATGCTAATGGATGACCAAACACCAAAGTTAAAAGAATGGTTGAAGAACAGCAGTCAATTTGATTCAATGTGTTTGTGTTATGGCATGACATACCTCACGCCCTGGTGCAATCTCAACAAACACTCCATAAGGTGCTATTGACTTTATTTCACAGTTCCTGAGAAATACATCAATGGGTCTCAAGTTAAAATTTGATGGGAGTACTAGCTCATAGTAACTATACTTAGCACAATATCCAAGGAAGTGAAAAATTTATAGTAAGATTGAGCAATAAAGCATTCTTTATTTGAACATTTATAAAAAGTAAATAAGACCACTCTATTACATAGTTGCTAGATATGAAGTCCATTTTCCACCTTTTGGTGGCAGGTTTACTGTGACTTTGTTAGCATAATTGTGATATTGTTAACAGTAACACATCTTCCATATACATGTCGATGTCTTCAACAATGTTGTCACAGACGATGCCTAGCGTTCCTAGGCGGTCTAGGCGTGCGGGTTGGAGAGGTCTCGCCTCGACCTTGGGAAAATTTCCCTGGGTGAGGTTTTAGAAACTGGATTAAGTGGCAAAATCTAGTTGGGTGGGGTGTGGGGGTTGGGTTGTGTCTGTTTAGCATAATTTTCTTGTGGCGGAGAAATCCTAGGTTGTGGGAAAGGGTTCCTTGACGACATTGTGGTGCAGATTGTGGCTGTACTGCGGTTTGGTTGCGGCAAACACAAGTTGTGGAAGCACTGTCGTACAACTGCTAAGACACTGTAGCAGTGTTCTAAATGGCGTCCGCCTAGGCCGCCGCGGTCCCTCTCCGCACCGCTTTTCGGTAGGCGGTGGTGTAGGCGGCCAACAGAGGTTGGCGGCATAGGCGGAGGTGAGGCGGCATAGGCGGGGCGCTTAGGCGGAGCAATACTTAACAAAATATTTTGGCCAAAATTTTTTTTTAAAGCATTATGGGCCTATGATTCACTTTTACAAAACTAAAACTTTATGAATCTTCGTTCTACAACTTAGTTATGCATGGAACACCCATAAAATATGCATATTATGCAAAAAACAGTGGTAAAATAGTAAAAAATGTTCAAAATGTATCGACCGCCTAGGCGGTGCCTAGGCAGTAGGCGGACTCTCTCCGCCGCGCACCCGCCTACCGCCGTTTAGAACCTTGCACTGTAGTGATCACTGCATCGAGTTGCAGGCATCACAATGGTGTGTTGCTAACAACACTGGTCTATCAGAAATTAGAGTATAAAAGACTAACTCACCAGTCTCTGACATGGGTTGTTGGAGAGGGAATAAGGAGTCGCAATAGTTGGAGCCTTGGAGAAGGAAGCGGATTGAGAAGGTCAGAGTAGAAAAAACCTAGGTGTTGGTTGTTGTGTTGGAGTGTCGAAAGATCAGTGGCTATGGAAAGAATCGGAGAATAGAAGAAGATCAGATTTTGAAAGTTTAAGGGGACACTAAAACTAACAAAATTGTTGGACAATCTTGTAAATCTCTTAAGGGCCCATACCAAAATTTCTACTATTACAACTTCAGAGGGGGCTTCAGCCCCGTCATCCTCCACACATTGTTGTGGGTAAAGATTGAGGTGAAATAGGGTCAAGATCCCTAAGATAATAGGTTGGCTGGTGTTTTATTTTAACTTCAAATTTTGGTTTTTATATGGTTGGGTGGTTGGGATTTATTCTTTTTTGCATTCGAAGTTGGGGCATCTTACTTTTTTTCTTTATGCCATTTACACAAGTTGGAAATTGGAACCAAGAGACTCAACTTGAGCATCTTATTTTCAAAAGGAAAACCAAGTGAAGAGCGTAGTTGTTAAAAGCACGCCTAAGCGAGAAGCTCAACGCCAAGGGAGGTTGAAGTTGAACCCCACTTCAGCTAGGTGCACATCTTGTGATTGTTGTGAACAAGAGTGACCTTATATGACTACCAGGAACCATTAACTTGACAGACGCTCTACGGTTCAAGCACTACTGAAGTTTCCTTATTTTGTTACTGGCAAATGTGACATAGAACACAGTGCCACAAACAGTATGAGCCCCAGGACCTCTATTATTATACATGCACTTTGCGCATAGGCCGCAAAGGACCTTGGCGCCTACGTGTACTATTCGCCTTTGATGACTGAAGAGTCAATTTTTGCTAGATAACACAACAAGAAAAGAATATAGTGCAGGAGTTTGTAATATAAAAGATTTTTTGTGCCACAAGTATAGTGTCACAATCTAAAGCCACTATGAAGTTTAGAGCAAACCGCTTCAACGACCAAGTCTTTAAAGCCACTATGAAGTCCATGAGATATTGACATCAAATTATTATTTATAATTTCAATAGTCCAGCCAATGATTTGTGATCTTCATTGTTAGTCTATAATTCAAGAAAAGAATGCCTACATAAATGTTACTTCAGCAGTAGATCCGTACCTGTAAACATCACCAACAGTTGGAACCATTGTTAAATTAGCTATGATAGCTTTTGTCTTCTCTAAGCTTGACAAGTCCTTTGCAGTAATTTTAACCTGCAAATACAGTAATAGGAAATTGAGGATGCTGTATACACTGTAAACTTTGAGAAACCAACTATAGTTTATCTTACTATCCCATTATCTTGAGTATCAATGGCATCTACTCCAGTCTCTTCAATAATGCTTTTCACCTTCTTCCCACCCGAACCAATGATAGCATTCACTTTCTCGGGTTTGACCTAAAAGGTTATTGTAGAAAAACAGTTACAGAATATAGCCACAAAAATCGTGCAATTCTGAGTTCCAAACAAGAAGATAAATCCAATCAAAAGCTATCAAACCTTCATAACAAGAATAAGCGGGGCATATTTGGAAAGTTTCCTAGATGGAGGTGGTGAACATTTTGACATTTCCGCTGAGTAAGAAGAACTGAATCAGTAATCCTGAAGGAATTAGTAATGTTATACATGTTTACATAAGTTGATGAATACAAAACCAGTGAGAGTAGCACCAAATACAACATGACACAACAAGGAAACATTGAGAAATAGACAGGGTATTTGATTTTGGAATATCCTGGTCTACTTTAGGTTAGGGTGTCAATATCATTGTCTGACACATACCCCACAAGGACAAGGAACCAATTTTGGTGCTTTCTAGGTTCTCAGAGAATTTGATAACATGTCCAAGGAGCCACCTTCTGAAACTGCACCAGGCGAACTGTAAAGGAATTTGGACACTGCACCGAAATCACAGAATGCACCAAAAAGTATCTGTGCTTCTGGATTGGACAACCAATTACATTCTGAGGTTTCAATAAGCGCTTGGTCCAGGACCTTGTAATAGTTAATCCGATTATGCAATACATGCACTTTTCCCCCAGAATTAATATTTTTTTATCCAAAAAAAAGTACGAGACGAAAGTTAGGAAAATATCAACAAAAACATAAAAACAACAAGAAATAAATTCGATAGCAACAACAGTATCTAGACAAAGAATGTAGATACAATGACAACAGCAGCATGCAAATTCGTTACTCTTAAGAAATTGAAGAGCAAAAGCACAAGAAATAAATTCAATAGCAACAACAGTATCTAGACAAAGAATGTAGATACAATGACAACAGCAGCATGCAAATTCATAACTCTCAAGAAATTGAAGAGCAAAAGCAACACAACTTCGAGAGCAATAGCAACACAAACCCATAAGGCTCCTGCTTACGCAGTTTTTTGGGCGGTGGTGGTAGGTGGGGGTGGGGAGGTCAGGATGTACACAACTTTGCCCATATATATTGCGAGGCTGTTTCCACAACTTGAACCAGCATCCTCCAGTATCCAAGCAACAAGCATTATCGCAGAGCCAAGTGACACCTTCTTACTTAACATTCTAATTAATGAGAAAATCAGAAGATGTCTCATGATAAAATATTGAACAATTGCACCTGTCATCTTTCATGATAATATAGTCTGCAACCATCGGATTTGATTATCAATATTGACCACAAACCCTATCTATTGGTATCAGATATATCTTTCTAGATTTCTTTGTACGGAGTGTAACATATGCAGTGCACAAGTATAAAGTCCTAAGTTTTATTGTAAGTTGATATTGCATAGAGACTATTTTATCATGCAACATAATAAGCACTGTGCATATTACGAGGACAAATTGGCACAGCATAAAACATAATAAATCTTACAAAGGACATGTTTTCGCCCATCTCTTGCTTGCATTAGCGCTTGCTCCATTACTGGTAAAGTGATTCCTGCAATCTGTCACAGTGCAAGGATACCACAAGTAAATGGGTAAGTCATTTAGATATGTGAGTACCATAAAATCTTTAGTGGTAGGTCTCTTCATAATTGGACAAAAAGATTATATAAATGTAGTAAGGAGTTTGGAAGCTACTATAAAGTGGATCAACTAAGACCTTTATGTCCATCTGGAAAGCAGTGATACCGGTCTCATTACCAGCAACCTGTGATTTCCAAGAGCTTTCAGAATGTGATTCCCAAGATTCTTCTTAGAAAAGAACTTAGAATGCTCACAGATTATACTACAAAAGTAAGCAGAAATACGAGGAAACCAATATTACGTATAAACCTTGAAATCCATATCTCCAGAAGCATCTTCTGATCCACTAATATCAGAAAGAATGAGTGGGGTTCCATCTCCCCCGAATTCTTTGGTATCCAAGACCATACCCATTGCAATTCCGGCAACAGAGCACTTAAGTGGGACACCAGCATCTAAAAGTGCTAAGCAACCACCACAGACAGACGCCATACTGATAATTAATTTGAAAGATTTTAGGAAAAAAAAAACCTGTTAGAATCTTATGATAGTACTGTAAGAGTAATGCAAAAGCAACTCGACCAGAAAAAGTGGCTATATTAAATGAAAAGACAAATGATCAAGTAGTAAAAACCTATGCTCCACATAGTACATCACCTTGATGAACCATTACTTTCAGTAATGGTACTCTCCACGCGAATAGTATAAGGAAATTCCTCTTCTGAAGGCAAAATAGGTTCCAATGCTCTTTCAGCAAGCATTCCATGGCCAATCTCCCTCCTGTTTGGTGCTCCCATTCGGCCAACCTCCCCAACACAAGATGGGGGAAATGAGTACTGCAACATCAGAACAAATTTCAGGTCAACAACTGATAGGAAGGGATGTAGAAGTCAATTATCAGGTCTGTACAACTATCGACCAGTTTCATTAGTAGTTCTGCAATAAGAGTATATGAGCCTATAGGTATTATGCCTATGAGGCAAGCATGACCATACACATAGAAAGGACGATTGTAAGAAGGCATCAGTGGAATAAATGGGGACAGAAGCAATAAATGCTAGTTAGAACGAGTGAATTGCTAATCCATCATTTCACACTACATGAACTTTATGACATTTAACATTTCAAAGAAAGATCATGTTTTTAAACTTTTTCATTACAATTTCTAGTCAGACACATTTAATTGGAGTGAATCTTCAATATGTTCAACCCCACTTCTTCCTTATCGGTCTTGTAATCCCACCATTACTGTCATCAAACCCACCACCTCCCCTCAACATCACCCCTCCGTTATCAACCTGGTGCCCCACCACGGTCGTATTGCCTTATTCTGAGACAATTATGAAGGGGAAGGGAACAAGAAGAACCTATGTTATACGTTCCTACTATGGGAGAAAGAGAACCTTGTTTACCGGTAAATCTGCCATAGTTTGTCAAAGAGAACCTTGTTGCCACCAGTTCCTAATCGTGTACTGACCGACATCAGCAAAGAGGACGACAAAGGGGAAGGGAACAAGAAGCGAAGGAGCGAACAAGGATGAAGTAAAGGAAAGGGATGAAAGTAGGCACAGCAGCAAAGATGAAGTATTAGTTCTCGTAATAGCAGATTGGGGACCAGGATGAAACGACGGTCACATGCAAAGGAACCAGGGATAGTCGTTGGCAGCGGGAATCCACAGTAATCGATGAAGGCATTGGCCAAACTAGAGGGAAAGGGAATAAGGGAGGCGGAGGAAAGGGAAGAGAGGAGAGTAAAAATAAAATAAAATTGTTTTTATCATATTTACAGAAATGTATAACATAAAATAAAAATGATAAGGAACCTTTTAAACCAATAAACTTGACTTGTTTATAAGGAGTTTATTTAAAAATATTTCTAACATTTAAACCATTTATATTTGAGCGTACCCACAATTTACTACAAAAATTAAATTTCAAAGTTCAATTAAATAATAAAATCGCAAAAATTATATATTAGTATATTGACATCCAGCATTTCCTATTGACCCTGAAGTTGAACAGAGGTAAAGAACATATAGTTGTCAGAGGATATGTGTATAAATTAGTTGTTTATGGATTTAAGTGTGTTCTTTTATTTAGTTAATGGAGTAATATTATTTTAATATGAATAAATAGTCAGAATATGCAAAGCTTAATTAAACTATTATTCATGTTTATATCAAATGGCATTACAACAAAAATGATTGCTCTAAAGTCATGATTTCAAAAACGCAGTGTGGGTGTTGTTTCAAATCACACGCACAGAGACATTTCGTAATCACTATGCTTTGCCCCAAGTCACTGTAAATCACACCTACATTGTGTTTATGAAATCATGTTTGACTGACCCCACAAACTGAATAAAAGAAAGAACCACCACAAACCTAAGTAATTTGGACACACTTATGGATACTGTGACAATCGCTACTGTATTGATAGGTATATGCATCTTAACGAATAGCTTTAGGAATCGCAATAATGTTAAAAGGACCGTCCAAACACAGGTAAGAATGGTTAAAACAGTGAAATGATACGAAAATATGCAACTAATTCATAGGGAACAAAAAAGAGGGAACAAATTGTCATACAAAACTTATTAGAAGATAAAGTGATCGATCGTATTGCCTTATTCTGAGACAATAATTATGAAGCTTCCCTTGGATTAAATGCTTCAGAGTTCTATGGAGAATAATAGTCTCGAAAGAATCACTAATTAATAGCTACTCTTTGGTCCTACTAAATGAGAATAAGTGCTAGTCATACAATTTTGAGTTTTGCACCTGAAGATAAAATCTCTTTAACTCCTCTGTATCCACAAGGTTGTCTATCCTCTGAGCCATTTGTCTATCCCCAAGAGTAACAACAGCAAGTGACTGCAAAATAAGATAATAGATGGCATCATAAGGAAAGGAAAAACATCTCTCTGAATATGTGCACACTACTTTTTGAGTATTAAATAGTGTTAGAATATTTCTAAGTAATAGCACTTCTTCACCTTACCATCTATCCACCAGCCAATATTATGTTGAGCAAGTAAAATATACGACTTAATAGATTTACCATAAGGAGAAACATCCCAAGAGTACCAATAACACATTCAAACTATACTTCAAAGAAAGCAATGCAACCAAGCCATAAGATTATTATCTCTCTTATCTTAATGATATATGCTACATAAAGCATCATCAACACCATCACCCAAGATTTCACCCGTCGGATGGGATCGGCTATGGAACATAAGAGAGCTCCATGAAAGAAATGACAAAGTTTTGATAATCAACTATCGACCTGATCTCAACCATCTATATATTGGTGCCAAATTCCCAGCCAAGGTTGCTATGGGCATGAGAGAGACTTGTCATAAAACCTAGACAACCAGTTGGCAGGTAGTAGACCTACCTTTTGGTTATGCAGTAGCTCATGCAACCAAGGAGCATCATGCAAGTTCACCTAGACTATGAAGAGGTAAGATGATAGAATTTGCTACAGGGGACTGCAATCATCTCCAGGACAATTAAACCAAAGTGAAAAGGAATGACATCCCCGTAAGGATTATAAGGACTTACACTACATAGATGCATATCTAAAATTGCTTTCCAAATTTCTAATTAGTAAGGATCCAAGATCATTACACAGGTCAACCTCTTAACAGGTACTAGTGTATAGAGACACAAGCAATTCTCACTTCTCAGTGCATCCCTATTATTTATTTTTATCTGAACGATACCATCCAAATAAAGAAATTTAATAGAAAAGAATGCTTTATAGAACAAAGTAAAACATAATATTCAAACTAAGAGTAAAAGAAATATGGATTAATCTATTTTCCTTGGAATGCGCTGATGATCCACTTGAAATAAAGCAGAGTATTCAAATGTCTAACTGTTTTATTCTGTTTCTTATATCCACCCACACTCATCCTTCTCTAGATGTCATAATTAAGCTTTGTTTATAGTGGTTCCTCCTCCCTTGTTGTGGTAAGGACTTTATACAAAACTGAGAAAAATGTGACCACCTTTACTAAAGTCAACAGAAAGAAGAAGAAAAAAGAGTAGTTGCTTACGTAACCGAATACCCTATCTCCCGACTCATCTCTGACTGGATGCTTGCTTTTTCTCAAAGCAATTAAAAATGAAAGGTATAACCCTCCTAAGGTTTGTTCAAATGGAACAAAGTTTACAGAATTCTATTTTATTCCTTGTTCAACCTTTTCTTTATCAGAAGCAAAGCACTGACTGTAACAACAAAATCATACAATGAAAATCAGTAAACATGGGTAGATACATTGAGGTAACTAACAGAACATTGAGAAATTTCAAATATTCCTTTAAAATAGGTTTAAAATATAAACTTTAGAAACTGATGGAAAACAAACCAAGGGAGAGAAAAAACACAAGAAACACTACTTATGATTTTTAAAACAAAGGTCTTAAAAGCCCAACAGCCAAGTAAATGCATCACTATTGTGAATTTTTATGTTCAAATCAGTTGGTGTATTAAATCCATAGATAGTACGCAAACAAATTAATTCTTCTTTTTCTGTACTTGGGAGATCATGTAACAGATGTGGAAGAAGTTACTAGTGTAGAATGTGTACTTCAAGAATGTTTATGTTCAAATCAGTTGGTGTATTAAATCCATAGATAGTATGCAAACAAATTTCTTCTTCTTTTTCTGTACTTGGGAAATCATGTAACAGTTGTGGAAGAAGTTACTAGTGTAGAATGTGTACTTCAAAAAAGAATGAGAAGGTATGGATATTCAAGAATTTAACTTATTTTGAAAACAAAGGTCTTAAAAACCCAACAGATAAGTAACTGCACCACTATTATGTATTTCTATGTTCAAATCAGTTGGTGTATTAAATCCAAAGAGAGTATGGAAAACAAATTTCTTTGTTTTCTGTGCTAAATCACGTAAAAGTTGTGGTAAGTAGTTACCAGTGTAGAATGTGTACTTGAAAAAAATGAGAAGGTACAGATATGAAAGAAAAAGAAAGAGAATAAGTTCTTAATGTGCAGTTACACTAAGCAAATATCTTTTTTGAGACTACAAACTAAGCAAAATATTACCTTACCTGTGTTTCTCCTCGAGTGAAAAGTGTACTTCCATGTGCTCTAGGGAGCAACTGACATTGTGAACTTATTGGACGAATCTCAAAAGGGCTCCGACCATCACTACGCTTGCTGCCCTGTTTAAAGGTGAATCACTATAAGAAACCAAATAGTTCGATCATAACATTCAAAAATTATTTAATAAATTGACCTGTCCTATGCTTATGATCCAATAAAAAACTTTTAATTTTAAGAGAGCAAAAAGTTGGTTCCTGTCAATTCTTAGTAAGTCTTTAACCCTCGAAATCGGGATCTAGTTCCTTATCCAAAAACAAAAAATGACAAGACAGGAAGTCAATAAATCAGCAATGTGGCAAACTGGTTTTTATCTAAATTGGGAGGTGCTATCCACAACAACAACAAAGCCTTCATCCTAACTTTTGGGGTCAGTTGTTTGAACCATTTTCTTCCATTCAGCAGTGTTAAGGGCTATGTTCTTTGTAACACTAACAAAATTCCAAATCCTTCTTAAAATCTCCAATCCATTGTTCTTCTGGAATTACCTATAGTCCTTGCAGCTCCTTTAACTATCTTATTGTTTCTCCTTACCGAAGCATCTATCTCTTGTCCCTAATTATCTCTTGTATATCTATATGTAGTACCCCCTGCTTTTTGAGTTTTGGTTGAACTTACATTTGATGTACTGTATATTCGTCTTACTATTAAATTCCAAGCCTATCTCCACACTTGCTATTTTAACATATAACAATACTCTACTTTCATCACCAATCCTTTAATTATCTTATTGTTTCTCCTTACCGAAGCATCTATTATTTTGTATTGCTCATATCCAAACCATCTAAGACGATTTACTTTCATCTTGCCTTCAATTGACACAACCTATCTTTCGACAAATATACTCATTTCTTGTTCTATTTTTAATCCATTATCACTGATCCATCTTAGCATTCATTTCAGCTACACTAATTTTTCGGACATCTTTTGATTGCACAATACTCTAATCCATAATGCATGACTGGACTTATATTCATCTTATAGAATTTCTTAAAATCTAAAGGCATCTTGTGATAAGCACTCTATTTCAACCATCTTGCTTTAATTATATATAAAACATCATTCTCAATCTCTACAGCTTGATGAATGATTGAGCCTAAACACTGAAAACTATCACTCACATCTCTTGTCCCTAATTATCTCTTGTATATCTATATGTAGTACCCCCTGCTTTTTGAGTTTTGGTTGAACTTACATTTGATGTACTGTATATTCGTCTTACTATTAAATTCCAAGCCTATCTCCACACTTGCTATTTTAACATATAACAATACTCTACTTTCATCACCAATACAATACGACAACAAACATCATATACCATGTAATTTCCTCGTGGATATGCCCCTAGTACTTTCATCCATAATTAGCACAGAAAGGTAAGAACTTTACGTTGATCCTTATGCATGTATGTAGGCCAATTTGTACTTAAATACCTTGAACTATCAACTATTGACATTTAAATACCCTAAGCAATTTTTATTGGCAAGTTAATACCTAAACTTTTTGTTTCCACTTTAATACCTTAAGCTATTGCTCTCTTTCGCAAAAAGTAAGTGTAAGCATAAAAAGACTAAAATGTCCTAATACTAACCCCAAATTTAATATCTGAACATTTGTATTTAAATATTAATTAAAAATTAAATTAAATTAAATAATCATAATTATCATCATCTTCCCTACCAACCATAATCCTAACCCTAACTAGCTTCCTCCCACTGGTCGTCGCTCCCTTACGGCCCTCTGGTTGCCACTCTCCCATGACTCGTCTACATTGTCGTCGTCGATTTCTCCACCTTCCCACGTGAAGAAGATTTGAGCATTCCACATTTCGATGGTTGCTCGAAAATGGCAGCAAGTAGGGTTGTCATTTTCGAGCAATGGGAGGGGTCTAGTAGTGTCTCGTGGCCGCATGTTGGAGTGGAGATCCGACGAGGTGGGGGAGAGGGTAGGGGCGGAGTTCCTGAAAGGTGGGGGTTAGGATTTGGTTTGGAGGATGATGATATTTTTTATTTTATTTTTTAAAATATTTCTATAAAATACTCTTCTATTGAAATGGTTTAGGGTTGTTGAGAAGTTTGTCCCGAATAAAGTGCCAATCAACCTAGAAGAAGATAGTTCTAGTTTTGTTTTTACTTTTAGTCTCCATTGAAAAAACATACGGGGTCTCAAGACAGAGGGAGGGTCTCAATGTGACGGCTGTAGGTAACGACTAGGGGCTCGGGGTTGCTCGAGGAAGGGAAGGTAGTAGATCTAGGGATAGGGTTTAGTCTAGGGTTTTGGTAAAGGGGTGCGGAGGATGCAAGGAAATTAAGGTTTCGGGTAATAAAGAGGAGGGAGAAGGTTGGCGTCTAGGATTAGGTAGGGGTGTGCAACGGTTCGGTTCGGTTCAAACCGAACCGAATGTCCAAAAACCGACTAAACCGAAAACCGATTTTACAAAAACCGAAAACCGAACCGAACTCATACAAACCGAATAAAACCGAACCGAAATAAAATATTCGGTTTCGGATCGGTTCGGTTTTAACCGAAGAAGTGTTGTGTTCTTCTAACACAAAACTTTATACATAATTAACAGTAAAAAAATCCTACAAACGGAGAATGGTGGGAAGAAATTAATCCCAAAAAACATAGAATGAGTAAAAAATATGAAAAATCTTAGAAGTCGTTCGGGTTCAAGACATGGGGTATCCAGAATTAATCACAGTAAAACAAAAAAAATAAACTATTTTGATTAAAAAGTGAAAGAAAACGAAGAAAGTGTAGTAAAAAAATTTACACTAATTTTGGATCCCAGAAAATAAACTAATTTTGATTATGATTTTACCATTAATTCTGGAAAAAAAAATGAACAAATCATGAGGAGAAGAATTTTTTACCAGAAGTAGATCTCAATGCCGGCACACATGAAGAGGGGCGAGGCAGAGGAGAAGAGTACCTGGCCTTGCCATCCCCATCGACCCCGCCGTCGGCCTCGCCGTCCCGTCGTCCTCAGCCGTGCCCTCCTCCTTGACGTATTTTGAGGTTCAATCAAAGAATGGAGAGAGGAAGAGTTGGCTAGGTTCATTTTTCATATCAAAATATGCTGTGATCTCTTCAAGTGGTGGTAGGGAGAGTGAGTGAATGTGAGGAGAGAGCAAGGTTTAGGCGGCTGGGAGAGTGAATGTGAGGAGAGAGAAAGGTTTAGGGTTTTTTTTTTTTACTTTTATATGAATGGGATGGGTAAAATGGTAAATATATAATCGGTTTTCGGTTCGGATCAGATTCGAAGATCCAGATCCGAAATCCGACCCGATAACCGAATGTTTGTATGTTTTAAAACCGATATCCAACCCGATTTTAAAAAAACCGACCCGAACCTCTATTTCGGGTCGGTTCGGGTCGGTTTTCGGTTCTCAACCCGATAAATGCTCACCCCTAGGATTAGGGTATGGGAGGAAGAAAGTTTTTACTTTATAGAATGATGGTGGCTATTTTTTTGTAGTAGTAGTAAAAGAACAAGGATTTTTACCATTATACCATGTTGAGATGTTGATTCAACTTAGAATAACTTAATATGATGGAAAGTACATATTTACTTACTTAGGACTCTAGGCCATATAATGAACAACAACTAACTATCTTCTACAAAGATCATGAAAGACTGAATTCTCAACAATGTCGATTGTAGTCTTATTGTCACAGTAGAGACTAGCACGGGTGGTGCGAGTGACACCAAGATTAGAAGAAGGCTTTTCAACCATGTAAGCTCGAAAAATATGCATGCCATCAGCGATACTCAGCATCAGGCGAGGAAAAAGCTATGAAAGTCTACTTCTTGATCTGCCAAGTAACAAGACTGCCTCCAAAGAAGGTACAAAATAAATTTATCGATCTACGATCGTCAACGAACTCGACGTAGCCTACATCAACATATGCAAGTATTTTTTTTTTTTTTTGGAATCAAGCATTTTATTGAAAAACTAAAGCGGGCTCACGAAGAGCTTTACAGACTGGTGCAGAGCCAAAAACAAAAGGGCCCTGTTAAGCTAGGTAAGAAATGGTAAAAGATGAGATACGAAATTTCGAAAAGCCGAAAATTCGAAATCTCAAACATTTTGACGTATTTTGAAACGATTTCGAAATTGCGGGAACCGTAATTTCGAAATGTTTCAAAATTCAAACGCAATTACTGAAAGTAGGATTGGGCGCTCAGTCCAATGGAGTTGGTGGGGGCACACTGCCCTAGGTGGCAGGTTAGCGGACCGAGAGGGGGTGGGTGAGTGCACGCTGACCGAGGGGGTGGGTGAGTGCACGCAAACCGAGGGGGTGGGAACTCTGTCCGAGGGAGGAGGGCGCTCGGCGCGAGGGCGCAGCGCTCCGGCCGGAGAGAGGAAGGCTCCGGCGTTAGGGGACAGCCCGGAGGAGATGCTGGCGGTGGCCAAGAGGGGGGGGGGGGCGGGGGAAACGAAGGGGGACGGGGTGCGGTGGACGGGGGGGGCGAGGGAGGCGATGCTCCGGCGGCAGAGAAGACGCGACGGAGGGTGGCGGAGAGAGCTGACTCGGAGAGGAGGGGGGTAACAGCTCCGGAGATCTCGGCGAAGGCAGCTGAGAGAGGAGCACCCGCGCGGGGAGGGGACTGGGGGGGAACTCGGTCGGCGAGAGGGGGAGGTGGCTCGCCGGCTGACCAACGGTAGGGGGAACCTACCACCGGTGAGGGGCGGAGCTTTCCTGCAAGCGCCGAAGGGAACGTCGGGGGCCACCGCTGAGGAGGAAAGTGGCACGGGGAGGGGGCTGGTACGACGCCGCCGCTGTCAACGAAACCGACGCCGATGAGGGGGATGTCGAGCCCGCCGAGGGACGCTGCGCGGCCACAAGAGCCCACGAGGGGGGCTCACTGGGGAAGAGCGTCGGCGGCGGGGGGAGGGGAAGGGCGCCTGGGAGCACCGGAGGGGGAGTACCCGAGGCGGGGGCAGGGGAGGAGAGGATGGTGCCTCCGCTAGGGACGCCGGGGTCCCGGGGGTTCGAGGAGTGCGCTGCCGGGGACGCGGCGGGCCACTTCAGAGAGAGGAAAGAGGTAGCCGGGGAGGTCGGCGCAGCGGAAGGGGCGGCGGTGGGTGGGTGCGCCGGGAGCGGAGGAAGGGGAGGAAGGCCTGGAGGAACCGGGCACGGACCCACCTGAGAGCTGGCGAGAGGGGGAGCCGGAGAGGCTCCAAGGGGAGCAGCCGGCTGGGGAGGGCTGGATGGCCTCAGAGCACGGTGGCGCCTAGTATATATATATATATATATATATATAGGAGGAGGAGGAGGTTCACAGAGAAGTCCTTAGGTATGGGATATCATCAAATATCGAAGAGTGCGCTCAATTGCATGTATATGGAAAATCCTCATCGAATGTTTATTAGCTGATGTTGTGGAAAAAAAAAAAGATATTAAGATTGGTGACCGTCAAGTAAGTGAACTTACCTACAAGGCTTCGATACATATTTGGACTGGGTTAAAAAGTGTCAAAGGATGAGCAACGACAGGAGAACTTCAAATTTGGCTTCACAACATTATTAACGGGTCCACATCCCATAAATATAGAGTCATTTAGAAGATCAAGATAATATTTTCTTTTGATTCAAAATAACAAATTTACCTATATCAGCAGCCTCAAAACAAGAAGTAACGTAAGGGACAAGATTTTTGATGTGAAAATGGATAGATAGATAAGAATTAACCTTGCAAATATCATCATGATCATGATCATCTCCAGTGTATTAATATTATCCACAGAGACAAGAAGAACCATTGTGCCCTGTGTGTGGCGGTGAATAAAAAGAGAAGAGTCAGAGGCACTCCAAGTAAAATCATTACTTTGAACCATCGAACTAAACTTGTCAAACCAAGCTCAAAGAATTCAAGTTGCTTAAGGTCATAAATAGGCTTCCGAAGATGACACACAAGAGACTCCTCTGAAGTAAGATCGCCGTTAAGAAATGCATTCTTGATGTCCAGCTAGAGCAATAGCCATTGACGACGAACTGCAAAGGCATAGTAGGATTCAAACAGTACTTAGCTTGGCCACCGGGCAAAAGTCTCCTCATAATCAATGTCATACTGCTGAGTAAATCCAAAATCCACGAGAAACGAGAAGGGACTGAAGACTCATTGACAACTCATACGAGAATGCCTAATAGGTAAGAGAACAAGATCCCAAGTATCATTAGACCATAGCATGTCCTCATCTATAGCCTTTTTCAAGCAGGATGCTCTAGTCTCTCGATATAAGTGTGAGGAATAGAAACAGAAAAAAGAGAGAAAGCAAACCAAGTTAGCAAAGGAAACATAATCATCTATAAGGTCAGTACATGCAGGTTCACATGCACATTTACCTTTGCGAAGAACAATCGAAAGATCAAGATCAAAAGGAAGAGCTAGTAGAGGATCCCCAATATAGGCTTAAGGAATGCTTGCAGGAATTGAAGAAGTAACCTGAGAAGAAGCAGATAATGACGTAGTGGCAGGGATCGGAGGAGGTGTCAGAGGCGACGAGGATATAGTAGGTTCACTTTGGGAAGTAGATAGCGAGACGATCGAGAATGACAGAGCTAAGGAAGGAGGAACCGAATCAGGAGAACTTGAAGCCGATGATGATGTAATAGGATTCCTCTGGCAAGGAAAAGGTGAGACGAATATAATGGAGGAAATGTAATAGCATGTAAAGGAATTGCAGAGGGTGTAGGAATGATAGGAGAATTCGAAGTTGTAGTAAAATATGGAGCATCTCCAGAGAAGGTAACATCAATCGAAACATATAGGCGTCATAAGGTAGGATCGTAACAATGATACCCCTTTGGGGTACATGAATATCCATGAAAACACACTTGACAGACCTAGGAGAGAGCTTAGTCTGGGACTCAAATTGTAAACGAAGACAACACATCAAAACACCCGAGAATCATAAAAAATAGACGATCTGGATAAAGACAAGATAACGGAATATACCTATTGAGAACTGAATAGGGTGTACGGTTCACCAGATAGTTGACAGTAAGAAAGGCATCACTCTACGAGTACTTCAAAACATGCATAAGAGTCGTAAGAATACGAGCGATTATCAAGAAGATGACAATTTTTTCTTTCAGCAATACTATTCTGCTGAGAAGTGTGAGCACAAATAGTCTAAAGAATTACACCATGTGAGGTGCAATAAGAAGAGAAATTACGACGCAAATACTCCAAGACATTATTCATGCAAAATGTTTTAACTGCACAACCAAACTGACCCTCGACTTCCTAGTGAAATTTTTAAGCATATCAAAACCTTGAGAACGGCTTTGTACCAGATAAATCTATGTAAGTCGAGAATGATCCTCAATGGAAGTAATAAATAATTGAGCACCAGAAATAGACAATATACGACTTGGACCCCGTATATCAGAATGGACCAAGTAAAACGGGGCCAGATTTCTCTTGCCAACTCTAGCAGGATGGGCCAAAAGATGGTGTTTGCCAAACTCGCAAGCCTAGCCTCAAACTGAAAATCAAATACATATGGCCCTAATGGTACAACATGTTTAAGCTTCAGCAAACAGGGATGACCAAGACGTTGATGTCATTGGACATGATATATCCACGTAGTAGGAAACGCAAGGGCATAAGTTGGTGTAATTGGTTCATCCAAGTAGTACAAGTTACCCCGTCGATAGCTTTGCCAATCTTCGCTCCCGACCAAAGATCCTCGAACACACAATATGACGGAAAGAAAGTGGTAGCATTTTAAAGATCGTGTAAGATGACTAATAGAAAGAAGATTAATGGGAAACTGAGGTGCATAAAGAATGTACTCCAAAGTCATAGAAAGATAAACCTGAACGACCCTTGTTCTACCGAGGATGGTTGACCATCGACAATATAAACGGGTGGAAGAGTATATGAAAGTCGCACCTGAGAGAAACAAGAATGATCACAAGTAATATGGGAGGAAGCAGCAGAATATAATAGCCAGAGTCAACGATTAATTGTATGAACAACAATGGAGGTTGATGTAGACAAAATAGTAGTGTGAGTCGAGTGAGAGAAGGTAAGATGATCATATCCCTCGATATGTTTGTCATTGAAGAACCTACAAAGTGCAAAAAGTAGTATAAGCTGGGGATATCGCTGAAACATATCCACAAGTACAAGATTGCCTCCTCCATGGGGGCATACAAAACGTAGTCCAACAATAATTAGATGAGTGGTTTAGGCGACCACAATGTTTCTATGGATGAACATGATGTATATAATGAGTAGAAATCGTTCCCCTACATAACAAGCAGAAGTCGCTCCCTGGGACCCCTAAACACGGCCAGGAGGTGGAGACCGAGTAGAAATGCCAGAGTGAAGTAAAATCAACATAGATGTATCTATAAACAAGATATCGGAGTAATAGTTGTATCAAGGTAGAGAACAACACATAGAAAGTAGTAGTAGTAGATCACAATAACTGAAAAGTAGTAGTAATAGATCACAATAACTGAATAGTCGAAGATCACTCCACGGTAGCAGAAGTAGTAGAAAAATTCCAATACACAGTAGGCGCATACGAGAAGACCATCGCACAATAGCAGAAGTACAATATAGCACCACCAAAAATAGTAGAAGAAGAAATCTGAGAAAACCATATCGCAAGGTCATGCGAGACTATCCGAAGTAGCCAACAAAACACAATAGGTGAAGTAGACGAGTGTACTAGGAAGCACATAGAACGGTCGCCCATAAAGGAGAAATGACCAACATCTGATGTCACCATCCAAGTAGATACGTCACCATCTAAGTAGATATGGAGTAACAAAAAAAGGGACAAGCATTAACCCAAGGGGTCAATCTTGAAGATATAAGAAAATGGGAAACAGGGTTGGAGGTTTGAACCTTCATGGGAGCGATATGTGCTTAAATATTAAAGGGAGGAGAAACCAAGAATTGTAGGTAGCAATTGACTAAGAACCCAACATGGAGGGCTGGTCACGGGATCGTAGTACCAAACATCAATTCGGGTAGAGAGTATGATGGAGATTGCCCGAGCAAAAGGTCGAGGAAGGATGCATCAAAAAAAAAAATTCAAGGATCAACATGCATAAATTGAAACCTGGATAGACTCGAAAGAGAGGATGATGTACTAAGCCTCGGCTAAGGTCGGGGCATAGGTTGTAATACAATTATATTGTTGCAAAGAGAGAGCCGGAGAAAGAGAGAGGTGTTAATAGGTTTTGTGGACATTTACAGCTATTTAATTGTGAACGCCCACTTATAGAAACAAACACCTATATGTGATAATCTATCAACTCCTCCGCCTTAAATAGTTCTCTTCTACTCTCTCTCCATTCCGTACAATAGTAAGAAACCAGAATACCTCCCTCTCTATTAAGTTTCCTAACTCTCATTGATCCTCGTCTCCAACAACTCACCGCGACTCTTTCAGGTGCAACCTCCACCATTGCAACCAGAGGACATTGACCTTGATGGTATATATTAAATCCCGGAGAACTAGGTTACTTGAGGTAAGGTGAACCAGAGGATAATTTGTCAAGGGCTCTTATGCAAAATGTTTGTCCATTGAGATGAGACTTGCACTAAAGCAGGGGGAACGGGGGAACTTTCTGTTAAAAGTCATCGAGATTTTGTCATGGTTGGAGTTACTGTTGAAGTTACATTGTTCTTATCCAAATGTCATGGCATATAGAGATGAATACATGGAACTTAAACTAGAGAGAAGGAATGGCGTGAGAGCACCTGCAAACCCTTGGATTTATGAATGTAGAACAAATCCAAGGACTCTAGAATCCAGTCTTATCAAACTCTGCTAAGAGTGTGGAATGGCAAGCATCATATTCTTGAATTCAGGGTACTGTTGCGGCGTTGCCAAGTCCATGAAGCTATTTATACATGAGGTCTTCATTTGCCTCAGCAACTAGGCTACCCACCTGACAGAAAATAATATGAAGTTCACTTAAGCGGAAATCAATTGCCAAGTGCCAACATGCATTCCCTTGGTATATATGTTCATATATTGTTAAACTTCATACGGCCTCCTTTGTGTAACTTTTTTTGCTTTTTAAGGACTTTGATGTTGCACGGCACACACACAAGTTGGTTTCCGCTTAGGAACCAACATTATTGAGTGGCAAGGGTTGCATTGATTAGCATTGAAAGGAGAGAACATGTAGGTAATGGGTTTCTGTTGATCCACATGAAGGAGAGGGATAGATACGAGGAAAAGCAGGATGGGTTCTGTTGATGGTTTTCATTTGGAAGAAATGAAAGAAAGTTAAAATATAGGAAGAAGATCTTGGGGGTCCTGTAGAATCTTTCATTTAATCAATATACCCATATAATCTTTCATTTAACCAATATAAAACCTCACTTTTCAATACAGAACTGTCATACCCAACTAAGCAAATTGAACGCAAAATAGAAGCTGCTCCAGGAATATGCCAACATATGACGATAGCTGAGTACATTGTTTTGCAGCAACAAAACATGGGGTCACAAATGACTGTGCAGGTGGAAGGTTAGAGGTGGCTCAATTTCACAATAAGATAGAGAGGAAATTCTTTGAGATGGTGTAACCATGTAAGATTTACCAGCCAGGAGAGTCAAGATATTAATTGAGGAACAACAAAGACTACAGACAGATACAAAATGCACATTGTTCGAGGTGGTAAAAGAAGATATTTACTTATGAATGTTACAAAGGAGATGTCCCATTATTGAGCTGAACTAAAGAAAAGGATTCATGCATCGACCCGAAAGATTTTGGTAAATGACGTAGGACCAAACTATTTATTTTGCTCCCGCTCACGCAGGGTCTGGGAGGGTCAAGATTTACGAAACCTTGCCCCCATCAAATATGGAGAGGGGCTTCTAAATGCAACCTATGTGGACTCCTAAATGATATGTATTCTCCATACAAACAAGCAAATGCAATTAGAGGCACCCTAAACTACTAGGACAGCACTCTTAATAATCTTAATGAACCCTCATATATGTATAACTGGAAACGTTGAGGATTTCTATCGCAAAGAAATCAAAACGCTACATAAATACATTCAACTGAGCTATAAATCGATGCAAAATCAGTCTAACTCAGTATATAATTAAAGTCCCTAAACTATAAGATAGATGCAATTACAAATGGATGAGACTCGATCAACAAACATATCTACTTACAAGACACTACTACGAAGCCAATATTTCAGATGCTCAAATAGTCATGAATCATGATAAAGAGAAACTTATGCAAGCTTCTAGTTGCCTCCACAGCATCAGGATAAATGAAACCAAAGAACACAACAGTTCATCTATCTATGCTTATATGAGCATACCTCCACAATGCGTTTGCGCAAAAACTTTGATGTAACTTCCTTGAAAACCAGCTTTACATCCACCTCGGAGAATAACTAAGCAAGGAAATTATTCATGTGTCAAGATACCATAAGAATATTATTTTCTACGTTACAATATTACAATGACATGTATGCAATAATATATAACTCTAGACAGATGCATGCATACATCCATCTCCCCAGCCCACAAAAGTGACCAAATAAATGCAAATATACATATAGAATTACTGAGAGATCTTATAAAGGTTGCTGAAAACAGAAACGAGGCTTAATAGTCAATAGCAAATGTCACTAAGAAAGAGAGAATTTTGCAACCTTATCATGCAGCCTCAAGAATAGTTTTATGCCTGGATATAATAGATACGATCCTTGACAAGATATATTTCCAGTTATCATTTATCATATTGTAAAGGAACTCACACACATGCTAACCCTAATTTGACACCCAAAAGCAACTAAAGAACTCAAGGGACTGGAGCAAAGAACATTCTTCAAAGGGCTAGGATTCAGGTATGTAATTTATCCAACTACCATTTAAATAACCAAACATTTAGTATAACTTACTGGATCTTGAAATGCGATTTCCAGAACTAGTACTCGTGTAGCTGAAATTGTAGGCAATTGAGTAATCAAACACAACTAGGCCATGATAAGCAGTTGACTTGCCGGGACCATGGCTAAGATAAGATGAAATTCAATCAAGAGAATGAGACAAATGTGGCAGGGTCAGAACAGGTACAGATGCACTTCTAAGAATGTTATAATTATATTTAAAAAATAACGTCACAGCTCTTAGAGTTTTGGTATAGTCGTAGGGACTTTAACATGGTATTAGCCACCAAGTTCAACTTCAAACCTCATCTGTCACACTTTTTTAAGTGGATTTATAAGAAGTATCGAAATGGGCATTCGACAACTGGGTGTGTGTTAGAGTAATATAAATAACCAGCAACCAACATCACAACTCTCTCTAGAGTTATGGTGCAATCGCCAGGGATTTTAACAAAGAAAAAGAACCCATGACTAGTTGGTTCAAGGCTTTATCATTTCCGATTATACTTTACTTGGAAGTATACAAACAGACCCTAAAGCTACATAACACTTCAAAAGAAAATCCATGTGGGAGAAGTGGGAGGCATATTGGCATCAACATAACTGGTGAGAGTCATTAATTCTACTGTTCTTAGAACATTTGAAACAGCCAAAATCCAGTTCAACTGCATTATCTAGAATCACTTAAACGATTTCTGATAATTCCATTCATTTGAAGAAAACATCATTGCCAAACTTCAGGAAAAATGATTATCTATTAATTCAATTATTCATAGGTATATAAAGTTTTTCTTAAACTTAAATAACAATATCTACTAAACATTGTGCGACTCTCTATGTTAAAGTCTCATTTTCTGGATACTGTATAGCAGAAAAAGAATCAGCATTTAGGCATTTACTTTCCACATACTAAAGTAACCTGCAAGGAAATCATTGCTCAACATTAATGAATAAAAGTATAAACCAAAATACAAAACCTTACCAAGGGGACTGGCTTGCGTGCAATTGGCTTGCGTGCAATTGGCTTGATATGAATATCTCCTTCATCTACTTCACCATCAGAAACTACTTCCTCGTCCTCATCTTCATCATCACATTCATCCACTAATAAGGCTTCAGCAGCTCCAGAAACTTGATCCTTTGAAACATACCCTTTTTCAGTAAGTATGGAAAGCACTTTCTCCTCCAACGCAGAAAGAGCTTTCCTTCTTGGTATCTTATTCTTTATTTGCAATGCCTTCACCAAGTCGTCTCCTGAAATATCCTGTTGGAACAGGATGAATGTCTAATATCAGTCTTCTCAAAGATAGATGAGCATATTAGACATGAAACTCCTATTACAGAACAACTGGGATACTGGAATAAGTTATTATAATTTGTGACAAAATATTTGACGAATCAAACATCATGGACTTTATGTTATACTAAACTTTCTGAATGTGGGGCCACATCTAGTCCAGGTAAGCTTATATATGGGCGGATATATAATATAAGTTAACAGGATACTACGATGGACATTTTACAAATGATAACTCAAACATTAGGCTTACGTTTATTTGAATATCATGGCCCAATTTAGATAGAAAGCAAGAACTTGAAGGTAATCGATACAAGGGGGATGCTCTACTTTGAAGTAGAGGAAATCAGTGAGAGGAGGATCAACGCAAGGTTGAAACCCTAATTAGAAGGGAAGTTTATGGCAGAAAAAATCCTAGTAACACCAAAGAGCCTAACTTGCAGGGATAAATATGTAAAAAGTAGCACCTCGTGGCTATCTGGTCACAAAACAACTGACATGTCCAGATGCTCAAGACAAGCTAAGAGCAAACTGCCATTATAGCACAATGCAAAAGGTAAACAGGCTATAGGGGGCTTGGGAACACATAGCGAAAAAATAGAATAGCGATTGTTTCAAAGTGAAATAAGTGCAACGTTCCATAATTGCTCAGATCCGCAAACTTCAGTCACGTGGTGTGATTTTGTTTTGTTCCTCTTTTTCATTTTTTGACAAAGCCGGCGTGACGAATAAGCCGAGAATTCATTGGGACGATTACGGACTCGAATTCGACACTAGTCGAATCGTATCCCACACGACTTTGTGCCCTACAAGATGATGCTCCACAAGTCACGGAGCATAGAACCTCCCATAAATCTATTTAGGAAGTTTTAGGAGAAAAGGTCTCATATCCCTATGACTGCTATGCAACTCTTCAGAAATCTTTAAGACTTATAAAGGAGCCAAAAAAAGGTATAAAAAAAAATAGCATAGCTAGATATGCACTCATAATCTACGATTCCAATATTGGAACACAATGTAATACTGAAATATATCTAAAACTGCAAATCATTATGAAAGTACCGACAATCTAAAAGACAAACCAAAGAGCTACGTCTTATAAAATACATTTTGGTAATATTATCCTGCAGTATAAAGCTTACAGGCTTAAACTGAATCTACAACCACATAAATCACTAAACCTATCTTTTCTAATGGTACACCAGGAAGGACATGCAACATTTGCCCCAAGATCCATGAATTATGCCAACAAGCAGTTTGGAACCTTGCTTGAATACAAATTATTCACAGATAACTAGAATTAGCAAAAACAAATAACCCATCAAACGTCAAATAACGATACATGATGAAATTTACTCCAGAAATTACAAGGAAATGCATAGTAAAATTTTAAAACAGTTAAAACAGAAAGAAAGGCATGATTTATGTTCATACTTCAACATGCCTATAAAGCTCAGCAGGAGGTAATTTGATTGCTTCATTCATTTTTCTCTTTCCAGACTTCACGACTAAAGCTTCCACTGCTTTACATATCTCCCGTACAGCAGCCTAGTGAGGAAGTAAATAAACATCAAACATAAAGCACTAGAGAGCAAGAGAAGGCAACTTAAAGGATATTTTTCGCCTAAAATTGAAGTGCTAATAGAGAAAAGAAATTTCCAGGCCCTTCTTGCCTTTTCTTCCCTTAGTGTAACAGAATAGTACTCTCAAATATAAATAATTCAAGAAACAAGCAAATCACTACACTATGGAAAAATGTCCAGCTAAACAGTTATAAAAATAATTGCAGCAGATTGATGTATGGAAATACTTCATACGACGGGTCAAGATTTATTTGACTTTTGATATAGGTCAGTAAATTTTATCAGCTACCACTTTGCCTGGACTAGTTTCTGGTCTAGAAGTGGGAGTGTGCTCCTTGTTTGCCTGAGATTTATTTGCCTGACCTAAAATTAGGTCTCCTGACCTGCCAAGTGGCCGTCTAGATTTTACGACACAGCTCTCTCTTAGCTAACTTGATAGGCATTTGTCACCAGCACAGCACATTGACTCAGGTTGACAGCCACTTACAAAAACTTCATCAATTGCGAAGGTTTCTTGTTCTCCACAGCCAACCCCATTCTGATGGGAGAAGGCTTGGATTATGATGGCAGTGCTGGTGCTGACGTCAACAAATTGATACACGGAAAATATAAATGGGTAGAAATATCACTTGTCATTTCGCTTTCATGAGTAGAATGATCCCCTGGCATATTCAAAACAGGCCTCAATAACATGCAATAGAGGTGCAAAAGAAAAAATTATAACATTTTTTTGTCATACCAGTCCCATAATTAGCAATATTCACTAGACCTTAAAGTTGCGGAAAAGAGTGATTTACAAAAAGATCTAGAGTTCAGATAAATTCATATATTTTCTATATGTACACCAAATAGCATGCTACGAACAGTGACTTGCATGTACACTTAACAGTATAATATTATGACCTGTATGGTGCTGACCTTTTATGATCGCACTAGATTATCTGAAAATTATATATATATATATATATATATATATATATATATATATATATATATATATATATATGAATGTCCGGGGGGGGGGGTGTTCTCTGAGGAGATGGAGGGAGATTAGTGAGGTGCTGAGGAAGGAGCAGTGTGAAATCTCGATATTACTAGAGACTAAGATCAGGGGGGCGAAAACTCTGTCCCGTAGAACTCCTACGGACTGGGTCCAGCTTCACAACCTTGGTCTCTGTGATATGGCGAGGATCTGGGTTAGATGGAATGGAGCTAGTTGGGAGGGTGAGGAGGTTTTCATGTCTGACCAGCTGGTGGCTATCTCCTTCACCAACAAGGGGGGGTTCCACTTCTTACTGGGAGCCGTCTACGGGCACAATGACAGGAGGCGTCGGGAGACCTTGTGGCAGGACATCATCAGGCTGAGTTCTTTAGCGAGGCATCGGCATCTCCCTCTTCTTAGTATGGGAGACTTCAATGCTACGCTATACCGGGGAGAGAAGCTGGGGGGGCGGCCGGTGCCGGACCAGATCCTCTCAGATTTTCAGTCTTGCCTACTCCAGTCAGGGCTCAGGGACCTGGAGAGGATTGGGCACATATGGACTTGGCACAACAAGGCGGAGGTGAGCAGGGTGGCATGCCAGCTGGATCGGGCTTTGGGGAACAGTGATTGGTTCCGCCTATTCCCCTCCTCTGTGGCTGAGGGGCTCCCTGCGGGGACCAGTGACCACTCGCCGATCCTGGTGCGCTTCGTGGAAAGTCCCAAATGGAGAGCCCGTCCGTTCCGGTATGACAACAGTTGGTTCCTATCGGCTGGCTATGAGGAGACTGTGGCGGGAGGACTTGGCCAGGAGGCGGTCGGCACTGCCCAGTTTTGTATGGCTCACAGGCTGAAGAACGCCAAACGCGCCATCAGAGACTGGGTGAGGGCACTTCCCCGGACCTCCTTACAGGAGAAGGAGGCGGAGTTGAGAGACCTGCAGTCAGAGCTTCAGGACGACATGACGAGTGGGGAGATGGCGGCTAGAGAGAAGAGGTTGGCTGCAGAGGTCAACACCTTGAGGCTTCAGCAGGAGATTAGTGCGGCCCAACGGGCCAAATGCTCCTGGCTCAAGGATGGGGATCGTTGCACCAAATTCTTCTATGATGTCATCCGGGCGCGTCAGCACCGGAACCGTATCCAGAGACTGATTGGCAGGGACGGGCGCCTTGTGACCGACCAGGTTGCTATCCAGGAGGAGGCTGTCCGGTTCTACTCTGAGCTCTATCATCAGACGGACTATCCTTCGGTTTTCCCGCAGCTGATTACGAAGACGCTGATTACGGAGTACGGCAATAGTCTTCTTATGGCCCCTATCCGGATGGCGGAGGTGGAGACGATTGTGATGCAGGCTGATGCTTCCAAGGCTCCTGGGCCGGATGGGTTCTCCAGTGGTTTCTACAAGCGCCATTGGAATATCCTCAAGGTCCCGGTCCTTGCGGCTGTTCAGGAGTTCTTTGATACGGGCAAGCTCCTGAAGGAGCTGAACCACACCTTCCTGACGCTTGTGCCCAAGAAGGAGGGGACGACATCTCTTGCTGACTTTCGACCGATTGCTTGCTTATTTGTATAAAATAATTACTCATCTTATGTGCAGGAGGATGGAGGATGCTATGCAGGGTCTGGTGTCTCGGAATCAGGCGGCCTTCATTAAGGGGCGGTCTATTACGGAGCATAGCCTGCTGGCTCATGAGCTGATTCGGGAGTTCCACAAGCCTGGAGGGATGAAGGCATGTGTGAAGCTCGACCTGAGGAAAGCCTACGACACCGTCAACAGGGACTTCCTCTGTCATTTGATGGCTGCGATGGGCTTCTCCGAGACTTGGGTGGATAGAGTCAGAGAGTGCATCACCTCTCCTACTTTCTCGGTCCTCATCCAGGGTATCCCTTACGGGTTCTTTGGTAGCAGCAGGGGGCTTCGGCAGGGGGACCCGCTTTCCCCCTACCTATTCACCCTGGTGATGGAGTATTTCACATGTTTGATGGACATCGCGGTACATCGGGAGAGGATTGTACCGATATACAGTAGGGTCTCTCCGGTGGTCTCTCATCTCATTTATGCAGATGACCTTTTGGTCCTGTTGAGGCCTTCCATGCGAGGGATGAGGGAGCTTGCGGCAGTGATGGAGGAGTTCGGACAGCTATCGGGCCTTCGGTTAAACAGGGACAAGAGCAAAGTCTACTTCAGCAGCTCTTGCACTTTGAAGGAGGAGCGGGCCTTGGAGCTTGGGGTGGAAAAGGGGAACCTACCGGTGAAATATCTGGGGGTGCCCCTTTCCGTCAACTACGCGAAGGATCGTGATTGTCAGAGTCTGGTAGATTTTGCACAGAAGAGGGTTGAGGGTTGGCAGGCGGCTGGCCTATCGTTTGGTGGGCGTATTGAGCTGGTGCGCTCAGTTATATCTGCTATTGCTCTGTTCTGGCTCCAATCGATTATGGTTCCTTTGGCTACTATCAGAAAGATAGAGGGCATATGTGCCAAGTTCATTTGGCATGGGGGGATCCATGCCATCTCTTGGGAGCAGCTCTGTCGGCCCAGGAAAGAGGGAGGTGTGGGTCTGCGCTCACTTGTTTCTGTCCGGGAGGCGACGGGGATCAAGCTGGCATGGAGGTTCCTTCAGGGTGATTCTCTATGGTCGGCCTGGATGACTAGTCGGTATCTCCGGGACAGAAACTTCTGGGTATGTGAAATTGACAACAACTTCTCTGTGTCTTTCAAGCATATCCTGAGGAACCGTCCTGTTCTTCGGACGGCTATGCGGAGGAGGATGAGGGAGGGAGGGAGGGGAGACGGATCTATGGCTCGATCCGTGGATCTCAGGCCAGTCTCTCCTGGAGATTCTGGGTCCCCAGAGGGACGGCGTGGCATACAGAGGTCTGACTTGTAGGCACATCATCCGTGGTGGGGTCTGGAGGCCAGAGGCGTATCGTTTCACTGCTCCGTTAGGAGAGGAGATCAGACAGGTGCAGATCACTCCGACGGCACTGTCTAATGTCTGGATTTGGGCCCCTCCCGGCCGCTCGGAGGGTGCAGGGGAGTTCCGATTTAGCAGCTGCTACGACCTTGTCCGCACTCACTTCGATGATATTGAGGAGTACGACTTTGTCTGGGGGAAGGGGCTTGCCAGGAAAATGCAACTGTCTGCATACAAACTGGTGCTGGGCCGGTTACTTACTCGGGACAGATTGCTTCGGTTCGGAGTTTCTGTCCCTGACCCTAAGTGTGTTTTATGTGAGACAGAGACTGAATCCATTGGGCACCTGTTCTTTCAGTGCCATGTGGCGTGGAGCATCTGGGCAGAGCAGAGCCGGAGACACTTGGGAGGGGTTGGAAGGGAGCGTGACTTCAGAGAAATCCTTAAGTGGATTGGTGATTGCAGGGGCAAGGAGCAGAGCTGGACTAGGCGTGCTAGATTGAGACTTGCGGCATCAGTTTGGCATGTCTGGCGGGAGAGGAACCGGCGCATCTATGAGGAACTATCCACCCCACTGGTGGGCATACTTCATAACATTGAGTCGAATGTACTAGTAATGTCCCCCTGAGCCGGGATTGTATCTCTATGTTGTAACCTTATTGAGATGATGGAATAAAATTTACCCTTTTTCCAAAATATATATATATATATATATATATATATATATATATATATGCCAGTGACCTCTAGCTCAAGTGGTTAGAGTGAGGCACATCCTCCCAAGAGGCTACAGGTTCGAGCAATGGGAGAATCACATTTAATTCCATGTGGAGGAATAAAATGTGAGTGCGGGCCGGATGCGGTGAGATACAAGTATGGGTGCGGGCCTTTGGGCCGAGTTTGTAGGCCTTCGGGCCAGGAGTCTGTAACACAATTACATGTTCCAAATATATATATATATATATATATATATATATATATATATATATATATATATATATATATTACAATTAATTAACTTGAATGTCTCATTGTACATAAACTATCAAAATATTTGTTAGTGTACTTTTCTTTGAGAAACTCAAATGGTTATTGTTGGAGATTGCTTATTACTTTAGAAAAAACCAAGTTAGCAAATGAAAATGAAAATAATGGTAAGCCAACTATAATGCAAATATATTTATAAATTTGATTAGTACAGTATGTAAAAGTTACTGGAGCAAGTTTCAGATCATCACAGCAAGAGTGGACGTTCACTTTGGCAGACAGCAGGTAAACAAGAAATTGAGAGGATCTTGCAGAACTATGAGGACAACATATTCAGTGTGTTTTCTTGCAACAGCTCATTAAAAGTAAAATCTGTGGCAAGTTTTGAAGTAAGTTTTCCTATAGGAATGTGCTACTAATATGTTAGCTAGAATTTACCAATTAATCTAGGGTGTAGGCAGGACAGAGAAATCATATACACATGCATCCTTGTGTGCATTTATGCATGCCAATTTTTCTTTGCTATTTGGCTTAAAGTGACAAAGAGATTAATGCAATTCCATGTAGCAAATTGTATAATCTTACGTATTCATCTACACTCTTTTTATCTTAGAGCAACCTAGAGGGTGTTCCTTGTCTAAATGAGCTTAAACTGCATGACAAAAAAAGGTACGCTTACTTAACTTCCAACAGGCCTTCTATGTTTTAGTGCAAAGCCCCCTCTTGCTCATAACTACCATGGCAACGACGTTGGCACAAGAATATTTACAAATACAGGCACCTAAGTATGTGTGTGTATCTATAATATACTAAATACTATAGAAATTTGAAATTCGATCAGATAATTATCAATACAGCCTCTGTAGTCATTATCTTACAATACATAATACTATTTTACAACACGGAATGATACAACCTATAAATGATACAGTTCGTTGAATAATACAAGGTGACAACTTATCTTACGAGTAACAGTGTTCTAAAAATCGGCCTAGGCGGCCGCCTGCCGCACCGAAAACCCCCAAATCGGCCTCCTAGGCGCCTGTTCGGCCCTAGGTGGGCCTGTTCAGCGCCTAGGCGGGCCTGTTCGGCCAAGTCGGCCCTTGTTCGGCCTGTTCGGCCAAAGCGGAAAATTAAAATTTTTGAATTTTGAATTTTGAAATTTCAGAAATTTGAAATTTCAGTTTTGAAAATTCAAAAAATCATTAAATTTAATAATAAATAAATAAAATTTCAAATTTCAAAAAAAATATCAAAAATTTTCAAAAGTCAAAACCCAAAACTTCAAAATATATATATATATATATATATATGTGTGTGTGTGTGTGTGTGTGTGTGTGTGTGTGTGTGTGCGGCCGCCTAGGCGGCCTAGGCGCCCCTTTGCCGCACCGAATCCGCCTACCTAAATTTATAACACTGACGAGTAACGATACAATTGTTAGCTACGTTGTATCACCAGGTATGAAAATTATAGGATTAACCTAAATTCAAATGGGTTTAACCTTATTTTCAAATGGTTTAGAACTTTATATATTTACAACCCGAGTCTACACCTCTAAAATTCGAGTAAAGTGCACATATGACCCTTTAAAACCCTTTACAACTTCTTTGTTATAAACAATCTCTTAATGAACTACTTGGACAAGTGTCTCCAATCTGTTGTCCTACAATTTCCAACATTTCTAAGGATGACGTCTAATATGTTATCTCTAGCATCTCTGGAGCCTTCAAACGCGCAACAGTTCTCTCCAAAAGGGAAGCATTTTATCAACGTTTTTTTAGATTTCTTGAACTCTCTCTCTCTCTCTCTCTCTCTCTCTCTCTCTCTCTCTCTCTCTCTCTCTCTTTTCGGAAGAGATTTTCCATCTATTTTTCAAGGTCTTTTTACAAGTTGTACACTGTTAGAAGTTCGAATAGAGAAAAAAAATATTGATTTGCCAACACTAATCACTATGAGTCTAGTTCTTATTGATGAAATGATATTAGTCATTAATAATAGCATCATGTAAATCTAATCAAGATTTGCAGTACTGGGCGTATTGAGTTTTTGACATGTCCGATCCGATACCCCCACCAATACCACCTGATACCAAAATTATGGCTCTCTTTCGTGGTCAATTTAACAAAGAGAAAAACGGAGAAATATGGCAATAAACAATATCAAGATAATTAGTCAAGCTTGCTTTAGATCAACATTTCAAGAATGTGTTCATAAAATTCCTTATCACACAATATAACCTTTACCATTTATGAAAGTTGTATACTATAAAGTCACTATGTCCATACATATTACTATTATCTATCGTGGGGGCACTTTGTCTAAAAGCAAAAAATAATAATAATAACAACAATATCTTTTCTTCTGAATAGTTCATTCAAGCGCATGCCACCATTTTTTTTGGCAACCTTCACTTTCAACCGCATTATTATAATGGTTTTCACGAAAGGGCGTCGCGAGGTCATACATTGCTTCTAAATAATACAACAATGTTGAATATTATTCCATTCAAAACTAGCGTGAAACAACAAATAATCACATAAGATTATGACTAAATTTATGAAGTATTTTTCTATTTTTTTTAATAGTTTATTATTATTATTATTTGCTTCCAAAGCCAAGAACTTCGAAACTCCAATCCGGAACCACCGAAATCGTCATTGATACTCGTAAGAATGGACCCCGTAACCAATTCCGATACCGATACTGCAAACCCTGATGCAAATGCTATATATTTCTCTTAATGAACTTGTCACTAAGATGCTTGATGATGCTCTTTATTATTGCTCGATTTGGTTCAATTTATCAATACATGTATATAAATCTTTAATCAATTATCCAATGGTACATGATAAGATATGACACACGAGATGATAATTAAGAGAATAGATCCACGATATGTATCGAATTGACAACCTAGAATACCACACCTAAAGTGTTCAAACAATAACTTAAAAGCCTATAATTGTGTGTGTTTGTATATAACAATATTCGTAAAGCAATCTTATAATATTAGCTTATATAAATTCTTCTGGTTATAATAGTGAATGCAAATCAGCCCTGAAACACTATATGTTGGTTATATGTCTGAGTGATCAAACATATCTTGCACACAAATTTGTGTCAAAATATAATAGGCCTTTAGTTGTAACCAGACCCATCTCAGATTAATCAGATTCTGAAAATTTTACAACCATTTATGACAGACCCAAACGAGATTTGAACTCGACCAAATTACAGTTGCCTGTTCTCTCAAGTCTCACCTCCTAATTGTTTTCCTTGATGGGTAGGAAAAAGCAGAGTGGCGCAACTGCATTGCCTACAAGCAACAGAAGATTGGTCCATGGAACGAGTAGTCCAAACTGTTTCACACTCCTTGCTTTAAAAAAATGTAAATGTGTTGATTATTCATTGGGGTTACTGAATTGTCCAATTATGTCTCTGTGCATAGCCATATTTTGGCGTATGCAAGGATGCTTAAAATGCCTAAAACATAACACTGTAAGAATTCAACCTGTGTTACATCACCATACAATTATCAGCGCACAACACCATACATATGCAATTAATGATATATACCTGCCCAACTTCCACAGCCTGAAGTAGCTTTTCCTCTGGCAGAAAATTACAGTAGCCCTGAAAAAAGAATAAGAAAATGCATATTAAGTATGAAATCTTGAAAAAAAGAAAAAACAATTACCCAAAGTTACTACAAGTATGATATTTGGGTTAAATTTACTTTCAGGGGCAAGTTAGAGGCCCATAAGAAAACAAGTAAAAGCCTTTCTAGTGTAAGTTAACTAACATCCCCTGTAAGCCTGAAAGATAGACTCAGAGTTATCCAATTCCAGTTGCATCTCTTGATGTCAATAGCTTTATTTTAGTAGCATGATCAAAATAAGAGATCAACACTCATACACACACTCCTATTTGCATCTAAGAGATGACATACTTTTCTTCACACCACCTTGCACTGGACAATTACAACACAGCCTAAACACAACGCATGCCTCAGTTTTCTGTTGTGTTCAAGAAGACTATATCATTCAAAACATATCCAAACATAAATTAATGAAATTCCTTACACTGTATTCAGTTTCGTAGTAACTTAGTAGCATCTGTATGCCAAAAATATTACTCCAGATATAAGATTCCGATTTTAACCATTAAAAGAAACCCCGAAAAAGGTCTGCAAATAAATAATGAATAAAAGTTCTGCCCATCGTTTACGTGAGATGATACTTCTTATCTGCTTTTTCCTCAGGAAACATATTTACTTCAACAGAGAAGAACTTCCACTAGCAGATACTTAGTATATACCTGAATCTTTCAGTACTTGTAGTTGGTACATATGGATACATTTTTTACTTCGCTCCCCCACGGTCCCGCCCCACCCTCTCTCTACATACAAGTTTAGAGTACGTAAGTGGGCAATTCTCTTCACTTCATGTGTGATGTTACCATTGTGCAGCTTGTGCTACACAGACAGACGTATAAACACGCAAGGATAATACTAATAGCCATCTTTTAAAAAGTCTGCGAGGGTCGCACCTAGGCACGCACGAGGCTAGCGGCTCATCCTTGCGCCTTATTTTCTATGAAGCCAGGGTGATTCACCTAGGATCGCGCCTCTGCATCTCGTGACTACTTTTGATGCACCTTTGAAGCGCATGAGACTCGTCAACCTAGTGTTTCTTCCTCTTTTTATTTTGTTTATTTTTTGTCTTTTCCGTAATAGATATCTTTTAGTATTTTAGTGCTTATACAATTATCTAACTAATCTTTCTATTTAATTAATACATTTATAATGACTTTTAATGTTATTAAAGTCAATCAAGAGAAGATTATAGATGAAAATATTGTCTCCAACTGGGTCGTAAGAATTAAAACATTATCAAATGTATCAAGCCAAAACTAATACTTTTGTTGTAATTAACAGGTTTTGTAATGGAGGTTGTTGATGATGATTTCTTTTTATTATGAACTTTTGATAATTTGTTTTTATTTTGACAATAGTTAAACGTTAATTCTCATTTTTTATGATTCATGTACACCACTTTATCATTATTTTAATGGTGTTATGAATTGATTAGACATTATATGAGTTTGTTTATTTGAAACTATATTATTAACAAATCTAAAAGTGTATGTCTCGCTCCGTTGAAGCTCATGCATTGTTGTGCGCCTCACGCCTAGGCTTCAAAGTCTATAGGACCCTAGCACCTCGATTGCAGCTGGCGCCTTTTAAAACATTGGTAAATACAAAATATACCATAGTGACTAAAAGCATACAAAAGAGCATGCTTAAGCACACACCTAGGCAAGAAGTCCAACACTAATCAAGGTTGACTCTCGTTTCAGCCAGATGTCTGCCTTGCTTTTGGTGCAACTAAGTGTACCTAATACAAGGGCCCAATAGAACCATCGACCCTCCCTATCTAATCTTCCTTGTTTTGTTGTGAAGAAGTGCAACCTCTTCCTTGTTTTGTTGTGAAGAAGTGCAATCTCCGACAAGGAAACACAGTAGTTTCGAGGTCGAGGACCTTTGCTCTTCTTATTATTATACATGTTCTTTGCTTTGCTTTGCTTTGTTTAGGAGAGTACCTCGCTTTTGCGCTTTGCACGTATGCCTCAAAGGACCTTCGTGACTAAGTTTCACTTTTTGCCTCTGATAACTATGTAACATATTGTACCAGTTTATATATAAAATAATTATATCAAATCGGAATCTTATATCTGGTCAGCCATTATTTGACAATTCATTGTTTTTCCACGAAAATATTCAAATATGTAGTCTTTTAACTTATCACGAACTTGTGCTTGAAAATTGTGAATGGAAAAGCTAAACAACATTAAGTTAAGCCTATTAAAATTACAAACATTAGACTTGAATGTTAGTCTTGCCACATTTGCAACAGGTGAAGGACACATTTGCTTTAAACATGGATTCCTAAACTACCATTGAGATGGATTTCTCTCTCTGGAGAAATCTAGGGGTCCATATTCATTCTTTGGAGGTTGCTAGTTTCTCCAAATAAAATAAGTGCTACAAAGGGCACTGCAGATTCAAAATTCTAACATAATCCCCTCGTAAGATGATCATGTTGCCTAGTTAATTCCTCGTTGCATCACCAACTTTCTTTAGAAGGTATCTTTTGTATCTATAGATTCTCATAGGTTCTGTATCCTTGCTATTAAATTGTTCCACTTGCTCCTAGTTCTTCATTTGCATACCATTTTTCGCCTACTCATTTTAGGCCCTAAAAGATTAATGAATTCATCTTTCAATTCCAACCATCTAATTCTTTATCTTATATTTATCCTAGTTTTCTCTTCACCACTTAAATGTCCAAAATCCGCAAATTGTGTTTGAGGCACTCTCATGGAATTACTCTGATCTTTACATGCTTCATCATCTACCTCCTAGCAAGATAAAAGTCTGTGAGTACATTTTGGATTACTTTTGAATGAGACTAAATAACCGCCTCTTATATATATATATATATATATATATATATATATATATCATCTTACAGCATTGCAAATCTAATATTGTACCTTAGCATCATTTTTTATCCCATACTCATTAACTCCCTACTACACAACATCATATCCATTTCGTCTTTACCTAAGTGCTCATTCCAATAACCTTCTATAAATCTCTCTTCCTGGCATTCCTTGGATAATGGATCAATCTATCCATGACTCGAATTTTCTTCATATATTTACATTAATCTCACCAAGGGATATACAATTATACATATATGTATCCTATTATACAGTAAAATATTTTTTGATAAATACACAACTAAGTGGTAGTTCAGTTGGTAACAATGGTAAGTATACATGCTTTTCACCAAGAGGCCTCAACATCAATCCTCAATGTCACCTTAATTTTTAATTTAAGGTATTTAATGAGGTTGTTATTGTTCTCCTAACACAAACGTTAGTTTGTCTTTATTTTCGGTATAGAGAGGGTAGTGTGAGTTTGTTCGCCAATTCAGCTCGTGGTACACTTTCAATCCTAATTTAGACGATACTAGTTACTTGTTCAAATTTGACTAGATAATTATGTCATATATGGAAAGAAACCTTACATAGAACATAAGAAAATTCAAAATCATTAGTTTATTTCACTCAATAAGATGTAAAACATAGACTTATCTTAGTCATACATCAATTTGGAACATAACATTAAGAATAAAATGATACAGCGGTGAAATGCATAGGTATGGAACCCGAATTGACAAGAAATATAAAAAAATCCAAGTTGTTTTGCTTGAAAGAATTAGCCGGATTTCAGTGATTGAATCAGATCGGTAATGTACCCCGAACCGGAACTCTCATACCGGGACGGGTTCAATGGGAGTTTAGGTGTACATGTAAATATGACACAAACTTGTTTCTCTCTCTCATATATATATATATATATATATATATATATATAGAAAGAGAGAGAAAGACATGCATATCTCTTCTATCAAACTAATGAATGTCAAGTAGGCTATCAGAACAAACCTCTATCATCAATATGGCATTATCAGTCCCTGCAAGTATCAAGTCCAACTCTGAAATCTCCATCTCTTTCGTAGTTGGATTGACAATGAATTGGTCACCAACAAGGCCAATTCTAACGCCAGCAACCATTTTAGTGTTTGGTACTTCTGATAGAGCTCTGCATTAGAGTGGACATTATACTTAAAACATATAGTACAAATAAGTTGTGGGTAACATTACATCCACGGAATCTTACACTGCTATACCCGCTGCTGTGATAGCCAGACAATCCGGAGAATGGATACCATCATAGCTTAACACCTATAAGCATATTCAGCTTGTTGATAAAATGGAAAAAAAAAATCCTGCCATTATAAGAAAATATGGAATAAACTATGTAAATGTTCATTTTATAAGAGAATTCCCAACAATAAACCCAAGCAAGTTCTATATCAATGACACTTTAAAACTTTATGACATTGGAAATTTTCTTTCGCAGAGCTTTTGTGAGCTCCATAGTGACCCATTTTTAATAGCTTTCCTGTGCTCCATAGAGATCACAGATTGTGTGTGTTCCAAACATTGGATTCTTCTCTTCGAGCTCTTCAAATTTATCATTATTTTTTCTGATTTGTGTACTGTGAATTATTTGTTGAACTTTAAAACATTTAGCAGCAAAGTGCCAGATACAGGCCGGGCCAAACAGAGAAAAAGAACCATATAGACTGTGGGTTGAAATTGTTTTGTAACAATCACTTGCAATAGGTTCTTCACAAGTCAAGCTTGTTTGACAGCAAAACTAGGTGTATTGTACGTGTAAAATATATAGGAAGAAACCTATTGGACTGCTAGTTGAGCTTGTTCACGAGCTCATGAACCAAGCTTTTCTTCTTATATTCAAGCTCGGGTCATTAGAGAAACTGAGCTAATTTCCTTGTTCGAGCTTCCAAGTCAAGCTTTTATGGGGTCCAGTTCACGAGCAGTGTAACAAAATAATTCAAGCTCCAAATAAATTTTTGGGCGGGCCAATAGACTGTGTACATGTGTACTTCTAAAAGAGAGTAAGGTTGGATGGAGTCAATGCTTGAGCTACATGTGTCCGCTTGGTTTATACTTAATTTCCCCTCCATCTGCCCTTGCCAGGTACACATAATAGAGCTTCAGAATGAAACTAGACTTCCTACATCAGCAGTTTCTATCTCATTAATAAAAGAATGTATTAAGAGAATACTCACTGAACATGTAAATGTCAGAATGCATTTAGACGTACTTATACACTGTCAAACTTCAAAGTTCCAGAAGATTATACGCCAACACTGACCCAAGGGAAAAAGTGTCAAAGTTTTGTATGTTGTGTTTTTCCCCTTTTTTCAGGTCATTTTTACTTGAAGATTTATTTCATTAATTAGTATTAATGAAAAAAAGATTGTCAAAAATATTGGAACATTCAGGAGATAATAGTTTTAAAAGTATGAATAGATTCAAATTACAAAACAGCTTGAGTTGCAGTGCTAGCAAACTAGCAGCAAATGTATTGATCTGTAACCATGATATTGACTAGCTTGTGAATGTGGCAGCAACACAAGCTAGCAAATTTGCTAACAGTCCGCTGCCACAAAAAATACTGCAGATCCTAGAAAAGGATACCAAGAAAGTATCACCAACTAAAAGATCAAAGCAGTGACAAGGTCTACAATTATTGAGATGTGTTCAAACAAAGTGGAAGTCAAGATTGTAACAAAAAAAGAAGACGTCGAGACATGAAATTGAAAAACAAATGAACAGTGGGAGAGGATAAAATAAATAAAACATCAGAACATCAAAAACCAGCATAAAGGTGTTAAATGCTTAAGGGGTCTTAATGTATATATATGCAACAAAGATTTAACAGAAACACAATGATTTAGTTGGTTCATCAAAGGTGCAACAAAGACATCTAGATCACACGCTTAAGGGGTCTTAATGTATATATATGCATATCACGTTGCACTTTCCTTTAGTGGAGTACTTTCACTCAGAGGTTATGGAACCTCCTACTTGAGATTGATGACATTTGGGTTTATTATCTATGGATAGATTGGGAAAGTCTTCATTTTACTCTTGACATATTTAATGTAGTATAGTCCCACAGCAAGATTTTTTCTGAAAATACTGCAACTATAGTTCAGCAATCAAATGGAAGAAAGCTTCCGTAGACAACCCACTAAGATCCCCACCATCTCAGGGGAAAAAGGTCACATCCTTCTCTGCTAACATCGACTAAGAAGTAAGAAACATGTCATTGCCATTTGTACCAAGCCCTCAATATGAACTTCTTGGCAGGAACTCTTTAAACCAATAAGTCTTGGTATCACCACCATTTCCAAAACCCTCTAGCCTCTGAGCTTTGACAGTCGAGAAAAAACCAGCAACTCTAAGCTGCTGCTTAATAATTGTGATCAGAAACCAGAATTTCAATTTTATATTATATTTTTGTTATTTTTGGTTAGTTTGGATAGAGATTATTTTCTCTTTTATTCATTAAAATTTTAAGTTGGTTTTGATAAATAACATGATTTGTATGCATCCACAAATATAGCTTTATAATGTTATATACAGGTCATGTACTCTTGTTATTTAAGGGAATAATTGAAGAATGAGAAATCTATTTTCAGTTTGTATGGTGCGATGCCAAAACCCTAAAGTGGAACTCTCTATCTTATCTCTTTCTCCGCCTCCGATGTTATCAACACGACATTCCTAATCGGGTATTCCTCATTATTATTTTTGTCCTTCTATTAAATTATTTGTGATAAATTTATAATAGTTGATTGTTCACATTTCATTTAAAGCTTCCGCGTCCAATTTCCCTAAATTCCCAAATTTTATACTAATCATATTTCTTCTAGGTTGCATTAAGTTGTCTTCTGGCATCCACAAAGGCACTGGTTCTACTCCTTGATTCCACCCCTACCCCCACAAACACACACACACACACCCGTGAGGACTTCTCACATGCTCTCATCTTCAGGGACCAAAGACTGGGAAAATTTGCAAAAATCAAAAAATGAACATGAAGTGAATTCATAGTCATATATTCAAAGAATCGATCTTAAAACCGGGAGAACATGTGTGTGAGTTTGTACAGAAATCAACATGCCTGTGTTCGTAAGTTGGTGAAAACCAGCAATATCTACAAACTGGCAAAGGAAACATCACAAAACCACATTCCAACCAAGGTGAATTGAAAATTAACAAAATGATAAACTATATAGCCAAAGGTGACCAAAAGACACCAAAAATAGAGGACTAGAGGTGAAAGGCTAGATTCTGCATTGGATATAAAAGTTTTACAACATAGTGCGAATAGGCTCTTATGGACTCAATTGTTTCGAAAGAACATGAGTTCATAATTAATGTGATTAGAATGGAAACATAGTGCTCATTCAAAGAAAATGGGAAGATCGTTAATCTAATAGCCATGTCGCAAGGTGCCAGTGTTCAAAAAATTTATAATGGTAAATGAGCTTTCACTGATAGGAAACATATTTAGGACCATGACTCAATTGATAGAGGGTAAACAAAGTAAAAGTTCTTAGAATATGAGGACACTTCCATAAAAAGGGAAGAAAACTAAGTCTCATGATGAAAGAGCCAACATTAGTTCCAAAAAGGCATAACTCTTTACCAAGATATCACATTCTCATGATGTGGTTTCTGTTGGATCTTTTAGATTTACAATGACGTCTACACAAAATTTCGGCAGATTTGAACATTTCTTGTGCCAAAATCTATAAATTCCAAACTTTTCAGGTTGAGTTGAGTGTGTCCGTTATGGTTATTGACATATTGTGCTGCATTGGGCAGGAGGGTGGGGTGAACATGGAACTATGGAAGTATTGACTCTGGAGGACCTACTGTTCACTTTATGCATAAGACAAATCCCTTCCTTTGATAATATATATCTATCCCATTTCTATCAATTGGTATTAGAGCTCAGAGAATTTTGCATAAATTCTTGTGAAAGTTCTCAATAGGATCTCATAATGGTCAACCATCCCCTTGACGGCCTCTTTGGTAAATTAGATGATACCCATTTGTCATCCGCTATCATACTTTATTTCGCTCATTGTGATCATACCATCACTTCTTGATCATATTACATAAGGCGTCTAATGATAATCCAATCAAGCTCGTTTATCTTGTATCGCGTACAAGAATGTATGCACACACACATACTGGCATAAAAGATTGTGGATGAAGACAAAATAAAGGTATACCCAAGATAGTATCTGGGTATCATGGTAGAAACCCTTTGGCATGGTCGGACGCAATGGTCTATCTATCAACCTGCAGATCAGCACCTGCATATAGAATGTACAAATTCATCTCAATCACATTTGTCATATAAAAATAACAATAATTACTTCCATGTCAGATAAAATAACATTATACTGTTAGCACAAATAAGCTTAGCTTCATTCACGTGTGACTGACCTGCACAGATAATGTACAAATTCATCTCAAGAACATTTGTAATGTGAAAATAGCATGAACTAATATTTCTATGTTAAGTAGATGACAGTATTCCTTTAGCATAGATAAGTCTAGCTTCATCTATATGTGATGGAAAGGAATTAGAGAGCTGAAGTCAATACTAATATGCTGCAAGCAGAATCAGTAACAATAACTAGCATTCATTGAAGTCAGAACTTGCATGAGGTGTGACATTTAAGGAAATGGTGTGGTAAGCATATCTCCTTCAATCGTCCGCACGGAAATCATAATTCAATTATACAAATCCTTACAATCTCAATTAGCTAACAAAGACTTGTTTCTTCTCTAAAATCTACCATACTATAAGCCTTTAAGTCAATAAAACCATATGTGGATCCCTCCTCTTCTCTCTAATCTTTTTCATTATTCTGTAAATGGCTTTCATAGTAAATCTTCCCGGCACCAAACCAAATTGATTCTCTGAAATTTTCTTCTTCTTTTTTATCAATTACTCTATCCCAGAGTTTCATGGTGTGGCTCATAAGCTTGATTTCTCAATAGTCAATACAACCATGTACATCTCCCTTTTTTCCCAGTATTAAGGATTTGCTTCAATAAGTTAGTTCATCATATAAAACCTTTCTTTTTAAGGCATTTTCAAACCTCAATAGGAATATAATTAAGTCTACGCCTTTTCTATATTTAAATTTCTTTAAAGCATCTTCAACTTCAGATGTCCTGATTTTAGGACAATAGCAAAATGATCTATCCCAAACCATCTCATTGTTTCCATATTAAAACTTTCAAGGTTGTTTTTGTTATACAACTAGTAAAAAAGTACATCCACCTCTCCTTAATATCATATTCTTTTACTGATACTTTTTAGTATTCAATCTTGATACATTTAATATTACCTAGATCTTCGCTCGCTTTCCTACTCCCTTATAAATATATATTTTCTTTCTCAGATTCTAACCTCTCACCAAAAAAAAAAAAAGAACTTCATATTTAGCTTCCCTAATTGCTTTCTTAGCTACGATATTTACTTATCTCTAAGAATTTTCGACATATTAACAATTTTGCCAATTGTTATAGGAAATTCCTTTCGCCCAAAATTAACTTTTGGACTTTCTTGTTTAACCGTCAACTTTCTTTCAAAGCCAATATACTGCCTATCGAAACTTCTAAAATGACTTTGGCTATTTTTTATACAATTTGACATACCATACCATATAAGGCTAATTGTCTTTTGTGGTTCATCTTTCTTTAACAATTAGATTTAAATAGAAAAATTCTCTTTTCAAGTTCCATCATCTAGTTATCAGTCTCTTGTCTATAACTTTTATATTCTAATATATAATACCATCAAATTGTGTATTGTGGTTCAGCTCACTATTACATGCAACCTTATCTAGCTTCTTAATCCTAACAAGGAAATTATCTACTTGTGAATATTGGATCCACTCTTACAAGTAATTAAGTGTTCCTCTCTTCCTAAAACAAGTGTTCGTTGTTATATGGTCATATGACAATGTATAGACAAAGATATTATTACCCTCATCATCCCTATTTCCACACCAATTAACATTCATGCATTGCTATCATAACCATTAGTTTCTTTTCCAACATGACCATTTAAATCTCTTATGGTATATCTTTTCTTCTTGGCTAAACCTTGAATCAAACTGCCAATAGTTCCCGGAATTCCTTTTTATTTTCATTAATCTCACATGGGCTACGTGTGTTAATGGCAATTCTCCCTAGAACAAACTTTATTAGCATTATTTGTGTTATCTCCTATTCTTTTCACATACAACAGATTGCTTCTATGGAAGGACTCTTGAAAAACTGATTAGCATGCATCTTAATTAGGATATACACAAGCCAAGTGAGAGATGAAGTTGATATATGAGCTAAAAGATGGTAAGAAGTTTCATGTTGGTTTAGCATAAAAGATAATATTTTCACCATGAACATCTTGTTCCAATTTGCATATTACTTCCTCACATGGGCCAGAAAGACTCGGTAATAGAAACTTAGACCACCAATGTGCTGGTAAACGAAAACCAACTCGACTTACGCAGCTTCCGAAGGTGTAACCTAGGTAAGGAAAAGGGCCCCGATACTTAAAAAAGAGGAGCGACCAGTTCATCACCAAACCCTGACCTGGCGTCACATGTTCTCTAGGTTCGAAGGGATTCAGTGTCCAACTACCAACTCCTCCCGGAATTGCATTGTTGGAGCTGAGCCAGGAATAACCATTAGTGGACACCTACCACTTTTCACCGGTTAGAGATTTCTTATTTACACATCATGATCTTAGCTTAAATTCATAGTGTTGCTCATCTTCTTCCACTAATTTCAGCAGTCTTTATGTTCTCCCTCCTATATTCTTCTTCTTTTTCCTTGCATGTACTTTTTCTGGTTGTAGATGCTTGGGAATTATGACATGTAGAATTCATATTGGGAAAATTAGTTTTTAGACTAACTGGGACAAAAGAAGTTGTTTCACATGATTTACATGAAGCAACTACATAATCATAAAATGTCGATCATTGAATGTGAACTAAAAAAACCTTGAGGTAGTTAATCTTACCTCATGATCTTTTGCCCTGCCTTCCCGTTTGAAAAATCCACCACTGATTGCAGACCACACCATAATCAATATTTTTCTTAACTATGCAATGTAGACTTCAAAAAAGATATTTGACTATTGCAGTATAAAAGTATATACCTGGTTCGACCTGCAGCTGAGAAACGCTCTTGATAATTTACTGAAAGAGGGAAGAAATCAGAGGGCTCACTTGGAACATCAGCTAGACAGACCGAAGTATAAAGTATCTACAAGAACAAAAAGTAGAAAACACAATGTTATTTATGGACGGGTAGTAACAGCAAGTCCATATGATTGAATTGCATAATACATCAAAGTGCTCAATCATAATTTGCTCATGAAGAAGAGGATCACAAACAAAAGATCAAAGATTTCACCCAAGAAAAAACTTTTCAGTCATTTACTGATCATTCGTAAAAAGAAAGAAGAGAACATTACAACTAAAATCTACATCTAAATATGACGATTTTGCCTGTGTGGTTACTGAAAATCATCTTTAGAAACCTACACAATTCAGATATACATCTTTACGGCATCATATACACAAAAGTACTAAATCTTAGAATCTTAATCACACTACCCTCTCATGCACTTTCTGCAATATTTGCCAGTACATTATCACTGACATCATGCCGTACAACTATTCCTTCTCTCTTTATTTGGCTGAAGAACTAATAAAGATATTAACTATATAATGGTTGCATTTCTGTCTCGCAGGGTTATATTGTTTTTGTCATGTTATAAACAGAATAAGATTATAAGAAATGGATCTTGATGATACCGCTCTTTAACCTGTGCACATCACTGAACACCATGTAGTAAGGATAACACACACACACACACCCCAAAAAAAAAAAAATATTTTGATGAGATAAACCTAAAAAACAGTAAGGGTGCCCTTTGCATATCACTGAAGACCATGTTGTAGAAATAACCCCCCACCCCAATTAATTCATTTAGATGGACGGAAACAAGGAAAAAAGAACAAACATGCTCCTGTACCTCACTGCCTGTTAGATGTCATATGCTACATGCAGAGAGAAACCCAAATTTAATAAAGAGAAGGAAAACACTTTATTCTGCTGGCCACAGAACACACCACTTCATTCTATAACACTAAAGATCCACTCAGACCCCAGTTTGAATAATGTAGGTGGAAATAACACTCAGGAACTAGGAGCTGTGGAAGGGTACAATTCCAACTATTTCGTTTCAATCAAAAATTCTTCCTCACATTGTTAGGAGAAGATAAAAATGAACGTACTCCTGGGAAGTTGGGGTGGCACCAATTAAGAATAAGATAGAAAAATATTTCAAGTGGTTTGGACATGTGCAAAGGAAACCAATCATATGTCGTACGAATATGGATGTGGATAAGGATCATGACACGATACGGATACGGGATACAAACATTTTTAAACGGGTAGAAAAGTAGTTATCTATGTTGCACAAATACGGACACGAATATGGGTACGAATATATACCATTTTTCCATGTCCAGTGCAATATAGCAATCGCTGCACTGGTTAGAAGTGATAGCATATTAGTTGAAGGAGCTGCCATGACTAGGGGTAGGCATAATGCCATGAATGACTTGGATTGAGCAGTAAAGAAGGATAGGATATTTGCTAGTTATATAGGACATGGCCCTTAACAAATTTCAATATAAGAAAAGGATTCAAATAGCCACCACTAAAATTTGGGATAAAGGCTTAGTGGTGGTTGGATTATTACAGATAGCAAGAACATGAATTTTTTTTTTTTTTATAAATCAGTTGAATGTCTGTCGAAGTATAAAGATCTAGAAACCTATCCTACACACATTAAGTGCCGCTTATGAATGACAAACAGATGGAACAGCATGCATACTCATTAATTTTAACAAGGACAATTAGGTAATTATGGGAGCTGAATAATATAATAATAAGACTAGAATAATTATGACATTTTTCCTTTAGTCTTCCTAAGTAATTATGCTGCATGCATACAATAATAAAGCTAAACTAGCTATGCATTAAATGAGCTAGGCTAGCTGTGCATTAATTGATGACATGTTGTGAATTGAGGTTGTTAATTTTCCTAATAATAATATAAATAAAAATCTATAGAAATGATTAATCATGTTCTGGATTTCTTTAATGTATTAATAATGTAGATGAACCATGTGTAGATAATATGATTATATTATCCACTGAGATAATTATTTCTTGACGAAGTGATCAAGTGAACATATAATTCATGAACCATACTATATTCTAAATGTATGATCAAAATATGCTTATAAAATACGTGCAATGCACGTGCATGTATACTAGTTTCAATAAAAGAAAAGGATTCAAATAGCCACCACTAAAATTTGGGATAAAGGCTTGGCGGTTGTTGTATTATTACAGATAGCAAGAACATGAATTTTTTTAATCAGTTGAATGTGTGTCAAAGTATAAAGATCTAGAAACCTATCCTGCACACATAAGTGCAGCTTATGAATGACAAACAGATGGATTAGCATGCATACTCACTCACAACATGCACTGAGCCTTTTAATATATATGAGCACCTACTGTATCACCCAAATAATATGCTGCTGTTCGAAACACAGAATCATAAGGATTTTATATAGCTACTAGTACCGAATTTGAGGTTAGTATCATGATCCTAAGAGTATGCTCTTTTATCTTTCTGATAACTTATTGAGTGCGGTGGTCATAGAAGCTGTGCCATCCTGTAAGAATTGACAAAAACAGTATCTAACCAATACTTTGTCTGGCAAAGATGAGTATGAAATGCCAATGAAAGAATTAAAGCAACAACACTTAGTCTGGCAAAAATGAGTCGAAATGCTAATCAAGGGATTAAAGCAAAAACATAATACAAGAGTCCTACTTATTAACGATTTTGTATTCAATATATCCACATTCCATACAATTCAAACTCTGTAAAGTCCGGAGATTATGCTTGTAAAGTGAAAGAAACAACTTACTTATCACAAAAAAGAAACAACTTACTTATCACAAAAAAGAAACAACTTACAGTTTCGCCATCAGTCACTGTCACAGAAGCACTAGCTTGTCTCCCTATATGACCTGTCTCCACCAAAATCTGTAATAGTACACGGTCAACACATGGTAAACAAATCACATGTTGCATGAAAATAAAAATCGTAAAAGTTTCTCCAATAATCTGACCAAATTTTCAAGAGACTAATATACATACTAGAGCTTAAAACAAACATTAAGCCCCAACAATGGGGGCAAAAAATTACTCTAGACATTCAAATAAGAAAAACCCAACTAGGAATCTAGGATCTTTAGAGAGATAATGTGGCGTTATATGTTTACCTAAATTTCAGGCTGAAATCAAACGTAAATAAGAAGAAAATCATAGAAAAAGGAGATAAAACCCTACACACTTACTCTAATGCTACAAAAGTAATATCAGTTAAGGTTACTGAATCTTGCAATCATCCAAAAAGAAAATATGGAGAAATGTTGGTCAGATATTCACTAAAAAAAAGCTAAGATTTCCTATGAAGAGAATTATCAGAGAAACTTTCAGCTTGAGGGTGCTTGGACTGTCTATGATGTGTAAATGGGTAAAAGGAAGAAGGGGCAATGATATCAACTCCTTTGCTGGAAGGAACTAATTGAACGTACACGGTTGAGGTAGTTAACTGACAAGCACAAAGGCATTCTTCTTATATTCGTTGCACAAGTTTATAAGTGAACCGATTGTTTTGGCATCCAAAATAGCAGATAAACCGTCTTGACATGACGGTTTGACAGTCAGAAACTGAATAGTTCGTTTTCTTTATGTTGCCTCATTTCTCCATTTTGGTCATTTCCTTTGGTTTTCGTTGTTTTAAGCTTAAATTCCCTGAAAATAAAGCTCAGTGGTTACTGCAAGCAGACACCTCGATGCTGAGGTGTGCTTGACGAGGTCCTTAGATCACTTCATTGCCTATGTTCCTACTTCTATCAAGGTTTTAACTTCTAAGCATAGGCAAAAACCGATACCAACAACATTGAAACTACCGAAACCGACTGATTAAAAACCACCGAAGAGCTGTGAGCCTTGCTTCTTATACAAGTTCAAAGTTGCCTGGTCTATCGGATGCTTAGACTCGTGCCTATACAAGTTCCTAGGCAGCTAGCTGTGAGCGCCTGACACCAAGGTATTATTTTCAATATATATAGTCTTCGTCATTTTTTCAACTACTTAAATTTGATATCTTTAAACGTTATATCAGGCACACATGTACAAATAGTTATGTTATAATAATCTTACAAGAGCTACTTATATTTATAGCTTAAAAATAATAAATTGTTGGGTTTTGGTGCATATAAGGGGCTAGTTTGGTTCCTATTTCGGAACCGCCAACTGATGTCCCCCCACCATTTGGCATTTGCCGTTTTTGTTTAAAGGGCAACACTGGAAACCAAACAAAGTTCCATTTTTCCGGAGGAAACAGCAAACTAGCAGGAGGTATTGTTTAGATGTCACTTGCTGGCGTTTCTTTGCTTCTAACAAATTCATGCAAACAAATAAAATTATAGGTTTCACTAATGTCACCAGAATTCTACAGGAGACGAGCAAAAGCCCTCAAAGTTCTTTCCCATGCATTTAGCCCTAATTTCGTGGGAAAACATCTAAAAGAAACATCAAAAATCAGAACTTTCAGACGGAGAAAGAACTCACGTGTCGGTTCCCGACGGGAATCTTGACGGAGTGAGGCTGGGGCATGGAAAAGGCTCCATCGTCCGCAGATTGGACGCTCTCCGAATCAACTGATGCCCTAATTCTGGGCCTCCAGTTAGGGTTAGGGTTTACGGAACGAAGACGACTGCGAGAGATGGAGAGGAAGTTTCTAGAAGCGGAAAGCTTTGGGCGCGAGCAGGAGGATGAGGAAAGGACTCTTCTTGTTCTCATGGATTGGAGAACAGTGGGGAAAGGAGGAGGAGGGAGAGGAGAAGCTCTTCCATGGAGGCTTGCGTTTGCTAGCATTTTTTTCCTTCTTTTCTTTTCGCTGTGTTTCTTGGGGTTTTTGTTGAAGAAGAAGAAGAAGAAGAGAGGGAAACAATCGTCAAGCTCACAACTTTATCCTCTTTGCACTGTTGAAAAAGGATACATTATTATTACTCTATTTTTTATATATACAAGAATTCAAGCATAATATTTTTAAATTAACTAATAAAAGCATGTCTGTTGTACGTTAAATAATTTTTTATTTTTCCTGATCTTACCAAAAAATAATTTAAATATTTTTATCTGAATTACAATTTATTATACATATATACTTATATTTTAATTTGTAAAGATTTAATTATAATTTATTTTAGATATATGTGAATAAAAGATATGATATTCGATTATACGGAACCGAAAAGAAAAGTTTAAAATTATAATCATCCGTAATTTTTTTAAATTAAATGGATGATGATATACATACAGTTTTGATGGCTCACTTTTGAGCAGTTTCCAAGCCGTGTTATATAATAGAAGATGTGGTTAAAACTTACATAAAAGAATAGGTTAAATTTCTATATTATTATTACTATTTTATATAAAAAAAAATCAAGCATAATGTTTTTATATTGATGTAGTTAAAACTTGCATAAACATTAGATTAAATTTCTAAATTTTAAACTGATTTTTTTTTTACTATGACCAAGAGACCCTAAGGCTCTTCCTACATTAAGGCATCATACAACAATCACAATATAGATAACAATAATAAACAACATAACAAGTAATAAGCATAGTCATTTCTATAATATTACCAATTTATGCTTGTGACTAGGACCCCATAATTTTAGGCTTGTAACTATGTAAGCCCCCTGAATTTCAGGGTTTATTTTTATTTTTTTGAATGAATTATTTTCGATAAGTGTTTTATTATTTAATTATTTTTGATCATTTATGTACCTTTCCATGACTTTGACTTATGGAGCGTCAGGGATGCCAATCTCTGTAAACTCTCTTCACGAGTTTTGAAGTAGACAATATTATCTTCATATTGATATATCGTGTCCCACCCGAACTTGTTCCCTTGTGCTCCATTTGCTTCGCGCAACTTTCGGGTCAATTTAGACCAATTTATCGTCTGCCGTAATTCGTGATTTAATTTCCAACTTAATTTTCGGGCCCGACATCGGTCCAATCCAGTCGACCCAATATATGGCCCTGGCCTGTTTTGAGCCTACTATGCACGCGCCACTTGCGTGCCACCGATTTGATCTCCCTTGTGCTCCCATTCCATCCGTAATTTTAATTGGTTTAATTTATAAATTAATTAAATCTTGGCTTCGACTTTGTCCAAACTTGGCCCAACGTCCGACCCAGTTTGGCATGGACCCTACCATGACTACCCATACACCCCACTGATATTTTCTCTCCTTTTTTTCCTACTCAAAATATTCATATTTTATATAAATATCTTACTTTCTCTCTCTCTAAAATATCTCTCTTCCTATTTATATAATTATATATACACCTACACACACACAAAAATCTCTAACTCCCACACTCCACCACCTCACCCTCTCACATCAGCATTCAAACACCCCCCCCCTTTATATAACCGACCTCCACCCTCTCTCTCTCTCATTCTCTCTCTTAAATATATATCTATCTTTATATAATATACACACATACATATATATTATATATATACATTATATAATCTCTCTCTCTCTCTCTCTCTCTCTCTCTCTCTCTCTCTCTCTCTCTCTATCTCACCCATCACCACCATTCAGCCGACCTCCAACAGCCCTTGGCTGAGCCATGGCCGAGCCCCCATGGCTGGCCGAACTCCTCACCTCCTTCCTCTCCTTCTCTTTCTATTCTTCATCACCATTTCAAATTACCACCACCATCATCATCATCTTCCCCTCTCCATCAACTCCACCTCCTTCCTCCCATGGCCGAGTTTCTCCCTCACCAACCCCGACTTCAGCTCCTCCCCGACTTCCCTTTCCCCCATGGCCGGCCGACCACCACCTCTCTAGGCCGAACTCCTCTCCTCCTCCTTCTTCTTCATCTAACACCATCACTACCATCCCACCACAACCACCATGCACCACCTCCGCCGCCGCCACACCGTGCCCCGGCGACCGCCGCCGCGCCGTACGCCACTATGTGGCCGGCGCACCCCCGCAGTAGCAGCAGCGAGGCAGTCGCAGCAGCGCGTGCACAGCCGCGCGCGAGACCGGCTAACCGCGCGGTGCAGCACCGCCGCCGCCGGCCGTGGCCGGCCACCCATGGCCGGGCGACCTCGGGCGAGGCCCCCCCTTGCCGCCTTCGTCCTCCCCGACGCGAGAAACAGACTATTCGTGCGTTTTGCACGGAATTCCGTCGACGCGCGCGCGAACGAGATCCAGAGTTGGCACCTCGTCGCAGCAACTTCGCACGCGTTTTTCGAAAGATCCGACCGTTGGATCGGCGATTTCTTCGCTCCGTCGCAATTTAGGTATATCCCTCTTCACCTCTGTCAAGTTTGAACCGTTAATTTCGTCGTTTGATACTTCAAAACTGGCCACCAAGTTGACATTTTAAATTGAACTGTTTTTGGACAGTTTCGTGACGCCAACTTCGCGGGTTCGTAACTCCGCCGTCGCAGCTCCGTTTTGTGCGCCGTCAGTTCCGGTGCACAGCTGGTATAACCCTCTTCCTGTCTCCTTTAGGTTTCATTTCATTATAAGCACGTTTGGTTGGTTGAATTCGACACCAAAGTTGGCCGTCCAAATTCTTTAATTTGCACTTGTAAAATTTCATTTTTGAACCCGGGACTCCGGATTCAATTTCTGACACCACCAGTAGACTCGTGGCGTTGTTCTGGCATGTTTTCATATAAAATTTGCTTGATTTGGATAACGTGGGCCTTGGCACGCATTTCGGTGCAAAGCGGGTCCCACTTTTCGAGTCAACGGGTCACTTTGAGATCGGCTTATCGGAATCCTATTCCGGATATACCGTTGAGTTCGTATCGTCATTTTGGACTCGTTGACATATAATTTGCTGAGTTTTGAAGACATTTACTTCGGCACGCATTTTCGTGCAAACCGGATACCAAGTGTCCGCGTCAACGTATCATTTTGAGATCGGCACATCGAAATTCCATTTTGGACATACCGTTGGGTTCGTATCGTCATTCTGGATTCGTGGACATATAATTTGGTAGGTTTTGTAGACTTCTATCCTGATACATTTTTCGGTGCAAAGTGTGTCCAACGGCGGACATCATTTTGACCCGAAATTACCGTTTTGCCCCTGTGTCCAAATTGGACTTATGGGTAGGCTATCCTAGCTGATTTGACCGTTCTGGACACGTTGGTGATATTTAATTTATCATCCGACAACATCTGTAGATTTTGCTTATGTATTATCCTTAATTTATAATTAATTATTTTTTCATAAATTGTTACTTTCTGGTTTTGAATTTATATATATTTTTTAAATTGCTGTAAAAATCTTGGAAAAATTGTATTTAAATACTATGTTAATTTAGCTAATTTATTATAATTTTTCCAGTATTTAATAAGTACTTTTGTATTTTATAAAAATAGGAAAACAGAACTCATTTTCAGTATATTTATGTTTGCTGATTTTTAATAAATATCTATGAGGGTTTAAAAATCCCAGAAAAATTAGTATAAATTTCTATAATTAACAAGGATTATTTTGATACTTTATTTTATATATATTTGAGCTTTTTGTCTATCTCTAAAATTATTAGACCATAGTGTACAATTTGATTTATTTATTGAATAATTACGACTTTTAATATTTTTTGTTGTTTTGAGTTATAGACGTATTGTACCTCACCCCGCACTAGTGTAAAGATCCTAGGAAGTTAGTTTGTGTATAGTGGCACTCCACATTAGACTTTTTATGCTAGGTCCCCACTTGACTAGTTTGACTAAAATGTTTGATTAGAGTTGACTTTGACCTAGATTGACTTAGAAATCATATAGATTGTATTAGTTCTTTCGTTTACTTTCATTTTGGACATGTCATAACTGTATTACTCTATTTTAGGACATTGTGACCCTGGTACAGACATCTGATATTACACTACTCTTTTCAGAATATCAGGCGAGTACATTCTCTGATAGTTCTCTCATTTATTTGTCAATTACTGTATTTCAGTTCTAGTTAGTTCTATGTGATTCTCTGTATCAACACGTATGGATATTTCTGGATTCATGTATGCGACACATACCTTACTTGCTGACCTCTATTACTGGAGTCGTTGGAATCATTCCGGAATCATTTCTGGAATCATTATTTGGCCGGACTCATCTCGATTCTTGTGTCTTGTACTGGATTCACTTGCTGGGCGGGGAAATATTGAGTAAGACATGTAGACATATCCCAAATTCGGAATCTCCCACAGGAATCTACCGGAAGCATAGCCATCTCTTGCCTGATCCGTAAGAGATATGCCTGATACCTACAGCCGTTTACATGTCTACCTCGGTATTTTAAAACACACTGTTAGATCATAGTTGGACTCACCCTGGATTCATTGATCACTGTTGGACTCATCTTGTACCGGAAATCATCTGGTATCGGATTATATGGACTGGACTCACACTGGGATTACATTAGACTTATATTGTACTGTCTGGACTCATACATGTTATTCTAGTTCAGTTAGCTTTTATTACCGTCATCATTGCCATGATTCTTCTCTTGTTTAGTTACCTTTCTTTTCTTGTATCTTAACTATTTCTCTATACCATCACCTGAATATAAACTGCCATGTTCATCAATAAAACTGTCTATAACTGCTTTAGAGTTCTCTGTCATTTACTTGGGTTTTCTAGATGGGTTGTACTCGTTCCTGTCCTGATTGGACCTGTTGAAAATATTACAGATGATAGTCCTGAGGATACATGCCTTACTTACCATGGACCTGGCCTAAGCTCCAGAAGAGGCCCCAGCGGGGAACCTTGCTTAGTTATCTTTCATGTGTTTAGTAGACTTAGACTTTGTCTGTTCTTAAATTTGGATGCTGGACTTTGTCTCCAGTTAGATACTTTGGTTATGTATTATTAAATCTGTGTTTGTTACCTTCGCTTATAGATGCTGTGTTGTGATGAACTTTAAATATGGTTTTAGAACTGTTAGCTGCTTAGATTCTTTATTGTCTATTCTTAGAACAGCTTACTACGCTTTGACCAAGCGTAGGCTGGACATGGCTCGGCCCGGCCCAACAATTTGGGTAACGGGTCGTGACAAACTAGGACCCCATAATTTAAGAGACTATATATATATATATATATATATATATATATATATATATATATATATATATATATATATATATATATATATATATGGTTCTATAATAAAAAATCAGCCGGCTGATTTTGGCGCGCACACACACACACACACACACACACACACACACACACACACACACACACACACACACATATATATATATATATATATATATTGAACCAGGTAATTTGTTTCTGGAATCGCTTCCACTGGAATTTGAACTCCTGACCACTTGGGCCACATGCATCTCTCTTAACCACTAGGTTAGAGGTCATATATATATATATATATATATATATATATATATATATATATATATATATAAAGTACATGGAGCAAAAATAAAATAAACAATATCCTTAATTACTTAATTAATTGACCTATGATTCCATGATTTAAGGGAACAACAAACATCTCATTGTCTTAGTTATTTAGTTGACCTAGGGTATGATTTAAGGGAAAGAACAATTAATTTTTTTTTCTTAATTTGTCTAGGGTCCCCAAATGTCTTATGACAACTCTGATATGGTAATAAGTTCCTTAAATTTACCATATTTTTATATAAGTCTCATTTATTTTATTCATCAAAAGCTTTCATAGATTTTGTGAGCTTAATGCCTTCTCTCAACACTTAGAGCTAGGAGAGATGAACATACATTTTTATTTTATTTTTTGGAAAACCGTAAATACTATGTCCAGCTTGAAGCCGAACCTTTTACATCTCACCTAATATATTTGAAGTCAAATTAGATAAAATCTAACCATCTACCTTGGTAGCTTATCCTCCTGCCACTTGAGAGGGAAAGGGTGCACACGCACGCACCCACCCACACTGCATGAGGAGGAGTCGGGATCTCCATATTTAAACATCCCACATGTTTCTAGAAATAGCAGTCGTTGAATTGTCTTTATGGACAGTTGAGATTAGATCAAAATATCGTGAAAAATTGGTAGCTTAATGATCTAATCTGAACGGTCCATAAAGACAATCCAACAGTTGTTATTCCGGATAACATACGAGACTGTTTAAGTATGAGAATACATATATGCAAAGAGAGAGGAGGGATCGAGATCTCTGTTCCTGAGCATCCATGCATGTTTCCAAAAATAGCAGGCTTTGGATTGTATTTTTTTGACCATTTAGATTATATCCTTAAATTATTTAATTTTTCATGATATTTTGATCTAATCTAAATGGTCAAAAAAGATAATCCAACATCTGCTATTTTTTAGAACACATGAGAATAATTATGAGAGAAGATTTTGATTCATTCTCGTGTATATATATATATATATATATATATATATATATATATATATATATATATATATATATATATATATATTAGCACTCCTAAAATGACATTCGGCACTCCTCTTTAAATTTTTAACATTCAAATTCCGAACATACTCTTGCATTAAATATGATATTAATTTATGCATACATGGATGAAGGAGTGTAGGATGACATTTTAGGAGTACCAATAATGTTAATACATTGACAAATTTGGAATTTGAATGTTAAAAAATTAAAGAACAGTGTCGAATGACATTTTAGGAGTGCTAATAGCAGCACTATATATATATATATATATATATATATATATATATATATATATATGACCTCTAGCCTAGTGGTTAAGAGAGATGCATGCGATCCAATTGGTCGGGAGTTCGAGCTCCAGCGGATGCGAGTTTGCCACAATTACCCACAACTTCATACTCCCGACCACTTGGATCGCATGCATCTCTCTTAACCACTAGGCTAGAGGTCATATATATATATATATATATATATATATATATATATATATATATATATATATATATATCAAACACAATCATCTCCTACGATAAACCACGACACAGATTATCCTAGTAAAATACAAAAAAATAATCCAACATTAATTTGGCCCTCTAACTGAGAGGCTGACTAAGTACAACTTTCTTGGTCCTCCTCGCACAACATCCAATCTCTACAACTTTTGGGCTAATGTTGTTGGGCGCGGTGTGACCCAAATCGAAATTGATCCATGAGATACGATATTAAATTGGGTCCATATGTCTTAAAAGAGAATTCTCATATAAGATCTGAACAAATCACAATTATCTACAACACACCCACACGTACTACAGCTACCTTTGTTCGTTCCCGCTAACCGAACAAACCTTAGCACACTTCGGCTACCTTGGAGACCCAATATATTATCATATTGATCCTTTCGACCACGGAATCAAGTCTGACACGTTCATCCACACCACAATTGTGTGTCAACCACAAAGCCTTACTCCATGACCCACCTTTGAAGTCACATTTGAAGTCAATTCGTGTAGTTGATGCTCACACTCCACCTTTGAGAAGAATCCGTGTAATCCGATTATACACATGAACATTCAGCATCATCTGTCTCGAACTAATTAGAGTCGTTCAAACCAGTCCCGTAACCATGGACTCTGATACCACTTGTCGGATGCAGTATGACCCAAATCGGAGTTGGCCCATGAGATGCGATATTGAATTGGGTCCATATACCTTAAAAGAGAATTTTCATGTAAGGTCTGAACCAATCCTAATTATCTACAACACATGATCCCACCTTCTAACCAATGTGAGACCAAATTACCAATTCCATCATTATCCTCCATTTAAGAGCTTAACCGAAAACGAGATACAATCCAACAAATGTCTCATGCATTCTTCCCCTGTTTGGTAAACCGTAAATGTTGGAAAATATGGATTTGGACTTTCAAAGAGGAAAGTTGGATAGGAATCCATGTATAGATTTGGACTTTCAAAGGGAAGAAATGTGTTTGGTTGAGATAGGAAGTGAGAAGTGAAAAGTGAAAAATCAGAGGAATGTGTTTGGTTGAGATAGGAAAGTGGAAAGTGAAATAATTAGCTTTAATAAATAAAATAATTAGTTTAGTAAATTAACAGAGTGAAATAATTAGCTTTAAATTAATTTAAATTAATAAAAATTAAATAATTAGTTTTTGCTAGATTACAAAATTAAATAATTTAGCAATATTAAGCTCATCCGGCTGATTAAAAAAATCACATCCGGCTGCAAAAAAAATTCCACAAAAAAAAAACCAAAGCAAAATGAACCCAACAATTTGATTTTTTTTTTTTTTAGGAAAGCAAAAAAAAAAAAGCGAAATAATTTATTATTATTATTATTATTATTATTATTATTATTACTATTATTATTATTTTCATTAAATAATTTATTATTATAATAATTCGATATTATATAAAGAGAAATCGGTATATAATAATAATAATAATTATTATAATTATTTAATTATTTAATTAGTTAGTAAATATTTGTGATTAACTAAGTACTATATATATTAATTAATTACTTACTTCTACCTTTTTTTTCACTTTCCAACCCACATCCTCAACAAAAAAGAGGAAGTTGTTTTCCGGATTTGGAGGTGGGTCCCATGGATTTCAGTAACTGCACTTATCAAATCCCACTCCCACATCCAAGCGAACCAAACACCGGAACTTGAATTCCTACTCCCACTTCCAATGAACAGTAGAATTCTACTCCCACTTTCAAGTTACCAAACAGGCCCTAACTGGTTGGCGTCATGAGGCTTTCATCCTCAAGTTGGAAATGTCTCGCAGTAGAACTTAGACTACGCTGCCTTTGGCATTGGGCACTAACCCATGACATGTTGAAGAAGTCACTGTCACATGACATGTTGAAGAAGCCACCATCCATTCCCTAATAACTCTGTAGGAGCATAGGAGGGGACACATGTCACAACCCCCTCGCTCCAAGGGCTGGCGAGGAAACACTTTTTTTTTTCTCACACATTCACATTCTTAGTTAAGATATTTGTGTGAATGACCTCCTCTGCCGCAGACCCAGATTGTCCTCAAGGCCATGACAGAAATCAACGAAAGTCGACTCCGCTAGTATCACACCCCATATCCGAAATAGGGGGGGGGGGGGGGGGGGGGGGGGGGGGGGGGGGGGGGGGGGGGGGGGGGGGGGGGGGGGGGGGGAGGGAGAGGAGAGAGAGAGAGAGAGAGAGAAGAGAGAGAGAGAGAGAGAGAGAGAGTATAACTCGCTAGCTACGTAGTACGAAATACTCATGTACCCAAATATGGTAACTGCTGCCCCCGAAATATGGTAACCATAAACCACTGCAAAGACGAGACAATGTAAGTCGTATTTACTTGAATTCTTGAAGATTATTTCTTAAAGACTAAAATTTACTCTTTTATCCCCCCCCCCCCCCCCCCCCCCCCTCCAAAAAAAAAAAAAAATGAAAAAAAAAAAAAAAAAATCTTTCGATTTTTTTTAGTGAATCACTGATTAAATGGACATCCAAGGAGAAGCCTATATTCTGATACACACAACCCTAATATTTTCTCCTTTTATATATATATAATATATATATATATATATATATAGAGAGAGAGGAGAGAGAGAGAGAGTGTGTGTGTGTGTGTGTGTGTTAATGAAGAAGTCCATTATGGATATTAGGCTACAAAATGTTCTTTTCAAATAGATATTTTTGCCCGGAACTTTTTTCTGGGTTCAAGGTATTTGCACACATCCGTCAAAACCTTTTCTGGGTTTAAGGTATTTCCTCACACCCGTCAAAAGCTTCTGGGTCCATCTGTTGGTTGTGTTGAGCCCAACAAGCCTTGTTTTATGATCCCAACAAAAGGAAAAGTTGTCATGCGAGATAAGATTACCAGGTTTGGGATAACAGATAAGACCGAACAAATTGAGCCTTTTCGTGATTATACAGGTTACGGATAAGACTAACAACCACAAAACAGAAGTTAGCATACAATCCACAACCACAAACACAAGTTCGTTAACTACCAAAGGAGAGAACATTATAATCGTAACTTAAGTTTTGATACCTCCTTTATATAACAAGTGCTTAGACCCCTTATAACTTTCTTAAACTTATGTCTACACGTTTTACGAAGTGATAGGGAGGCCACTTGTCATACAAAAGAGGTATCAAAACTTTGATACCTCCTTCCGTATCAAAGTTTTATCCCCCTTGGCAAGACATTTGAATCTTGATGAAATAATAATTTCCATGCTTTGAGGCAAATACATCACGACACCAAGAAAGACGAACCAAGTATATAAAGAGAGACAAAGTCAAATACATGGCGAAACATCAGATACAATGCAGAAAATTATGGCTCACAGCATGTATAATGTCTACAGCTAGAAACACTAGGTAGGCTCAATTTGGCTGTTTTACAACTACAAGATGCTAGGATTCAGACAAACAGCAGAGACGACATCGAAGCAAGTTTTGCTATGTTGAAGAACTGATGAATCGGGTTATATGTGCTGGGTAATCTAAGTAAACAGAATAACTAAACCTTCTACCGCAAAAAGATTTTATATTTCATACAAAGCCCAGAGTCCACAACTCCACTGGCTGTTGATAATACTACAACATATCCCACTAATAACTAATTCCGCAAACATGGCGCCAAGGAATGGACAAATAGCAGCCATCCGTAACGCCAATGGAGATTTGGACCGCAATTGCGGTGTATGAAATAACATTCCTGCATCAACCATAGAAGTGCATTCACATAAATGGAGTAGGTTATGGATTCAACTTTAAAATGTTTGATAGCACAACAAATATCCTGAAGTTCAATTTTCTAACTAATTATGTGACGAGTACAAGAAATCTCAGACAGCTGCTTGCAAAGGCTGATCAGGAAATTGGCAATTTCACACTCTTTCACGTCTACACCACAAGTTCATCCTCAAGGTAATTGTACTCGAAAGTGAACTCGGTCTTTATGCGTTGGCACCTGGTTACCAGTATCAGAATGTAAGCAGAGTGAACAAAATATTGAGGAAATGAAAATCTACAAGAAATACAACAAAACTGCTTTGCTAAGACTGTCTTTTGAAATTCAGGAATTAACAGAAGATTTAATCTACCAAAATAATTGTGGTAACCACGTTCCTAAATCCTAACCATGGTAGATTATATTCCCTTAACTTCTACATTTAACTTTCATAGATTATATATGTCAGATGATATATGTTTCTCAACAAGTTAGCTAGTGATGAAGGGTCAAGTTAGTAAAACAGGCCAAAATTTGAGAGAAATCCAAGTTTATGTAGAATTAACAAAACCCCATAAGAAATTAATTTCAAAGGAAATGAATAACACAAAACATAGCAGCTGAGTTGGAACAATGTAAGGGGTTTAACATACCATCCTTGCTGCGGGCCATCATCTGCAATATGAAAATCAAAGTATACATACGTTCCTTTCTCAAATTCATCATTTGTAACTTTTGGCTCTTCATGCCTCTGAAACCATGTGTTATATTTCCTGTGAAATCTCCATGACTGCCTTTTCAATTCTCTTGCAGCTAAGTATTGCTGGTAAGTGTTCTGTCAGGCCACATAAATACAAACATTAACAGTTGACATGGATATGAGCTTCAGCAACCGATAAGAACTATAAAGTACCTGTTGATAATAAAATGCAAAGAACAAGGCATCGGCTCCCATCTGATCAAGACCCATTCGCTCCCAGAAAGCAGGATTTTCAACAATGTCAGCCTGATACCGGGGGAAACTAGCAGGAGTTACTGCAGGGTGCCTCTGTAGAAAGTGGGACATGATCATCAAATAATTTATGGTTGGTATTAAAAGTTATTACAAAACCATGAAAACTATTAAAGCAGATCTGTACTGGAATATAAGTCTTTGCCCGTTCCGAGTCCTTTGGCTGAGGAAGTTTATAGTATGCTGCTTCCAGCATCTGCAAATTATACACCTGATCATGCAATCCTCCAAAATTTCCAGCTGACCCACTAAGGTTATCACCAATGGCACCAAGGTCCGAAGCACTTCTTCGACCAATGACACCAAGGCTAGCGGAAGACTGACTGGGTTGCAATGGCTGTCCTGGGGAGAGATCAGTATCCCTTGGCAATTGGTTACCTTCTGCAATGGTGGCAGCGCCTGCGACCTGGTAATGTCAACAGAAGTCCTCCAGTCAGGATTAAGAAATAGGGGTAAATTAGAGAGAAACAATTACTTCTTAAAATATTTTTAAAATCAAGCGTTAGGATTGAGAATTGATTACAGTTACTGAAATAGTTAGTAATTGATTAAAACCAAATTACAACCATTATTAGAATAAAGTCTTCAGGATCATAATTAAAAGATTATAACTTTTAGAGGCTGAAACGGATAAAGCGAAAATGATGGATAAGTAATCACTATTTTGAGGTTATAGCAGAATCTATAATGTAAACAAGAATAAATTAACAAACAGAAATTTCTAGAGATTAGATACTACGGTTAGAGATTAGTGTTAGGATTAACACTTTGCAAAGTATAAGCATCTGTGCAAGCAGAAATGCGGAAAAGTGGGTGGCGGCTGCTGCAGGCATGCAGGTTGCTCTTGGGAGCAGAAGGGAGCGAGGGTGGAGGAATGTCAGTGGCGGTTTGTGAAGGCTCGAGAGAGAGAGAGAGAGAGAGAGAGAGAGAGGAATGTTGCGGGCATCAAGATCAGGGCCCGCAGAGATCAGGGCCCGCGGAGATCAGGGCCCGCGGGTCAGTCGAGGTGAGATCAAGTTATCTATAGACATTGCAGGTGGTTGGAGTGCTACAGGGTGGTTTAGGAGGATGCCAGAGGGAAGCCGGAGCTCAAAGAAGGCAGGTCAGAAGTCTAGTGGCTTTTGCTGGGTGTCGGAAATTGGTAGGTTATTGGCTGGTGGGTACATGTGAAGGGTTCAGGGCAGAAGGGAAGGAGAAGAGAGCAATAGTGAGAGCAGCTCGAATAAGACCAAGAGGTACAAGACCTAGAAAGAAGACACAAAGACAGTGAAACATGATAAGGGTTATCGGGTCAGATTCATTAGGATTGGCTTTCGTATAGCGGGGACGATATTTTTGAAAGAAAATGTTTGGTGGATTGTGAGTTATGGGTTTGGGGAGGGAGGCTAGGGTTATGGACATGGGTTTCGTGGGTTAGGATTAGAGATTTGGAGAACATGGGAGAGATGGAAAATAAATTCAGGGATTAGGGTTTTAATAAGAGAAAAAAGATGCAGAGTTGATGGACAGGGAAGGTGGGGTTAGAGAATGAAGATGATAATGGATGGATGGCTATGATTAGCTTTAGAATGAGATGGAGAGTTTTTTTTTTTTGAATTTCGTGGAGGCAAGAGTTTGGATCACCCTGTCCCCAGAAAAACTACCTTGGTACCATTGGGATATTTTTTAATGAGTGGTTTGAATATGCAGGAATATATATATATATATATATATATATATATATATATATATATATCCTCCTATGTGAATAACTTACGGGATATAGTTATCGGATAATTTTAAAAAACCAAATTCTTTACGGAGAGAGAAGAAAAAAACTATGTCTCTAAACTCTCCTGGTCAAAACATACGTGTCTCTTTCTCTTTAAAAAATAACAAATAATGTATCTTTCAAAATAAATCTAAAAAACAATCTATCTTTAAATACAAATCTATATTTGAATCTAAATCCTTCCATAAAAACAAATCTAACATATAATCTATCTTTAAAAACAAATATATATTTAAAAATATTAACTTTAATGCTAATGTTAATATTAACATTGATGTTAATGTTAATTTAATTAATTTTAATGTTTAATATTAAATTTAATTAATGTTAATTTTAATTTTAGAGTTAATTTTAATTTTCACTTTTAATTTTAATGTTAAAACTAAAATTAAAATTAATATTAAAATTAACATTAATATTTTAAAATAGATTTGTTTTGAAAGATAATTTTTAAAGATTTTATTTAAACAATCTATCTATATTTTAAAAATAAAAAACAAATCTATCTATAAAAAAATAGATCTCTATTATAAAAATTAATGGATGGCTAGGACTTTTTTTATGATTATATTTGTTTAAGAAAAAGGAGAGATTTAAATTTTTTAAAGAAAGAGAAATTTGGAAAACCAACGTGTATGTTTAGTGCTCCCATAAGTTTCCCGTACAGGAAGCTTTATATATATTATATATATATATATATATATATATATGAAGAGAAACTCCCCGCACAATCTTATCCGGTGGGGCTAAAGTAACTACATAGACTCACTAAACAACTAACTAACTAAGA
>JANAVB010041219.1:34852254-35025923 GCA_029216955.1 Iris pallida | reverse complement strand
ATATATATATATATATATATATATATATATAATAGTAGCACTCCTAAAATGACATTCGGCACTCCTCTTTAAATTTTTAACATTCAAATTCCGAACATACCTTGCATTAAATATGATATTAATTATGCATACATGGATGAGGAGTGTAGGATGACATTTTAGGAGTACCAATAATGTTAATACATGACAAATTTGGAATTTGAATGTTAAAAAATTAAAGAAACAGTGTCGAATGACATTTTAGGAGTGCTAATAGCAGCATATATATATATATATATATATTATATATAGATATAATATATATATGACCTCTAGCCTAGTGGTTAAGAGAGAGCATGCGATCCAATTGGTCGGGAGTTCGAGCTCCAGCGGATGCGAGTTTGCCACAATTACCCACAACTTCATACTCCCGACCACTTGGATCCGTGCATCTCTCTTAACACTAGGCTAGAGGTCATTATATATATATATATATATCTATATATATATTATAATATATATATATATATATCAAACACAATCATCTCTACGATAAACCACGACACAGATTATCCTAGTAAAATACAAAAAAATAATCCAACATTAATTTGGCCCTCTAACTGAGAGGCTGACTAAGTACAACTTTCTTGGTCCTCCTCGCACAACATCCAATCTCTACAACTTTTGGGCTAATGTTGTTGGGCGCGGTGTGACCCAAATCGAAATTGATCCATGAGATACGATATTAAATTGGGTCCATATGTCTTAAAAGAGAATTCTCATATAAGATCTGAACAAATCACAATTATCTACAACACACCCACACGTACTACAGCTACCTTTGTTCGTTCCCGCTAACCGAACAAACCTTAGCACACTTCGGCTACCTTGGAGACCCAATATATTATCATATTGATCCTTTCGACCACGGAATCAAGTCTGACACGTTCATCCACACACAATTGTGTGTCAACCACAAAGCCTTACTCCATGACCCACCTTTGAAGTCACATTTGAAGTCAATTCGTGTAGTTGATGCTCACACCCACCTTTGAGAAGAATCCGTGTAATCCGATTATACACATGAACATTCAGCATCATCTGTCTCGAACTAATTAGAGTCGTTCAAACCAGTCCCGTAACCATGGACTCTGATACCACTTGTCGGATGCAGTATGACCCAAATCGGAGTTGGCCCATGAGATGCGATATTGAATTGGGTCCATATACCTTAAAAGAGAATTTCATGTAAGTCTGAACCAATCCTAATTATCTACAACACATGATCCCACCTTCTAACCAATGTGAGACCAAATTACCATTCCATCATTATCCTCCATTTAAGAGCTTAACGAAAACGAGATACAATCCAACAAATGTCTCATGCATTCTTCCCTGTTTGGTAAACCGTAAATGTTGGAAAATATGGATTTGGACTTTCAAAGAGGAAAGTTGGATAGGAATCCATGTATAGATTTGGACTTTCAAAGGGAAGAAATGTGTTTGGTTGAGATAGGAAGTGAGAAGTGAAAAGTGAAAAATCAGAGGAATGTGTTTGGTTGAGATAGGAAGTGGGAAAGTGAAATAATTAGCTTTAATAAATAAAATAATTAGTTTAGTAAATTAACAGAGTGAAATAATTAGCTTTAAATTAATTTAAATTAATAAAAATTAAATAATTAGTTTTTGCTAGATTACAAATTAAATAATTTAGCAATATTAAGCTCATCCGGCTGATTAAAAAAATCACATCCGGCTGCAAAAAAAATTCCACAAAAAAAAAACCAAAGCAAAATGAACCCAACAATTTGATTTTTTTTTTTTTTAGGAAAAGCAAAAAAAAAAAAAGCGAATAATTATTATTATATTATTATTATTATATTATATTTACTATTATATTATTTTCATTAAATAATTTTATTATAATAATTCGATATTATATAAAGAGAAATCGGTATATAATAATTAATAATTATTATAATTATTTAATTATTTAATTAGTTAGTAAATATTTGTGATTAACTAAGTACTATATATTAATTAATTACTTACTTCTACCTTTTTTTCACTTTCCAACCCACATCCTCAACAAAAAAGAGGAAGTTGTTTTCCGGATTTGGAGGTGGTCCCATGGATTTCAGTAACTGCACTTATCAAATCCCACTCCCACATCCAAGCGAACCAAACACCGGAACTTGAATTCCTACTCCACTTCCAATGAACAGTAGAATTCTACTCCCACTTTCAAGTTACCAAACAGGCCCTAACTGGTTGGCGTCATGAGGCTTTCATCCTCAAGTTGGAAATGTCTCGCAGTAGAACTTAGACTACGCTGCCTTTGGCATTGGGCACTAACCATGACATGTTGAAGAAGTCACTGTCACATGACATGTTGAAGAAGCCACCATCCATTCCCTAATAACTCTGTAGGAGCATAGGAGGGGACACATGTCACAACCCCCTCGCTCCAAGGAGGGCGGGAAACACTTTTTTTTTTCTCACACATTCACATTCTTAGTTAAGATATTTGTGTGAATGACCTCCTCTGCCGCAGACCCAGATTGTCCTCAAGGCCATGACAGAAATCAACGAAAGTCGACTCCGCTAGTATCACACCCATATCCGAAATAGGGGGGGGGGGGGGGGGGGGGGGGGGGGGGGGGGAGGGAGGGAGAGAGAGAGAGAGAGAGAAAGAGAGAGAGAGAGAGAGAGAGAGAGTATAACTCGGCTAGCTACGTAGTACGAAATACTCAGTACCCCAAAATATGGTAACTGCTGCCCCCGAAATATGGTAACCATAAACCACTGCAAAGACGAGACAATGTAAGTCGTATTTACTTGAATTCTTGAAGAATTATTTTCTTAAAGACTAAAATTTACTCTTTTATCCCCCCCCCCCCCCCCCCCCCCCCCCCTCCAAAAAAAAAAAAAATGAAAAAAAAAAAAAAAAAATCTTTCGATTTTTTTTAGTGAATCACTGATTAAATGGACATCCAAGGAGAAGCCTATATTCTGATACACACAACCCTAATATTTTCTTCCTTTTATATATATATATATATATATATATATATATATAGAGAGAGAGAGAGAGAGAGAGAGAGTGTGTGTGTGTGTGAGTGTGTGTGTTAATGAAGAAGTCCATTATGGATATTAGGCTACAAAATGTTCTTTTCAAAGTTAGATATTTTTGCCCGGAACTTTTTCTGGGTTCAAGGTATTTGCACACATCCGTCAAAACCTTTTCTGGGTTTAAGGTATTTCCTCACACCCGTCAAAAGCTTCTGGGTCCATCTGTTGGTTGTGTTGAGCCCAACAAGCCTTGTTTTATGATCCCAACAAAAGGAAAAGTTGTCATGCGAGATAAGATTACCAGGTTTGTGATAACAGATAAGACCGAACAAATTGAGCCTTTTCGTGATTATACAGGTTACAGATAAGACTAACAACCACAAAACAGAAGTTAGCATACAATCCACAACCACAAACACAAGTTCGTTAACTACCAAAGGAGAGAACATTATAATCGTAACTTAAGTTTTGATACCTCCTTTATATAACAAGTGAACTTAAGTTTTGATACCTCCTTTATATAACAAGTGGACCCATTCTTAAACTTTATGTCTACACGTTTTACGAAGTGATAGGGAGGCCACTTGTCATACAAAAGAGGTATCAAAACTTTGATACCTCCTTCCGTATCAAAGTTTTATCCCCCTTGGCAAGACATTTGAATCTTGATGAATAATAATTTCCATGCTTTGAGGCAAATACATCACGACACCAAGAAAGACGAACCAAGTATATAAAGAGAGACAAAGTCAAATACATGGCGAAACATCAGATACAATGCAGAAAATTATGGCTCACAGCATGTATAATGTCTACAGCTAGAAACACTAGGTAGGCTCAATTTGGCTGTTTTACAACTACAAGATGCTAGGATTCAGACAAACAGCAGAGAGAGACGAAGCAAGTTTTGCTATGTTGAAGAACTGATGAATCGGGTTATATGTGCTGGGTAATCTAAGTAAACAGAATAACTAAACCTTCTACCGCAAAAAAGATTTTATATTTCATACAAAGCCAGCCAGAGTCCACAACTCCACTGGCTGTTGATAATACTACAACATATCCCACTAATAACTAATTCCGCAAACATGGCGCCAAGGAATGGACAAATAGCAGCCATCCGTAACGCCAATGGAGATTTTGGACCGCAATTGCGGTGTATGAAATAACATTCCTGCATCAACCATAGAAGTGCATTCACATAAATGGAGTAGGTTATGGATTCAACTTTAAAATGTTTGATAGCACAACAAATATCCTGAAGTTCAATTTTCTAACTAATTATGTGACGAGTACAAGAAATCTCAGACAGCTGCTTGCAAAGGCTGATCAGGAAATTGGCAATTTCACACTCTTTCACGTCTACACCACAAGTTCATCCTCAAGGTAATTGTACTCGAAAGTGAACTCGGTCTTTATGCGTTGGCACCTGGTTACCAGTATCAGAATGTAAGCAGAGTGAACAAAATATTGAGGAAATGAAAATCTACAAGAAATACAACAAAACTGCTTTGCTAAGACTGTCTTTTGAAATTCAGGAATTAAGACAGAAGATTTAATCTACCAAAATAATTGTGGTAACCACGTTCCTAAATCCTAACCATGGTAGATTATATTCCCTTAACTTCTACATTTAACTTTCATAGATATATATGTCAGATGATATATGTTTCTCAACAAGTTAGCTAGTGATGAAGGGTCAAGTTAGTAAAACAGGCCAAAATTTGAGAGAAATCCAAGTTTATGTAGAATTAACAAAACCCCATAAGAAATTAATTTCAAAGGAAATGAATAACACAAAACATAGCAGCTGAGTTGGAACAATGTAAGGGGTTTAACATACCATCCTTGCTGCGGGCCATCATCTGCAATATGAAAATCAAAGTATACATACGTTCCTTTCTCAAATTCATCATTTGTAACTTTTGGCTCTTCATGCCTCTGAAACCATGTGTTATATTTCCTGTGAAATCTCCATGACTGCCTTTTCAATTCTCTTGCAGCTAAGTATTGCTGGTAAGTGTTCTGTCAGGCCACATAAATACAAACATTAACAGTTGACATGGATATGAGCTTCAGCAACCGATAAGAACTATAAAGTACCTGTTGATAATAAAATGCAAAGAACAAGGCATCGGCTCCCATCTGATCAAGACCCATTCGCTCCCAGAAAGCAGGATTTTCAACAATGTCAGCCTGATACCGGGGGAAACTAGCAGGAGTTACTGCAGGGTGCCTCTGTAGAAAGTGGGACATGATCATCAAATAATTTATGGTTGGTATTAAAGTTATTACAAAACCATGAAAACTATTAAAGCAGATCTGTACTGGATATAAGTCTTTGCCCGTTCCGAGTCCTTTGGCTGAGGAAGTTTATAGTATGCTGCTTCCAGCATCTGCAAATTATACACCTGATCATGCAATCCTCCAAAATTTCCAGCTGACCCACTAAGGTTATCACCAATGGCACCAAGGTCCGAAGCACTTCTTCGACCAATGACACCAAGGCTAGCGGAAGACTGACTGGGTTGCAATGGCTGTCCTGGGGAGAGATCAGTATCCCTTGGCAATTGGTTACCTTCTGCAATGGTGGCAGCGCCTGCGACCTGGTAATGTCAACAGAAGTCCTCCAGTCAGGATTAAGAAATAGGGGTAAATTAGAGAGAAACAATTACTTCTTAAAATATTTTTAAAATCAAGCGTTAGGATTGAGAATTGATTACAGTTACTGAAATAGTTAGTAATTGATTAAAACCAAATTACAACCATTATTAGAATAAAGTCTTCAGGATCATAATTAAAAGATTATAACTTTTAGAGGCTGAAACGGATAAAGCGAAAATGATGGATAAGTAATCACTATTTTAGAGGTTATAGCAGAATCTATATGTAAACAAGAATAAATTAACAAACAGAAATTTCTAGAGATTAGATACTACGGTTAGAGATTAGTGTTAGGATTAACACTTTGCAAAGTATAAGCATCTGTGCAAGCAGAAATGCGGAAAAGTGGGTGGCGGCTGCTGCAGGCATGCAGGTTGCTCTTGGGAGCAGAAGGGAGCGAGGGTGGAGGAATGTCAGTGGCGGTTTGTGAAGGCTCGAGAGAGAGAGAGAGAGAGAGAGAGGAAGGAATGTTGCGGGCATCAAGATCAGGGCCCGCAGAGATCAGGGCCCGCGGAGATCAGGGCCCGCGGGTCAGTCGAGGTGAGATCAAGTTATCTATAGACATTGCAGGTGGTTGGAGTGCTACAGGGTGGTTTAGGAGGATGCCAGAGGGAAGCCGGAGCTCAAAGAAGGCAGGTCAGAAGTCTAGTGGCTTTTGCTGGGTGTCGGAAATTGGTAGGTTATTGGCTGGTGGGTACATGTGAAGGGTTCAGGGCAGAAGGGAAGGAGAAGAGAGCAATAGTGAGAGCAGCTCGAATAAGACCAAGAGGTACAAGACCTAGAAAGAAGACACAAAGACAGTGAAACATGATAAGGGTTATCGGGTCAGATTCATTAGGATTGGCTTTCGTATAGCGGGGACGATATTTTTGAAAGAAAATGTTTGGTGGATTGTGAGTTATGGGTTTGGGGAGGGAGGCTAGGGTTATGGACATGGGTTTCGTGGGTTAGGATTAGAGATTTGGAGAACATGGGAGAGATGGAAAATAAATTCAGGGATTAGGGTTTTAATAAGAGAAAAAAGATGCAGAGTTGATGGACAGGGAAGGTGGGGTTAGAGAATGAAGATGATAATGGATGGATGGCTATGATTAGCTTTAGAATGAGATGGAGAGTTTTTTTTTTTTGAATTTCGTGGAGGCAAGAGTTTGGATCACCCTGTCCCCAGAAAAACTACCTTGGTACCATTGGGATATTTTTTAATGAGTGGTTTGAATATGCAGGAATATATATATATATATATATATATATATATATATAGCCTCCTATATGAATAACTTACGGGATATAGTTATCGGATAATTTTAAAAAACCAAATTCTTTACGGAGAGAGAAGAAAAAAACTGTCTCTAAACTCTCCTGGTCAAAACATACGTGTCTCTTTCTCTTTAAAAAATAACAAATAATGTATCTTTCAAAATAAATCTAAAAAACAATCTATCTTTAAATACAAATCTATATTTGAATCTAAATCCTTCCATAAAACAAATCTAAATATAATCTATCTTTAAAAACAAATATATATTTAAAAATATTAACTTTAATGCTAATGTTAATATTAACATTGATGTTAATGTTAATTTTAATTTTAATTTTAATGTTAATATTAAATTTAATTAATGTTAATTTTAATTTTAGAGTTAATTTTAATTTTCACTTTTAATTTTAATGTTAAAACTAAAATTAAAATTAATATTAAAATTAACATTAATATTTTAAAATAGATTTGTTTTGAAAGATAATTTTTAAAGATTTTATTTAAACAATCTATCTATATTTTAAAAATAAAAAACAAATCTATCTATAAAAAAATAGATCTCTATTATAAAAATTAAATGGATGGCTAGGACTTTTTTTATGATTATATTTGTTTAAGAAAAAGGAGAGATTTAAATTTTTTAAAGAAAGAGAAATTTGGAAAACCAACGTGTATGTTTAGTGCTCCCATAAGTTTCCCGTACAGGAAGCTTATATATATATATATATATATATATAATATATATATATATGAAGAGAAACTCCCCGCACAATCTTATCCGGTGGGGCTAAAGTAACTACATAGACTCACTAAACAACTCTAACATAACTAAGATAGGATTGTAACTGGATTCTTCACTATCTTGTTAGTAAAACAATTATATGCATGAAGCATAAAATCGTCACAATTAAGAGACCCAAAACTAGATGTGGAAACTGTATGAGCACACAAATAAATTTGTGATGGTTGTTCTATCTTGTCCCTCCTAACACCGTGACCTATTTAGTCTTCAAGACATGTCCTTAGTCAGTTTTCTCTTCTCCAGATGTGAATTGTTTTCTTTGTGAATATATGGTGCTACCAGTTATACCTACTCTCAACTGCTTATTTTTGCCCAAAAAAAGTCTTTAAGGCATCTACTTAGTCAGCTTTCTCTTCTCCAGATGTCAATTGTCTTCTTTGTTATGCTACTTCCAGTTATAACTATTCTTAACGGCTTATTTCTGCAAAAAAAAAAAAATATGGTAGCCATATTTACAAAATTTGGTTTCCCTTCATTTATGTCAAATATGATAACCAAGTTGAACAGTGTCAGTAGTTATGTAAGACTATATCCTTACCCCCATTTTATCAAACACAGAGATGAAATTGTGTCCGAATAATACCCATTATATACATACCTCGGGTAACAAAAATGAATACATAATGCACATTGAACCACATCTACGCAATCATTGCACATGTTCACAAGAGCATATATGAATAAATAACCTTGTGGTTCATAAGAAGAGCAAGGAAAGATTTCAGCTATTTTGCATGGATAACGAGAAGGTCAAGTTACCTATTTTTGTGTGTTTTAGTGTATTTTGGAGTGTCCGGGTTGTGCCCAATACATGTCCCCAACACAGCCCACATTTTTGGAGTATCTGTGCTTCCTAGGCTTTCAGGAAAAGCAATGTGATCATCAACAGGTAGACATATACAGGGAGCACAAAGGACATTTGCAGAGTTTCTACAAGTGGCTAAAAAAAAAGTAGTTATCATGCCGTTGCATGTAAATAAAATTACATGTACTAGTTAAAAAGAACATTGGCAGAAAATAGAGTCCAACATGCCCATAGCAATGAAGGTTTAAAGCAAGGTTCAAATAATCGGTATTGTAATCGGTTTCGGACCCTTCCTATGAGTTTCGGTATGGCGGTTTCGACAGTTTCAGATCAGATAGTTTCGGATAACCAAAAATGATAAGAAGTCTTTAAAAAGCTAAAGAAATATTTGATAGTTGATACATTTAGACATAGTATCATATATTTTTATACTATTGTTTATTTATTTGCCTTTAGACGTGCAACCACAATAAATAGTTTTGAATGAAATAATATTAATATGGATGAATGTTGTGAATTTATAGATATATAACTTCGACAAATGGTAATGGTTGCAATTTATGAATAAGGAACTATATCGATACGCATACATTGTAACATTGACACTCTTCGCAACTGAATCATTGTGTTGGGACTATTTGTTTTACTTTTCATTCTTGTATCTTTTTCTTTCAATTTTTCTTTGCCGAGTTGACTGCAAATAGATTTGAATGTTGGTGTTCGTCATAATTGGCAGGGGTCAGTATCGGATCGGGACATGCTAAAATCGTACCTGTATTGACATATACCAATACCGGGAACTATGGTTAAAACATGAAAGCTCACTTGTTATTTCAAGGAAACACTAGAGATCAAACTGACCCACCTTTAGTCTATATAGCAAAAAACAGCCTTCAGAAGGGACACAGATTGATAATGAATCACTAGGGTCACGAAACATTATAGAGTAGAACAACAAAATGCTCAATGTTACCGTGTAAGGTGACTTCAAATCATCATCGCCTATAATTTTGTTTTGACTGGAATTTGTTGCAGATTCTGCATTCAGATCATCAGCAAAATTTTGTTGTTGTTGTTGCTGCTGCTGCTGCTGCTCATCTCCTTTGGGTTGGCCTACATCTGTTTTTTTTTTAAATGAGCACGTATAAAATTGGAAACCAGGCCGATCAAATAAAAGACTAAGAAACATCTGATTCACCTGCATCCTTTGTTCCAGTTGACATCAATGGAAGTGGAGAAGATTGTTGAAGAACTGGGGTTTGTAACTGTGCAGATGTAACCGAATTAAGGCCCGGTGACTGAATATTAAGTCCTAGTCCCAATTGCGGAGATAAGGATGGGTTTTGTGAATTAAACTGCAAGCAAAATGCAGCAGTAGGAGTTAGAAAACATGTTTGTGTAGAACAACAACATGAAGTTTCAAGCAAGAACCAAAATACAATCATAATCATGTTGTGTACAAAGACTCAAATGGCAAACAATAAATCTGGGTGTTTATCAAGCATTCAGCTCATTTTATTAGGTGATACTAACTGATAGAATAGTGCATGAACTTGATAAATTAAGCACTGATATAAATGACAATTCCATATAAAACTAGCTAGAATTATAAAATTTCTAGATAACCTAATACAGAGTATATCCTAGGTGCCTAAACGAGATATTTATCGTGATTGATTCCCTTGACTATCATATCGTGTATCATATGACATTGTTCCATGGGAAATTTCATTGAAATTAGTGATCAAACATATATGAATAAGTTGAACACAATGGGCAGTAATAAGGAACATCAAATGTAAAGCGACAAGCACATTCTTTGATCAACATGGTGTAAAATCACTCTGGTTCTGATTCTTTAATCACAACCACATTGTGTTCCCGGAATATTGCTTGACTAACCCTTCTTAAAAAGCTCGGTTATTGTTATGGAGAATTTAATAAAAATTCAGGGGGTTATCCTCAGTCAATTGAATATACAAATGACGATTTACACAGAGAGAAACTAGACACATCAGAACACTCAAAGGATAATTCAAGTCATTATGGTATCACAATATGACTAATAGATGTAAGGTCGAAATTCTGTTTGCAAATTATTTCTTTCATCACTTGTGAACAATCTGTTGAGCATTTCATTTTTATTATGCATGTAACATGAATACAAATATTTGGCATACCTACTGTGTGGCAGGTTTTAGCAGATTCTCATGTGTCACTTCAGACACCCATGTCAAATAATAGTGGATATTGATATATATACGACTTGAATTGGACAAAGGGATATCATAGTTCACAATACCACAGGATATATATACAAATACATACGTAATACATCCATAATCATCAAACAGTATAAACCCCACTTTCCAAGAATCGTTACCTACTTTCTTCGAATTGAAACAAATACACTGTAAAAGTATTGAATAAGGACCTGTTGTAAGAGGGAATTCTGTTGCTGCATAGGAAACTGCTTGTGATTTGTCCCTTGGAGATGAGGGACACTAAGAAGAGTACTATGACCTTGTTGTTGAACTTGTTGCAATCGTTGCAGAAACTTTTCTCTCTGGTCTGGTGCTATTTCAGTTCTTCCACGAAACTGACCCTGAGAATGAGAAAAGCAATGTCAGGCAACTTGGTAAAGAAGATCTCAAGCAAATTTGCAGGCCAAACCATTATATGAAAATAATCAATTCGGTTGTACCAGCAACCTCATAGTACATAAATATCCATGTTCGTAGTTATCAAACTTCACTTTTCCAGAACTAGATAGAACAGTAGAGATCTACAGTAGTAAGTTCATATTGATAGACGAGATATCCAAGAGTGATAGAATTTGATATTTTGGGTCAATCATTCATCGTGATGAAGAGATTCAGTAGGATGTTGATCATAGCATTAAGGTGGGATGGTTGACCTGGAGTTCTTTGAGATTGCAAGATAACCTTTAAGTTAAAACTTAAAAAGGCAAACTTTATAGAACTAAAGACCAGCAATGTTCTATGGACTAGAGAGCTGTAATTTTTGCTAATGTTAAGAGTCGAGAGAACATGGCCCCTGACACAGCAAAGGAAGGAGACGTATTCAAGCAGCCGGCCCAAAAATTTGGGATGAAGGCTTTTTGTTTGATATTGTTACAGTATATATTTATATTGCATAGCTTTAGATTATGCTACAATAACAGTGCAATTACAATGTGCAAGAGATGTCACAAAGTATACACAAACATTGAATAATATGAAATGGGAAAGCAGTTCAAATTTTACTAATTCCACAAGTAAGAGAATGAAAATGATTGTGCCCAAATAGCATCAATGAGAGCATTACCGTGGTATCAGCTTGATTCTGGAAAGCAGCCGTACTTGGAGGTCTCCACTGAACTCCAGCAGGACCGGAAGGTGAAAAGACTCTTCCATCACCAACATTACTAAAATCATTTGAACTTGTCCCATCACTACTTTTTGCAACCTGCTGCAATAGCATTCTGTTACTTAAAGGTGAAACCAAAGGTGGAGTGAGACCACCATTTCCAATTCTCTCATCAGCACTTAAAGCATTTCTCTTAGCCATGTCACATATTGTAGGAATAGAACTAAGAGGACCATTACTTGAAATCCCACCAACTGAACTTAAATTCATTGGACCACTGATGGGTGATATCCCTCCGCTAATACCTCTCCCAAGTCCTATTTCAGGGATGGCGGGGGATGATCTGCGGACAGGATATGTACTATTATCATCTTCTTTAACTGAAGTGGACGAGTTTTACAGCTGTTGAAGCCACAGCAGCAGCTGAGCTCTCTATGACACTTTGAGCAGCTGCTGGTGCTGACAGTATCGATCCAACTGTCTGCCCACCAACAAATGGACGCACAGGATAACTAGTGGTGGTCGCTGGATTAGGTACTGCTGGTATCGCAGAAGCGAGGATTGGTGAAGCTGCTGGCACAGAGGACCCCACAGCTGCAATTTTAGAAGGTGGGGTTTTCGGTACGGTTTCACAATTACTGTCTTGAGAAGCTATCTCTTCATTTTGATCTTCAGCCGTAATCTGCTGAGTGATGGATGTCAGAGCAGCCTGTAATTTAATAAATTATTAGCCAGAAAGATATTAGATCATCAGAAGGCATAGCTGTCAAATCAATAGAACAACTCAACAGTCTACAAGGAATAAAATATCAGAGAAAAGCCATGATGGGGTCTGTGGACCTCATGTGTTCATGCTCTTACTTATAGTAGCTGTAAGGTTAAAGAACGGAAAGGGAACAATCCCTTTGGTGCATCAAAGGGCCCAAAACTAAGCATTCTGTATACGTGGTTTGATTGAAAATGTCTATAAACTGAATAATATACAGAAAATAACTCAAGAATCTGACTTTCAAAAGGAGTAAATCATTTGAGATCTACGATTAAATCATGTGATCTTCATTATTCAGAAGACAAAGTTGTTAATGACATGCAATGGGAAAAATGTGATGGCAGACACCTTGGTGCAGACTAACATAGCATGCACGACACTGACAGCTAAACAGAACAGATAGGAGTAAGCTGACGAGTTGAAACATATAAAGAAAGTGATGAAAAAGTTATCTTTGAAAAAGATAAACGTTAGGAACTACAATAAATTAATAACAGATACCAGCAACAGACGAGACATATATGATAAGCATGACATAAACCATTGTGATTCCTTTTGGCAAGTTTGTAGAGAAAAAACACACACACACACAACCGATGCTGGCAACATAAGTAAACTAGAAAATACCTTAACAAGGCCAGAGGGACCTAATGGAAACTGATCTTCAAGTGCTTCCACCTTGTCCAGTGGCAAAGAGATGTAAAGTTCATCGACGTCTTCAAATTCCTCAAAATTATCCTTCATAAACAAGGTGAAGATGTTAAAAGTCGATAGAAGATATCCTAAAGAAATTTGATCTAATCCTGATTAGATAACCACCTGGTTGCGTTCTACGTAGTCTTCTAGAAAATCCCTAACATCATTGACCTGCTCAGGACTCAACTCATCATTATCCAACAATCTCAAGATCAACTCCAGCTTCATTATATGAGCCTTATGCCTAGTAATAGATGTCTCCAGATGTATCTGCAAGTAAATTTATCATAAATATGCCGAAGAAGTCGCAATAACAGTTCGAACTAAAATTTTATACCATCTACTTGTGACAGTTTCCAGTCATACCAGCCGAGGTTGTCTAGTCTTTCCTTTCTTTACAGAAAGCCCTTCAAGTTCAGCTTCATAATTATCAATCTGACTTTCCAAATCTCCAACCTATAAAATAGTTAACTAGAAGCATATTAAAGAAGTGTTGTCAAAACCATTAGAACCAAGCAAGTAACTTTAATGACAAGAATAAACATGTGAACACAACTCATAATTTTATATACAAACAAATAGTAGATCACAAATTGATGTATCAAAAAAACTCAGGCAAACATCGACCAGCTACTTGCAATGGAATTCAGTGTTTGTAAGGAGGCAGGTCATCTTAGTAACCAAGTTGCTCATAAACAGTTCAAAAATATTTCAAAGGATAAAAAAGGAACCTGTGTGCTCCAATCTTCACTTTTCAGCATTACTTCTCAAAAATCTAATGCTATTAATGGAGAAAGTGTAATTTAAACTCCATTGTTCATTATATTAAGTAAACGGCAAAGGAGTTTTCTCATTTTTATCTAAATTAAATAAATTAACTTTCAAGAGAGCAAAACTTTTTTGAGATAAGAGAACTACTTTAGAATCCTTTACACTACGAAACTGTGGACTAATGATATTTTCAGTGCCCATGTCATCATAGAAAATAGAGCTGACGTGCAGTAAGCACAATATATATCAAACTTCGCTAAAGAAACTAGCTACAGATTAGTAGAATGGTAAAGCATCAAAATCCTACTGGAAAGTTTAGACAGTACTCTGAAATGAGCATATAAATGCGTCCATTGTCTATTATAAGTGCCAAAATAATCTCCCAAAATCATAACAGCAGTATATCAAAACTGAAAGAAGAAGAAGTCTTGGGTAAAAGTTTAGTATAAAGAGAAGGCAAGGTTTTAACGCTAGTACATACCACAATTCTTACGGATTACATAAACATCACTCGAACAGCATACATGCATTTGGTTAACAAAAACATTTACAAGATAACACACAAATGTAGCTACAATAATAAAACATATGCTGAATTTTTTGCAAGTGCATTCAGTGAGACCATAACTTGCGACAAGTTTAAATCTTCCTGGTAAGCAAACCCCTAATTTTATTTACATATAAGAAGCCAAGACACTAGCATTGAGTAATATATTAAAATGACAACAAAAGATCCTTTACCCCAACTTTGTGGGGGTCGGCTAGCATTCAATAATATATTTGATTCATAAACACCATCATCTGAAATAGAACTGAGTTAACAGGCTCTTTACATGCGTCAGAACATCCTATAAGGATTCCACGTGTAAGCACCATAAGTGTCACTATATGGCACATGTGCATCCAAAGCGTCCAACATGTAAATGCTATATGACACATTGTGAAAACCATGCTCAACTGACCAGAGTGCAACATGTGAAATAAAAACTTGCATACGAGCCTTTGTGACTATTTTCTTCAGCATGCTGCTCCTTACGTCGTCCAACGGATTTCAACATAAATGACAGGTTTATCCTCAACAAATAACAATAGAACAATCATATAAAGCACATGATTTATGCCAACCTTAACGAAAGAAAGAAATCGATGAGAAAAATATGAAGCATCAGGACAACTTCTAATGTTAACATAATCATGCAGAGTTAAACATGGACAAAGTAGAACATTATCAATTAAAAAGAGTAAGTTAAAAACATACCACATTGTTCAACCAGTCCCTTGTCTCGGATTTAGCCTTCTCTTTTGGGTCCTATCAAAAGGCCACAACGATGATAAAAATATTTCATCACATGTACACCAAAATTTAGAAAGCTTAACGGTGATCAGCACTAGGTAATTACAGGTAATAGTGCTACCTACATGAAGTTTACCGAGTATGGAGAACAACTATCACAAAAGAGAATATTAGTTGGGTGAGTGAATAATTAGATGATATTAGAAAGATTAATAATATCATACTAACATGCAGAAGGGCATACCAAAATTGATTTATTAGTATAAAAACGGCCTAATTTACTTCAAAGTTGAGTATCAAATTATCTAAAAGAAAGAAACGTTTCTGAAAAAGTATCATTCAGCCAGAAAGCTTGAAAATAACAGGATGTACAAGAACGTAAAACTGAACATATGTGCACATATCTGATAGAAGTAAACTCAGTTTCAAGAATAGTTTTCTTATCCCTAACGAATTATTCAACGTAGTCACAGGCGATCAAGGAGCAAACTCTTGGAACTGAAATATACTTGCTTTGAGGTATATAATAATCATTGACAAGTTTTCTTTTGTATAATAATTGTACAGTACAGGAAAGATCGTTCTATAAGATTCCTTGAGCTCTTTCCAAGAGAGCCTACTGCTACAATAGCATATTATACTTTAAGTAACATACCAATCCCAAACCTACCCCATTTTACATTTGTGTGGCATATCGGGCTACATTCTGGTTCATCACAGTATTATGCTACAGTACAAGTCTACAGGAGTTGACAAAATTGAACTTAGCAAAATAGAATAACAAGCTAATAAGCATGGACACTCCAAAATTCATGTTGCGTCGTGTCATGTCGGACACATACGAACACTAGGACACACCAAAATAGGTGTCAAATCCGTGTCGTTTCTGAAACATGTCGTGTCGAATCTGTGCCTGTGCAACATAGGTGACAAGGCAAGATAACATGAATTTAAATATATAAACTATTTTCCGTTAATCAAATTTATACGACTGGTTTTAAATGCAAGCACATTAAAATGGAGCAATGAAGTTATCACAATATCAGAAATGTTACTGTGCTTGTGCACGCGGGCAAAAGATAATATAGTGAAACATACAGGTAAAATGAAGTGGTGCTTACAGTTTTGGGCTGTTGACCAAGCCCTTCTTTGGAAAATGCTTTTGTTTTAGTCTCCTTCTCACACACTTTAAATCTTTCCATTTCGCGCTCGATAAGCTTTCGAGCATCCATAAGAGCCTGCTCATAAGAGGCACTAACCTATGTCAAAATATATCAAAAAAAATTGATTGTCAAACCCAGAACCATGAAATTCATGTTTATAGATCATTCTTGCTGCAACAGTTAAAAGTGTAGAAATAGTAAAAAGTATATTGGATAATGGAACCAAACCTTAATATTTAACTGAATCCAAACATCTAAACTGTAAGTTAAGATAGGATCTAAAGACAAAATGTAACTTTAGGATAGCTAAGCTATTGTTCATGGATACAAAGTTATCACATATGAAAAATACATTAAACAAATAGATCAAATATTCAACAATTATCATATATCGAAGGTATAATAAACAGATAGCTCAAACTGTTCAACCGATAAGCTTTAGATCTCACTATTCTCTCAAAGCACCGGAAAATTCCTTTCTGAATAAAGCCTCCAAAAAAAATAGATGGATTCTTGTAAACTTATTGCAGAATAATACAGAAGTGAGTAATATAAGATTCACAACCACCAAAGATAGAGTAGGAAAAGCATCTATAACACGTAATTCAGAAAGCCACAGCAATATCCTTAATCTTACGAATGTAAGGAACCAACTTTTAAGAAGCAACCTTTGACATAACTCAAAGCTTTCAAATTTTCTGCATGAGTAAATGGTCAAAGTAATGTTGCATACGATGCTTTGAGAAGATATGCTAGCAAGCTATCAATTTTCAGTTGAAGTTACAAAGTCTATGATATAGGATTTCAATAATATGTTCTATTACCAGTAAGTATGCTGTATTGTTATTATTATACATTCTAATTTGCTTTTTTACCTTCCCATTTTTTTGTGTGAGGAGTAGAGTAACCGTTAGCCTACAACTTCATATCATGTTATTCAAAATCGTAAAGACACTTCTCAAGCCTCTACATCTCTTTCTTTGACGGAAGCTAGAGTTACAAGTTTCGACTACATAACTATGAAGTGGTTATTATCTTGTTTTAATTTATATGCTAGTGATTAATTAGAATAAATATTATCAATGTCCCTGCAACTAAACCAAAACTCGAGTTGTATGCCAATAAACATAAACACAAGTAGATTTAAGTTCCTTTAATTGTAGATAAATTTCTTGGTAACTTTGACTCTAGGCCAGCCTGGTCTGCTAGGTTATCTGCATAGATGATGCAGCCCTGAGACACTTGAATTACATGGAACTGCTTGCCCGCAGTAAACCGCGCCACATCCATCCCAAACGACAAAAATGACAAGACCGCAAATAAAAATTTAAAAGGGGGTACATGAGAAATCTTCACCATTTGTTTAAGAAATTTAAGAAATTAAATAAGGGGCATCAAAGGGTTGAAAGGGAAGTTTCTATTTTTAGAAGATATTGAGGTAATTACTTCTAAAATTTAATGCATTTTGTATTTAGCAAAATCCAGTAAATCGTCTGAAATATTTATATTTTTAGAAGGAAAGTTTCTAATGTTAATGATTATCATACTTTCACCAATAAATATCTTTTTTTATTTTTTTTATTTTTTTGAGTTAAGGGAAGTCATTAATGATCATCTTTGTCCTGGGCTATTAGCACAAAGACCCCCTCCCACTAAATTTAGCCCCGAACTAGGATTCGAACACATGCCAAGTCCTCCCTCCTTTACAAGTGCTACCACTAGACCACTCCCTCAATGGTACCAATAAATATTTCTTGGTTGTTCTCAAAGGGTAAAATCCACACTAACCACCATTACACTTTACTTTATTCTGCCTAATTCTAGTACAAATCCATCTTAAAGTCCATGTATATAACACAATATAAACTCATCTTGCTCAATCAAACCTCTCAATTGTGCAATATCTTGAAATTTTTAACATATTATGTCTAGTCAGATTTTCATTTTATAAAAATTATCGAGTTTCAAGATAAGTATTGATTGCATATCACTACAAAACACCTTTCTTCCTCATCCAAACAAATATAATCCTATTAGAATTTTCTTGCATCCATTTCTCAGTTCACAGCATTACAGGGGAAATGGCCCTTGTCAGAGTTGAATGAAAGGATTCAAACAATCGATCCCCTAAATTTGGCATAAAGGCTTTGTTCTTGTTGTTTGTTATTGTATTTCTCTGTTCATAATATATACAAGGTAGGTAAATCGGTTGCATCATGGTATCAACTTTTTGGTTAGGTCTTCATTTTAATGTCATATTATTAAATGTCCACAACCATTTCGTACATTTTTAGCCCCAATGAGCCTTTTCTTCATGCTCATAGACGTAGCTAAGCATTCAAGAACAACCTCATAGATCCAGTCAGTCTATGTCATTATACCATCTACATAACAAAAGCCATAGTAGCTTTAATCCTAATAAAATATTAGCCAAAGGTTCAATAATGACCATTCTAGAAAGATATAGAAATGATGATAACCCCTGACAAGTGACAAGTAAATATATAAAATTCACCTTAAATAAATTTGATGCTCATCATTCTCCACCATATGCATCCTTGATAACTTCAATGCCTTCGATCACATCCTGATATAATTTAGGCATTTATAAATTTTGGCTAAGGTTTCTTTTATACCATTGAACTGTTTTCTGTAGAATATTAGTTTATTTAGTCGGTTTCAGTCCCTGCCAAGACTTTCTAAACTCGTAGTTTAGCATTTAGCAACAATCTCATTTATCCAATTGCATTATGTCATATTCGTTCATCTACAGGTAACAAAGCCATGGTACCTCCCATAGATATTCATCGAACATTTATCCATGATCATTCAAGGAAAATATCTCCTTATGCTGACCCTTCCGTAATCCAACATTAACTAAGAAATCCAACATTCAAGATCCCCTAAGGTTACATCATGTGCGTCCTTCATTAATGCAATTTTGAAGTAACCATCATCCTTCTCCCACAACCTTATCCTATATAGTTAATCCTCTCGCAGATATCAAGATCGGTTCTCGAAACCAAAGTACCTTTTTTCCTTAAGATACATTAACTTCTCCGTTCATAACACAAAGATCAAATTTTTTAACAACATATTCATTCTTACTAGAACTCTTCTCCACTAATTTCGCATTTTGCAAACCCTAATATATAATAACATAAGTTAGTTAACTGTAATTATCAACCTCACATTGATCTTATAAACTGTGTTTGGTAATTAATATGGCCTTGGTGCAATTCCCTTTCCCATCTCTAAACACAATCCCTATTTCACGAGTTTCCAAAACTTATGAGCAATAAATGTAATGAATGGAATTCTTCCAAACTCATAGCACCAGTGAAGAGAAAGGTGAACACAATATTTTAGCATATGCCATCCACCGTTCATCTCTCTACTTTACATTAAATGTTCTATGTTCAGCTCAGAAATAGTCAATGTCTCAAATTATCCCCTCCATCAACATATAAATTTGTAGATTTCATTAAACATTAGAACCTTCTAAACTTAACTCATCAAACAAAGCCACTATAAGGTCCACAAGAAATCTTACTACTTGGCTTGCATTGCATTTAGTGTTCTCCTATCCCATACTAAGGGTCAGTTTGCATTGCACTTCGCATTTAATCAACCCCTCCATTTGGAATCAAAAGGCAATGGGTAGCAGTTTGGCTTGCCCTCCATTCCATCTGGACAAAATGCGCCAACTCGTTCGGGCCCAAAGAGCCATCTTTTGAACACCTACACCAGCCAACCAGCATGTTCCAGAAATAGGCATTTAAGCAAACTTTCATCCACAAAACTGCATCTAAACCAATTGTGGTGAGTATGAGAAGCTTCCCAGGATATAAAATGAAAGTCGGTGTGCTTACAACATAAATGAAATGAGAATCCTGAAGTGCTAATTTTTAGAAGTATGCCGCCACGAATATATAAATGTTTCTATAAATATAAACAAAAGAAAATTACCAGTTCCAACATTTGGTAAACCCTTCCATCACAGTTAAAAAACCTCAAAGAGCACCAACCGCTTAATGCAAAGTAGGACCTAAATTACATCAAATTCCCACAAACTATTCCTAATAGCTAATTATAAAGCCCTGATTAGCCTCCAAATCACTCCAAAAATAACAAAATCTAGTCAAATTGGAGAGATTAGGTAAACTCAAACTTAATTCCTTCGCAATTTCACAACCTAAAACAGCATACAAAAAAAATAAAAATAACAACATAAATTACATCAAATTTGCGCGAGTGATCCCTAATAACTAATGACGAAGCTCTACTTAGCATCAGACCCGCTCACAAAAGTGAGCTTTCGTCCCTTCCCCACATACTAACCGCAAGCAAAATGGTCTGAAATGGGAGAAATTCAAGTAAAAACCTAACTTTCTTCCTTGACAATTTCACAACTACAGACAGCAGTAACCACATAATCAAGACCAGATCTAAATGACGTCATTGGCAAAAACCAATCCCTAATCACCATCATCAAACTCACTTCAAAATAGTAGTAATGAATCGAGGAAACATCCAAAAAATCATAACCATAACCAACCTTTTTGTCTTTGATCTCACTGGACTGAATCCAGGTCTTGATCTGGTCGCGGTACCTCTGGAGCTTCTTGATCTCCTTCTTGAGGTCGGCCTCGAACTTCTCCTTCTGGTTCGCGTTGTCCGTGTCGTAGACCTGCCGATACAGAGAAGGAAGCCATCATCAGAGTCGATTGAAACGTTACCAGGCCGATCGGCAAGGAACTTTATTCCTTTCTCGGAGAGACTGAGCGGGACCTTGTTCCATATGCTGTCAAAGACGTCGACGCCCTCCTGAACCTTCTTCAGGACCCTGTCGATCTCTCCCTGGAGTTTCCTGCTCGCTCCCATGGTGACGATAGGAAGGGGTCAGAAGAATCAAACATCCAATGGAGGAGGAATCTAGGGTTACGGTTAGGATTGGTGGGATTTCTAGGGTTTTTAGGGTTTCGGAATGGAGGAAGAGAAGGAATAAAGTGGAGAATCGGGAAGTGAGAGAGGAATTTGAGGATCGGGGAGCAAAGGATTGAACAAGGACCGGCTGGTTATTATTATTATATTATATACCCTGCTTTATCCTGGTAGACTGCGGACAAGCCCTCCATAATCCAAAATTGTTCTAGAACACTCCCTTTTATATATATTTTATCTTCTATTATATAGAGGCTTCAAAAGTTTTAAAAGTAAACTATTTAAGTCTTATAAATATTATAGACCATTTAAATAAATTTTAAAAATAATAATAAATAATTAAATCTTCTACTATATAAAGATGTTTTAAAACGGATCAAAAATGAATCGTCTAAGCCGTATAAATATTATAGTAAATAAATTAAAAAATAATAATAAATAACTACCCAAACACTTCACTAATTATTTTTTAAAAAAAGTAATTAAGTATTTAACAATCTAATATGATATGTTTATAATTGAATAGTCTAACTCAAGTGGTCAAGGTAAGATGTGTTTTCTTGGTTGACAAGTTCAGATCCTAGGTTTGATGATCTTTTGTAATAAATTTATATTTAATTTTTTTTTTACATTTTTTTGCGCGTGCATTTGCACATGCACATTACTAGTATATATATCTTCTACCATATAATGAGGCTACTATATAATGAGGTTTCAAAACGGCTCAAAAGTGAGCCGTCTAATCCGTATGTATATCATGGTCTATTTTATTTTATTTTAAAAAAAATTATGTAAAAAATTGTTGAAAAAAGTTTAAATTTATTATATATATTCAACATGGGGAATCAAATCAACCAAACAAGAAGAATACCTTCCACCTTAACAACGTGAGTTAGAAAAAATATTTGACTATAATTGGATAATATTCTTATTATATGTGTAAAGCATGTTAGTACATATAAAGAGAGGGGGAGGGGGTAACTAAAATTTAACTGTAATTGTTTTTTCAAAAATAACATTACCTACATAAAAAAATAATTAAAGGGGTGTTGTTTTCTCTTGTCAAATTATAAAAAATTAAGGAACTATTATTTATTATTTTAGAAATAAATACACCAACCCCCCTATTTTAAGGAGTATTAAATACTAGTGAGAAATATAAAAATAATACTCATAATTTGGGACTGTCGATGATTTTTTAAAAAAGTAGATTTTAAAGCAAAATTTGTCAAAAAATTTCATTTTTTTTTTTTTGGGATAAGGTACTTTTACCCAACAATTTTTGGAATTGTCTTTTAGAAAAGTAAACATAGCGAAACATGATAAACAACGTCTTCATTTGGGAAGACACATCAAGAAAACTTTGAAAAGGCTACTTGAAGTTGTGGCGGATCTTAAAATTTTTGCAAGAAAAATTATTAGTAGTTGTCTCACAAAATTTTAAATTATGGAACAAATTAGAGCATAATGGGCTTTCGGTCTAATATAGACTTTGGCTCCAACCCGAAAACTATCGGCCTTAGATAGAGAGCGTGCCCAAAGTTACTGGGATAACCCCCACATCGTTTCTATGCAGAAGTTGATGAGTAATGGTGATTGGTTATAAGCATCCAACAATGGTGGGTATGCATGCTAAAGAGAAGGATAAATAGCCGAGGAGAAGATATAAATATGGAGACCCAATTAGTCAATCAAATCTACTGTGTAAATTTTCTTATCCTAGATGCTAATCTTAGATCAAATGCCAGCGATCGGTTACCAACAAATTTAAACTTTTTTCAATAATTTTTTTATTTTTTTTAAATGGTTGATGATATATATGGTTTAGACGGCTCAAATTTGAACCGTTTTGAAGCCCCTTTATAATTGTAGAGATAAGAGCTTGACAACCGGTGACAAAATTTTCATCCTTTGAAGCTTCAACCTGTGCTCTAAGGTTCATGTCAAACCAAGACATCCTTATAAGCCGAGTAACAAAGTTTATGTATTTCATTTTAGACAACCGATCGTAGGAGAGAAGTTTTCCTCCCCCTTCTAAGCCTATTCGCACCTACTCTAGTGAAACTTCAATAAGGCCTTGGTTTTTGGCTAAGCCTCGGCATCCATCGAATTTTACACCAAACGTAATGAGGTGTAATTTTGTTTAAAAGTCGGTTCAATTTTAGGATAAGTTTGATAGGAAGTGGAAGACTGTCATAAAAAAAGAAAAAAAAAATAGTATACGTACCTCCAAAATTCTATTCCTCCATGTCCCTCTGTCACGTGGCCTTCGGTCAATAAGAAAATGTCACGTGATGGAGAGACATGAAAGAATAAAAATTTTGGAGGTACATATAGCATCACTCTACTTCGCGAAAACTAAATTGAGAGAGAGGCCGACAGAAACCTATTTTGGTAGATTGGCCCACATGGCAGAAACCTCCACGCCAGACTTCCACCTCATTCCATAGTTGTGGCCATTGAATGACCCGTCAAACCGCCTTTTTTTGAAAACCTATTCGCATTAAACGGTCATGTGAGGGATTGCTGGAAGAAATCTAGGATTCAGATGCTGTTTCTGTTTCGTGTAGTTTCTTATTATTCTTCTTCTCCCACTCTTCGAAGAAAGCAAGAACAAACAAAACTAAAAGAGAAAGAGAAAGAGAAAGAGAAAGCAAAAGAGAGACAAAGAAATCATAAAAAATAAACAATTAATAGAAGGAAGAAAGCAACTGTGTTCCATCCACATCCAGATTGGAGCAATGGAGCATGAAGACATCAATGGCAGAAACAACAACAACATCCCAAGAACCAATCAAATAGCTCCTACCCAGGTATGAAGGTTTCGATCGGCTTCGCTAGCTCTCTTTCTCCTCTTGCCATTAATTCTTTAGCATTCATATTCGGCTCAAATTCTTTCTGTTCTGTTTTTCCATATAAAATATGTTTGTTTATTCATCGTCTTCCATCTTTTGTGATCTTGTTCAACCACCACAAGGGCCGGCCCGAAAGTTTGGGTTGATTTAGCTCAAGTTTATTTTGATTGTCTATTGATTCTTATTGTGGGGTGATCCTGAAGGGTTATTTGCGAGATCGACCTACCTCTTACGGGTCACGGGAGGTCTAGGTCTAGGAATTGTCCAAAGTAGAGAGGGTTGTTCAAACCTGAAGTTTTGTCTGACTTATTCCTAGGCCGACCCGGACCACCATCAGGGGTGGAGACAGAATTTTGAATTTTGAAGATGTCGTACTACTACATATAGAAATCTTTAAAGTTATTAAACTTCAGTAGTAAAAAAAAAAAAAATACTAAAACTCAAACAAGAATGAACAAAGAAAAAAGAAAAAAATAATATACTAAATTCAAGCAAAAATGAAAAAAAAAAAGGAAGAAACAAATTGTACATAAGAGATGTTCGAAATATGTGAAATATTTAGGAGAAATGGATTTCAAACTCATGTCTCTTATTTAAAAAGCCCAAACACTACCCCTATAACTAGCTTATTCTTCCAACATTGGAAGGCCAATCTAAAATATATATATATATTGAAATTCTACACACACAATTGGGGGACTCGAATCTTGTCGGTCCCTCCAGGTGTCAATCCTAGTACCACTAGGCTAGAGAATTCGGAAGGGGGTTTTCGTGGCCCTCTTGGATCCTTAATAAATGAGTCCCTAATCACCATGTCAATGGGACGAGAAAACACAGGGTTTGGATTTTGCTTCTTTTACGAGGATAATGGATACATTTTTGTTCATCTATCAAAACTGGAATAGATGTTTATCCTTCGATTCAAGGGTGCCATATATCATTTTTATTCAACGTAAAAATACTGTGAGAGTTATTTTATGAACATTTTCGAGAGTCTTGACCACTAATTTGGTAAGTTGAGCCGAAGAATGAACATTCACCATCAGTTTTAGTGGGTGAAACTCAATTGATACAATATTCTTGACTTACATTTCTTTGTTGTTGATTATTCTGCCAATTCTATACTCTTGATTCGCATTATCAGCAGAAGCTCAATAGGAGTGCTTATTTTCTCTAAATTTTCAGATGGACAGAGCTACGTCCATCGACAAACCCACTTCTGAAGGAAACTTCGTCAGCAAGCTCTTCAAGCTCCTCTTCTTCCTCCACCTCTCGGCATCCGCAGTCCTCGTCGCCTTCCTCTCCATCCGGGGCTTCTTCACCAAGAGCAGGGGCCCGGCGTTCCACCCGGCCCGCTACTTCGCGCCTCTCCTCCTCTCCGTCGCCCTCTCCGCTCTCGCGGCCCTGCTGTGGCTCCTCTACACCCTCCACTGCCCCGCCGGCGTCCTCAGGCACTCCCTGTGGATCTCCCCACTCTTCACCTGCTTCATGGGCGTCCACCTCCTGGTGCAGAGCACCGCCGCGAGCTTCGTCTGCGGCGCCCTCGCCCTGGCCGCCGCCCTCGCCCAGTCGCTGTACGCCTGCTGGATCACAGCCCGCCTCCCGTACGCGTACCGAGTCCTGTCCGCCTCGGTATCGAACGTCCGGTACTCCGTCGCCATCGCGAAGTATGTCGCCTGCGCTGTTTGTACTGCCACCGGCTATTCTTTCCTGTGGACTCTCGGGGTCGGTGGCATCGCAGCTAGCGATGCCAAGAGATTTGCCGCCATTTATCTCCTGCTGCTCTTGCTGAGCCTGGCATGGACCATGCAGGTGAGCCTACGTAGAAAAGAAACATAAATTTTCAAGATGTAACAATTATGTAGATCAAATTTCAATCTGCTATATGGCCCACACTGGAGGGAAGTGACCGCCGCTAGTCCGTGTCACGTGGTGGTCTTCCATCGAATGAGTCCGAATTTTAATGGGATAGACATAGTGTTACTAGGAGACCAATGAGTTGCTATCACATGTCACCGACGAGTAACGGTGATATCTATCGTGGGGACAAAATAGTATTTTTTTTCAATTTCAATTGAAAAATGTTTTTTTGTCCACAAGTTGCGTAACCCTCAATTGGCTCCCCCGCCATTTGGCATCCATCTATTGGTTCCCTGCTACACCAGTCTCACCCTCTAAAAACTTGAACTAGAATACAAGGCCGCCACGTGATGGACAGGCCAGCGGTGGTCACAAAACTGCGGTCAGTGTCCATTTCAATTTGCATTAGTTTCTTCAATCTCCATGCAGGTGATCAGGAACACTGTTCACGTGGCCATATCTCAAATAGCGCACGCTCGCCTCGTGCGCGGAGCGGAGAACAGCGCGCAGGACGCGTTCCGGGGGGCGTACGAGCGCGCGTTCGGAGACGTCTGCGTCGGGTCGGCGCTCGCACCGGCCGCCGGAACGATCCGCGGCACGGCACGTGCGGTGTGTCTTCTGGCGGGAGGCGCGGACGAGTTCCTGTTCTCGTGCGCCGGGTGCTACCTGGGCGCGGCCGACCAGCTGGCGGCACACGCGAACAGGTGGGGGTTCGTGCACGTCGGGGTCCACCGGAAGGGGTTCCTGAGGGCCTCCGAGGACACGTGGGGGATGTTCAGGGAGCGGAGGATGGAGAGCTTGATCGACTCGGACCTCACCGGGGCGTTCTGCTTCCTGTGCGGCACTGCCGTGGGAGCGATCGCTGCGCTGTTCGGCGGGTCGTGGATGCTCGCGGTGGACAGAGCCATCGCTACTGAAGTTACTGTTTACACCTTCATCATTGGCTATTTCATTGTAAGGGGCGAAAGCTAACGTACCACCATTGCTCTGTCTGATGATGATCATAGTTCTGTTGACATTAGCTGTTACTAACCGAGCTTTGATTGCGAATGGCAGATGCGGATCGCTATGGCATGGCCTCAGTCGTGCGTCTCGGCGTACCACGTGGCGTACGCAGAGGATCCGCAGAATCCCATGCTGGGTTTGGTCATAGCTGACCGGCTGCGGGAGCTGGAACCATCCCCGTGTTGATCTCGAGGTCGTCAGCGAGAAATTATTCGGTGAGCCGGACTCATCGTGCACTCTCCTTCTCATCCACTTGATGGCATAAGAATAAGAAGGATTTCACTGCATGCACTCATTTTTATACCATCAAGTGGATAAGGAAAAAGGTACACGATGAGTCCAGGTCACTGTCGTCGTCAGCTCAGATTCATGAGCCGGACTCATCGTGCACTCTCCTTCTCATCCACTTGATGGCATAAGAATAAGTGCACTCATTTTTATACCATCAAGTGGATAAGGAAAAAGGTACACGATGAGTCCAGATCACTGTAGTCGTCAGCTCAGATTCATGACTGGAATTTGAGGGCCACAGGATGTCCGTTGTGCAATCTATTAGTGTCGCTGAGGTCTTATATAAGCCAATAGCCCATCACTATTTGTGATTTGGCTGTGTGTTTGTTTGTTTGTCCGATGACATGTAACTCAGGAGCTTAAGTAAAATTTAGGGATAGCACAATGGCAATTATATAGAATATACAATACTGGAAAACACAGCTTGGTGGGGGTTGGTCCAGTAATCATCCGCTTCCATGAATCTATTCTGAAATTAACTTCGTGTATTTCAATATTTGATTCTTCATTTATGATTTTTTTTTGAAATGCAATTCTTCATCTATGATACACATATAATGTGTTAGCTCAACTCATAAGTAGGGGGTTTTTACTGGTAGACTAGGCTAAAATTCCGCGATCATTATTTTTTGGAGGAATTCCTTCGGAACTAGGCTCGGACAAGTTTCATGAACAGAAGCTAGAGTAGTTCGACGGTGAACAATACAACCATTGGAAGGGGCGGACCGGTCTCATTCTCCAACCCGTAAATGTGGAGCACATCCCAATCACTGTTATAGATTTTGCTAGGCGAAAACAATTTCAATTTGTGCAAAAGCTAACAGTAAACAAACAATGATTTGTGGGGGCTTCTTCTTCCGAAGCTTATTTTGAAATGGACAGGGTTTGAGGAATTTATATCTACAAAACTGTATATGTTGTTTACATAAATGCTAAACAAGATTTGATGTGCACAAATGAGCTTTACCCCCAAAACTTATTTACCCCCAAAACTTAAGTGTAGCTTATAAACATCAGCCCAAATTGGGTATGTTTCAGTTTATCAGTGTCCAATGTTCTTTTATACAAATATATACACAAAAACGACCAGGCTGATCGCTCAGAAGCTCAACAAGCGGAATACTCCTAAGCTTCGGCTCAAATTTTGCTAACGTGCTCATTCTTGGCCTCAAGCTTGTCCTCTCGAGCTCAAAAAACTGGCTTATGAGCTTTTCTTTGAGTTGAGCTTTCACAAATAACTCAAATAACTCGGCTCATAAACCCCTCTAGCCTACAACCAAGGAAACCTGAGAATATGAGAATCTCACAATCCAATCACTCTTTTACTTGCATCTCTAACAGCCTAAACAATCTCGCAAAGTCGGCTATCTTCCAAAGCTTGAAAATTTTCATGAAAAACACTGTATATGAAACAGTTCATAGTGATACTATGTACTAATTACCTGGCACATTTGGTTGGAATCTAGTTCCATGTGTTCCTGGACTAGAATTCTACGAAAAAAAACAAACAAACAAAGTTTAACATCATCTGGGAGCTTCACATAGATTTTTAAAAAATGTATGGTTCTGCTCTGATACAAACAACAATCCACAACCCTAATTACATACAACAGTATACTTTGCCCCCTAGTTTCAAGAAACCGAACTCCATTCACTTGGTTGTTTTGAGACTACACAATAATGCATTCTCCTCCATCCGTTGTACAATGGTCTCCCTGCAAAAGGCAAAAACTTCATGAACAAGGGAACTAAAACGACAAATGTGACTTATTGCAGGTACAACCAATGCTTTGCTACAGATCTCTTAATTGATAGCACTTAAAATGAGAATTTTTATGCTTGTATTATCTATGTGGTAGCCTATATTTGAAAAAAAAAATACTATTTATGATTTCCTTGCCTATTCTCAGATACAATCTACATAAGATAATTAACAAAATCCTTTTTGTCAAATTATCTTCCGAGGAATCCTGATGTACTTGGAACAGTAACCTTAATAAGATGTTATAATTGTCCATGGATAAGAGGGCGTGCTACTTACTTGTTACTGGTTCCCCATCCTCATAGAAGAGCCTTCTCCAAACAGAACGTCTCATGAATTTGTGGGGAAGCTGAAGTGTAATATTGTCACCTGACAGCTTTCAGGTTCTGAAATATAGTAGTAATTAGAAAGATAAAAGATGTCCCACTGTCCATGATGCTTCTCTAATGAGCTGTGGACTGAGTTCTTGCAGAGGCTGTTATTGCTCTCTAGCTAATGTCAACATTTGCAAAGGATTTAAATCAACGGTGGTACACCTTTTATATTTTCATAGCAATAGTGGACCACTCTTCCATAGCCATTTTTCATATGTGAATTACACATCTCCACTCTGTCATGTTGATAAAAAAATCTGTAGCTATAAATTCAGGAATATTTACTTCTTAAGCCCCCACGTAGCATAATTGTTCAACATAATTGTTCGTTCATCAGTATTTAGTTTCATGTCAAATATCTGCTACAAACAATTTCACCAATAATCACCGCAAGAGCACACCCCATCCTTAAAATGATGGAATCTCTTCGCATCTCGCACAATGATCACTCTCTTTGTGATCTTGGATATGAATTTGGTTGCAGTATGACAATCAACACATACCCTCAAGTTCTTAATTACCCTCAATACTTCACCTTCCTTTGTGCTCAGAATTCCAAAAGAAATTGCGAGTCTCTCACTATGCCCACATAACATTTCTTCCTTTGCTTCCTCATCCAAATTTTCCAATACACATTTAGTTTCGGCAATATAACCTTCTGCACGCATCCTCTCCTCAAGATATCGTATCAGCTTATATATTTCCTCTGACCTAGGGTGAGACCGGTCAAAGACAAGGAATTTGTGTATCTGCCCTCCCAACTCTATTGAGCTCCATCCAGGAGACTTTAAAACCTTCCTCCCCCTCATTAATAGTCTCATCTTTGCAACCCCATCCCAATGTTTTGCACTTGCATAGATGTTGGACATTAGCACATACCATCCGCCATTACTAGGGTCAATCCTCAATATCTCTTCAACAACCCGCTCACCCATCTCAACATTCCCGTAGATCTTGCAAGCATTCAACAAGCCACCCCACACCCCAGCATCAGGCTCAATCCTCATTGTCCTAATAAACTTTTCTGCCTCCTCTAATCTTCCGGCCCTGCCAAGCATATCAACCATGCAACTATAGTGTTCTAAAGTTGGCTTGATATAGTAGTACTCAGTCATCTTCTTGTAATACTTTTCACCCTCACAAACCATCCCTTTATGGCTGAAACCGGACAAAATCCCAACGAATGTGATACTATCTGGCCTTATTCCAGACTTCACCATCTGATTAAAAAGAGACTCGGCATCTTGTGCAAGACCATGCATCCCATAACCACAAATAATTGCAGTCCAACTGATGAGATCTCTTGCTGGCATCACATCAAAAACTTTTCGTGATTCTTCAATGCAGCCACATCGAGCATACATATTTATAAGTGCTGCAGACAAATGGACATTAAAGTCTAAGTTGCCCCTCGAGATTTGCTCATGAACCCATCTTCCTTGTTGTAGGGCTCCCAGAGAAGCACAGGCTTGTAAAACACTTACCATAGTTATAGCATCATATTGGATTCCAAATCCCTGCATTTGGTTAAAGAGGGACATGGCATCCTCACATTTACCATTGGCCACGTACCTGACAGTTGGTAAATTGAATCTTCAATTAAAGGTGAAATGAATGAGTAACAAGCCCAAGACATTAATAGACATACATGATATATGACAAGGAGAAGCATGAATTTTAATCAAAATACTGACAACAAAAGAAAGATAGAACCACCAGGATATGATATATTAATTTAATTGTCCCCATGCGACATTCACTTTTGAATGTAATCCAGATACAAGCAAGTTCATGATGCCGTTTGCATACGAATTCACACAAGTTTCGAGGATGTTATATAGATTGGTTTTTGGACAGAAGACATGGTGTAGGAAACTTATGCATAAACAATTGCACTGTTTACAATAGACCATGCAGGCTTACAAGTGGAAGAGACAGAAGTAGAAGATGGCATATGGTCCCTGGTAGCAAGTATAAAAGGGTCCAGGGGTGGGTATACAAGGGTATCCAGAATGTGAGAGGGTAGAATTGTAATGCCCCGCTCCGCATCGGTGCATCACGGTGAGTCGTTGACTCGAAGAGTTTGCGTTGACCCGACGGGTATCGATGCGAATCGATGCAAGTGTTGCGTTGGCCAAAGGTAAGCTTTGAGTCGGTTGGAATCTATGAATCGAATCGATGCAAAGAGTAAGTCCCGCTTGAGCAAGTGCTGATTTTAGTTGATCTGGTGTGCAGGCTATGCTTCTACGCTGGACGATAAGAGGTCGGCATTTTGCCTCATGCAATGAAGTGTCCGCAAAACCAAATCGTGGCCTTGCAACGGATTGTGGCATGGGCACGATAGGCCAAATCAACCGAGTAGAGCAAAGGAATGGCTAAGTCTGGGAGTTAGCTATGCGATCGAGTTATGGAAGCGAGACGCTTCAATCGGCGAGACGGCAAGGCGTATCGGCTTAAGGTGGGCGGGTTCTTGACTCTCTCTCCCTATTCCTTCACGTCTAATAAAATATGTTATGGTGCAAAATATGTTATCGAGTTAGCGAGCGTGGCTCGGCGAGTAAGTGTCTAAGTATGCGTTGAACACTAAGATAGAACATTGAACAATCGAAACATTGAAGCGACGTGCATCGAGTGCACAGGTCGCGGTAGGGCAATGGTGGTAGGACATTGAAAGATGATATTGAGATGTGCATCATGTGCACGGCTCCGAGAACATTGAACACTAGGCGTAGAACATTGAATACGGTGCTGAGCGTGCCCTCAGGCACTTATGCTATGAAATGACTAAGTAAATACGGAAGTAGGCTATGCGAATAACAATACGAACGAGACGCGTGATTTTGAGTACGAGACGACAAAGCCGTTGGGCGTCGTGCATCAATATGGATGTGTTGGGGCATAACGCCAACGAAGCTCCCCATATGAATGGTGGATTATGTTTATGGCACGGGAAACCGTTTATGTGCGAGACTATGTTTATGGAATACGAGATCGGCTGGTATGCTATGGATTGTATGATATGGAACGTATTGCATGGTCAATGGACTCGGATTGCCCGTGCACGGGTGCGGCTTCCCTCGAACGGTTACGCCGGGGCGCCGGGACCATTCGGCCTAGGAGGGAATTATGTGTGGTATTTATGGTGCACAACATTCGGACCGATTGCGACCGTCCAGTGCTGTGATAAGCTATGATATCCGTAAGTTTGGGATCCTTCGGATATTGGGCTAGCAACCCGTATCGAAGCGATTGTAGGCTTACACATATGAGATGCCAAGTCCATTACGGTGTGAAACACCGTGACCTTCATATAGATAGGGCCGGTGGGCTGAGTATGAGAGCTGGGTACAGGCGCAGGGCCTGTCACCCATTATGCATATGTTTACGTTTATGATTGGTCTAAGTTTATGAATGGTCGCTTACGTAAATGAGATGATTTTATGTTAAGTTCTAACCACTGCAGGCTAAGGTAACGGGACGGAGATGAGCACGAACACTATGTTTATGTTTCATGTTATGGCTAACTGTGTCTGCTGCAGGAACACGGTACGGGACACATTTAAGATAAGTTGCTATGCATGAGTATTGCTATGAAATTGATCCTAAGGCTAAATAGAAAGACCACGAAGTAAGATGCATGCTCACTAAATGATAAGTGTTTGGTTTGGGTGCGAGCGGGTCTTGATCAGTGCGAAGCGAGGACGAAAGCACTAAACCCCCACTAGTTTATGTGCAGGTTCAGGTTATGATCAGCTCGGGGCGGAGCTTGGCTTGGACGTGCCGAGGCATGGAGTCCTTGGCGTTCAAGAGGAGCTTCCGCATATGCGTTCGGACTTGCGACATGGAGATGTTCGGCCGAAGACTACTTGGTGGCTATAAAGAGGCATAATGCATGGAACAATGTAATCCTTTGTGAGCTAGAGAGATCATGAGCGTTGTAGCCAATTGGCATTTTATGTTGGGCTATTCAGAGCCTTTGTAACCTTCAGTTCAATATTAATAAAAGAGATTCTTATGTTTCACTTGTTTTCTTCCGCTGCTTATGTTATCGATTTGAGATAGTTCTATGTGAACCTGTTATCTTGCCTTGCACGAGCGCAACTCCAGGCTCGTGCGGCATCACGCCCCAGCGATGGCGATGATTCGGGTTAAATCTAGCGAGGACGAGCGATTTTCCGGATCGGGGCGTGACAAGTTGGTATCAGAGCGGTTCCATCCTTTGGACCGTACATGAATCTCTTTGACCCTCAGTTGCTTCGCTATCGAAATTCAGTTGACTCTAAGTTGTTTCCGCAACCGCATGGCTCATGGATCTGCTCGACGCTACATTGGATGTTCCATACAATAAGTCTATATTAAGTGAGTACGTTTGCCACAAGTATGTCGTGACTATTACGTTATCTCCGGGTGCCGTCGGAGAGTGTTGGTTGCACGAAGTGCAACGGGTTATGGGATGTTATTTGCACGCAGTGCAACGAGTTATGGAATGATGGTCGTACGAAGTGCAACGAATATGGTGATGTTGGTTGCATGAAGTGCCATGATATGTGTTGTTGGTCGCACGAAGTGCGAGAGATATGTGTTGTTGGTCGCACGCAGTGCGAGGAGTTATGTATTGGCGGTCGCACGAAGTGCGAGAGATATGTGTTGTTGGTCGCACGCAGTGCGAGGAATTATGTATTGGCGGTCGCACGAAGTGCGAGAGATATGTGTTGTTGGTTGCACGAAGTGCAACGGGTCGATATGTGAGGCGATACGTATTATGTGGCTAGGCGGAAATGGTTATGTGTTATCGGTTGCACGGAGTGCAGCGAGTCGTGAATCGTTCGTTACATCAGCGTAACGAGTCGGTATGGTATAAGACGTGTTATATGGCTATGCGGATGGATAGCGATATGTTGTGCGAGATTGAGTAAAGACCTTAAGTATCGAGACTAAGTTGTTGCACGAGCTGCAACGTGCGGGATTCGAAGATCGCGGATGCGATAGTACGAGTCGAGATGGTCGCTAAGTCGAGTTTGAGTAGGCGAACGTTATGTTGGCCGTATGTCGCGTTGAGCTTTGAATAAGCGAATGTTACGGGTGGGATCGAGATGATCGCCATGGTATGGTTAGATTGAATGAGTTCCAAATTTAAGCTAACGTTAGAGCTGGGATCGGAAGGATCACCATACGGGACGGTTAAGATGAGATAGAAGTCGGACCTACACGAAGTGTGATGTCGAGTAATGATTCGATTTCGAGTGGTATATGCAATACCAATTATGCGGGCAAGTATAGCGAAGTATTGTGTCGATAACGATAGGCTCGATCCTGAGTGGTATATGGAATACCACTTGGCGATATCTATGTTAAGCCGTTTGGTGACTTGCGATAGGTTACGTCGAGACGATTATGTTGTTACGATATGTTCGCCACAACGAACGAGGTAGTATCGAGACTTGAGTGGGAATGACTTAAGAGAAGTCAATGCAAGTATGCTTCGGTGAATTAAGTTGAACGATTATGTGCGAAGTCGTACTTATGGATGATATGTCGGACGAGAATTCGTTAAGTATAAGTTGAACGATAGGCCGAGCATATGCGAACGAATGTTACGTTGAGGAAATAGTCGACCCGGTCGAACTTATGTTGAGTTAGTACGGAGACTTCTTCGGAACGTGTTGAGTAAGTACGGAGAAATTGTGCAAACGAATTTGGGTTAACGCGATGAATCGGTAGCACGATTGGAAGTGCGAGTTAGGGATATGAGAATGGAAATATGAAATTGAAAATTATGTCGCGATGATGTTAAGTAGTTACAACCGAATGGATCTTGATAAGTGCGAGACTTGATTCGTATTCGAGTTCGGATAATGGCAATGATTGCAACGGGTTTGAGCTTATGAGAAAGGAAGATGTTCAAGTTATGCATATCGACGATGGTATTGAGGCGTATCAAAGACGATATGCAATAACTCGGGGATACTCTGATCGAATGAACGAAAATTATGTTGAGCATTGTTGTTGGACGAATAAGATGCAAGTTAAGTTGAAGGCAGTTTGGATGATAACGGTAGGAATGCTTCGAGACATTGAGAGTGGATGTATGTTACTCGGAAGAAAACGAGAGTGTTTGGATTTTTCGCGGATCACCACTATGTTGACATTCTTGTCTTGAGCGAGCGCAACACCAGCCTCGCACATGCGTCACGTCAAAATTAGATCGATCATTCCGCGTGAGCACTGGTATGGTGATTCATCCAGTGGGGATGATCGAACTTGCAAGGCGTGGCAAATTTGATATGGACTTGTGGTTTGATGCGAACGTTGTTCGAGGATGGTTTGATGAGTATGGAATGTGTCAGACTATGATCACGAATAGGTAAACTCAGACTTGAGGCGAGTAGACGTCATACGACTAGTGAAAAGAGTCAACGGCAGTGCCTAAGTGACTCGAGTAGTAACGGCGCATCAGTTGCGCGGGGATGGATAAATTATGGTTGGTATATCGGATTGGGTAAAGTCCCATAGGAAGCGTCGAGAATTGATTTGGCTCCGTAATAGGATATAGCATGGTTCGTTGTAACTGTCCCTCGTTGATGATCTTCAATTATCGAGCGTAGTTTCGGGGCAGATGACCCTAGAAGACTTGACCGCCAAATCAAGTGAATGTTGAAGTCCCATAGGATGACCCTAAAGAAGTCGCGTAAGAAGGATAAGGAATGATCGAGTATATATTGAGGAACGTGCTTAGCGTAGTGACGCGGTAAGGCAATTGCAGAAAGTCTGCAATGCGCGAGAGCGACAGATAGTAGAACGACCCTAAGAGTGATGTCGTGGATCGAGTTGAGTAACGGTTAGGCTATGTGTGTCGGGCGCACGATCGATGTTACGAAACGAACTAGTCGAGATTGAATCGAAGTTTGAGTAAAGGATTTGTACTCGGTCGAGTATCGGGGATGAGCGTATCGTAAGAGACCTTGGGTCGGAAAGATTGTTGCCTTTGAGCATCGTAGACTCTAGTTGACCTCTTGTGTCGAAAGAGCGCGAGCATGATGTCTGGATAAGTTGCCTAGCGGGGGTAGCCCCAGACTCGATGCGCGGGTAGTTCGAGAACGTAGATCGTGTTGGGATAGTTGTGTGCGAGACTTAGTACGGATTGTAGACAAAAGAGTTGGTGACATGTGGACGTAGTCCATGTCGTTATGGCCAAGTGTTATGAATGATTGGATAAAAGACTTAAGTTATGCGAGAGATAGGAAACGGTTGGGCGAATAGGCGTTGCGGGAGCTTGTTGCGATCGGATGCGCAAGGACCCAATGCAAATGCGAGTGTTAGATGATCGGCGAGAAACTTATGAGATCGAAGTTATGGTTCGAATTAGGTTATGTGCAGAGATGTTTGGAAGATGATTGCATGTTATGGGATAATGCATATGAGATGTATTTTGAGAATAGGTGCTAAGATTTGGCTAAGTCGAGTACGGATTGATTGGTGTGTGAGGATTAAGTTGAGCTTGTTAGTTGTCCCGATATCCTACAACTGAGCTTGGCTGAAATGCATATATTGGTGGGACGCCTAAAATATGTGTATGATCCAGACTGAGTTGTATGATTCAACGATAGTAGCACGAGATCGTGAAGCGATCTATGCGAGGCACTTGGATTAAGTGTTGGTTTCGGTTCGAGGACGAACCTGATTTTGAGTGGTATATTATGTAATGCCCCGCTCCGCATCGGTGCATCACGGTGAGTCGTTGACTCGAAGAGTTTGCGTTGACCCGACGGGTATCGATGCGAATCGATGCAAGTGTTGCGTTGGCCAAAGGTAAGCTTTGAGTCGGTTGGAATCTATGAATCGAATCGATGCAAAGAGTAAGTCCCGCTTGAGCAAGTGCTGATTTTAGTTGATCTGGTGTGCAGGCTATGCTTCTACGCTGGACGATAAGAGGTCGACATTTTGCCTCATGCAATGAAGTGTCCGCAAAACCAAATCGTGGCCTTGCAACGGATTGTGGCATGGGCACGATAGGCCAAATCAACCGAGTAGAGCAAAGGAATGGCTAAGTCTGGGAGTTAGCTATGCGATCGAGTTATGGAAGCGAGACGCTTCAATCGGCGAGGCGGCAAGGCGTATCGGCTTAAGGTGGGCGGGTTCTTGACTCTCTCTCCCTATTCCTTCACGTCTAATAAAATATGTTATGGTGCAAAATATGTTATCGAGTTAGCGAGCGTGGCTCGACGAGTAAGTGTCTAAGTATGCGTTGAACACTAAGATAGAACATTGAACAATCGAAACATTGAAGCGACGTGCATCGAGTGCACAGGTCGCGGTAGGGCAATGGTGGTAGGACATTGAAAGATGATATTGAGATGTGCATCATGTGCACAGCTCCGAGAACATTGAACACTAGGCGTAGAACATTGAATACGGTGCTGAGCGTGCCCTCAGGCACTTATGCTATGAAATGACTAAGTAAATACGGAAGTAGGCTATGCGAATAACAATACGAACGAGACGCGTGATTTTGAGTACGAGACGACAAAGCCGTTGGGCGTCGTGCATCAATATGGATGTGTTGGGGCATAACGCCAACGAAGCTCCCCATATGAATGGTGGATTATGTTTATGGCACGGGAAACCGTTTATGTGCGAGACTATGTTTATGGAATACGAGATCGGCTGGTATGCTATGGATTGTATGATATGGAACGTATTGCATGGTCAATGGACTCGGATTGCCCGTGCACGGGTGCGGCTTCCCTCGAACGGTTACGCCGGGGCGCCGGGACCGTTCGGCCTAGGAGGGAATTATGTGTGGTATTTATGGTGCACAACATTCGGACGGATTGCGACCGTCCAGTGCTGTGATAAGCTATGATATCCGTAAGTTTGGGATCCTTCGGATACTGGGCTAGCAACCCGTATCGAAGCGATTGTAGGCTTACACATATGAGATGCCAAGTCCATTACGGTGTGAAACACCGTGACCTTCATATAGATAGGGCCGGTGGGCTGAGTATGAGAGCTGGGTACAGGCGCAGGGCCTGTCACCCATTATGCATATGTTTACGTTTATGATTGGTCTAAGTTTATGAATGGTCGCTTACGTAAATGAGATGATTTTATGTTAAGTTCTAACCACTGCAGGCTAAGGTAACGGGACGGAGATGAGCACGAACACTATGTTTATGTTTCATGTTATGGCTAACTGTGTCTGCTGCAGGAACACGGTACGGGACACATTTAAGATAAGTTGCTATGCATGAGTATTGCTATAAAATTGATCCTAAGGCTAAATAGAAAGACCACGAAGTAAGATGCATGCTCACTAAATGATAAGTGTTTGGTTTGGGTGCGAGCGGGTCTTGATCAGTGCGAAGCGAGGACGAAAGCACTAAACCCCCACTAGTTTATGTGCAGGTTCAGGTTATGATCAGCTCGGGGCGGAGCTTGGCTTGGACGTGCCGAGGCATGGAGTCCTTGGCGTTCAAGAGGAGCTTCCGCATATGCGTTCGGACTTGCGACATGGAGATGTTCGGCCGAAGACTACTTGGTGGCTATAAAGAGGCATAATGCATGGAACAATGTAATCCTTTGTGAGCTAGAGAGATCATGAGCGTTGTAGCCAATTGACATTTTATGTTGGGCTATTCAGAGCCTTTGTAACCTTCAGTTCAATATTAATAAAAGAGATTCTTATGTTTCACTTGTTTTCTTCCGCTGCTTATGTTATCGATTTGAGATAGTTCTATGTGAACCTGTTATCTTGCCTTGCACGAGCGCAACTCCAGGCTCGTGCGGCATCACGCCCCAGCGATGGCGATGATTCGGGTTAAATCTAGCGAGGACGAGCGATTTCCCGGATCGGGGCGTGACAGAATAGTCGTGCAAGAAATGAGTCTGAGGTGGGAACTGCAACTCAAATACTTGTATAAATAGATATATACGAGCAGGACAAGTATGTTTAGTAAAAAAAGTGGGCATTAATCCATTTTACGAACAGCTTTTTTAAACAATTTGAGCAAACTGACTGCAATTTTATTACCTCTTTCTTCCTGCCTAGGGATAGTAAGAGCCTATATTGTTAGTATCTTACGATACACGATACGCATCTTACAATATGATATACTATCATTCCATTACGTATTGGTTGATCCAATACGATACATATCGGCCGTAGGTAGTATCGATTTTTTTTCTTTAGTCATGTAACATATACTTAAGAATATGGAAAATGGAACTAGATAGAGTTGTAAAGATGAAACGAATATAAAACCTATGAGATAATTATATTTTCCTATATGGATTTGGAAATTAGACCAAAACTCCTAGAGTTACTCTATCATATAATACATATGATAAGCCATAAACAATAGGCAAGAAAATCAATACGATACACAAGTTTTCAGTTTTGCTTGGGCACCAAAAATTCTATTTTAGTGTTTTTTTTTTTCCTTCTTTCTTCTTCTTTTGATTAATTGAAGATATGTTTGTTGATTCTCCCCTTTAGACAACCCCCTTTTATGCCCTCGTAATTGAAATTACATGTTGTTCCTTTCACAAAATAACAAACAATGCTATTTAAAAACCAACCTTTAGCCTTGTCATTCCAACGACATCAACTATACGTGGCAAAACTTTATTGCTTTAGACTAATACTATCAAGACCTTACTTCTACAAATTGGAACCGATTACATTTACATTTGAACTATCCGGGCCCTAGATCCCATCAAGTTGAGCTGTACACAGATATTTAAGCTGATGCAAGCATAATGGAATTTTTTTTGTTTTTTGTTTTTTTTTTGCAGCACGTGCGGGCTTAGTTAAATCGTGTGCCTCCCCGTACACGATTTTTAGACGGTCGTCACGTCGTTTCGGACTCTTCGTTCGGATTTTGTCCACATTGGCTTTTTCATCATCTCCCCACATGCACGTCTCGTGCACTCCGCGCGCTCCAGAGCCTCACGGGACGGCCGACGTCTTTCGATGCCGACAACTCAACGCCTCGCTTCGCCCACGACGCCGAAGGCGCCCCCGACGTCTTCACGACGCTTACGACGGCCGATGCCGTCCAGCCACTCGTTCTATGCGCACGACGTCCTTACGACGTCTTCTCGACACCCTTACGGCGCCGCACAACGGGCCGCGTGGTCGGCCGTCGTTTATACCGGTGGTAGAATGGTGCCGGTCCTCGACCGTCCGCGCGGTGCCCTAACCGTTGAGTTTTCATGCTCGGGCGCCCCATTCTGACCCACGCCAGCTCAGATCGTGGCCATTTTTCGTCAGTCCTACGACGTTGTGGATGCCCCGCATCGCACAGGCCAGGCTTATCATCGTCCTAGCATAATGGAATTGATATTGATACTTCTGACTTGTGCTTGCTAAATGCACAAAATCTAATAAATTCATATCATATGCAAGCCTTTTACCACTGGATCTTTTCAGCCACATTCTGGTCTATAACAATCGAACAATGTTGGCTCTGATCCAATATAGGTGAGCCAGTCGCACAGAAATCCAAGTGGAGGAAAGTACAATCAATCCCCATTTCTAGGTTCTTGTCTTGTGTATTCTAAGAAGTGCACTACATTTGTTAGAGTTACATATGCAGGCTTTCCTGAACTAGACCTTTCTAGTAATTTTTAAGTTTCGTTCGAACAATGTTTATTCTAAGAAATGCACTAAAGAGGTCTTGTTTAGATGTCAAAGTAGTCGTGGATCCACGGAATGGAAGCAGCTAAATATGTTGATTAATATTCACATATATGCAGAACTTCTAATAATTTAAAATTGTAACAATAAATTGAGTGAACTAGAGGTTTTCACTGCGAAGAACTAGAGAGAACAATGTCTGCCACCTGACACATTAATCAGAAACTGCTTTGACTTTACCATGATTTATCTTTGGAGAGAAACTGATCAATTTGTCAGCAGTAGCAAGCTTTGTCTCTAACATAGTAATGATAATCGTTGGACAAGTTGCACAACCAAACATCTACACTTTTATAGATTGTATGATAAAATAGAACAGCATGGACCAACAAAGGAAAAAAAAGGCAAATGTTAAAGGCCACCCCCAAATTACTAAGGGCCACCAATCTACTAAGGGCAACCATCCTACACTTATATTTTTACTAAGGGCAACCTAAAATAAATCATTTTACTAAGGGCTACCCAAAAAAAAAAAAAAAAAAAAAAAAAAAAAACCCAACAGCCCCCCCCCCCCCCCCTTCCCCCCCTCCTGTTCATTCCCTCCCCCCTCATCCCTGAAGTCTCCTCCCCCTCCGACAGGCCCCCCTTCCCCACTCCTCCATGAAGTCCCCTCCCCCTCCTCCACGAAGTCCCCTCCCCCTCCTCCACGAAGTCCCCTCCTCCACGAAGTCCCCTCCCCTCCTCCACGAAGTCCCCTCTTCCTCCGACAGCCCCCCCTTCCCCCTTCCTCTACGAGTTTGAGATTCAGTGAGGACTGCAGGCCAAGGCTTGCCAACATAGGACTGCCAACATAGGAGTGCAGCCTAGGCTGCAGTCCTCAATGCACAGAGGACTGCAGGCCAAGGCTGCAGTCACTGTAGCCTCCTTTATTTTGTCAACTCATTTAGCTACTGTCAACTTAGGTCTGCAGCCTAGCCTGCAGTCCTCAATGCACATAGGACTGCAGGCCAAGGCTGCAGTTACTGTAGCCAACTAGTCAAGTTTACTTTAACGATTTTTTGTAGCTTTTAGGGTGGAAAGTCTTGGCTTTTGATGTGATTGCAGCGCAGTTGATGATTCATGAAATTAAAAGGTGCTTGTTTATGCTGAAATGGAGCTCTAGATCCGTAGAAATTTCTTTTTTTGCTATATCAGGAACACTAAATCTTGATTGTGCTTGTAGTAGTAGGCAATCTTTAGTGCGTATGATCAATAGCATGGATTCTCTTTCACGCTTCTCAATTCTATTGAGAAACTAGAAATATAGTAAAGCACTGTTAAGGCCTATCTCTACCCATACTATATTATACAATTGGTATTTGAGTCTGCACTGATGGATAATTATTAATTGATTGATAGTGTATTGTCATTCACCAAGTTCTAACTTTATACAGAAGGATTAGAAACTTGGATCCTGTAAATGATATAGCTCCGTGCAAATGGTTTTCATGATAGTTGTAGTATTTCTCAAGGGTGTCCCAATACCATGCGTTAGGTATTGTACTAGATTAGTTAGTATAAGATTTTATCATGGGTTAGAATGGAGAAAAGAGGAAGAAGACAAAGAAAGAAGACAAAGAAAGAAGACAAAGGAAGAAGATGGTGGCCTTTAGTGTTTTGAAAATGGCAAACTTGTAATTTTTTAACATTTTTAAGTTGGTGGCCCTTAGTAATTTGGGGGTGGCCTTTAACATTTGCCAAAAAAAACTCAAATTGAAGTATAAGGGAAGCAAGTTAACTTTTATCTTATTTTTGTAAAGAAAAAAAAACTTGAATAAATTCCCCCCGCATTTCACAACAACAAAGCCTTTGTTTCAAGTTTATGGGATTGTCATTTGAATTATTTTCTTCCATGCAGCCCTATTAGGGGTCGTGTTCTCTGCAAGGTTTTAAAAGACCCCCGCCTCGCCGCCTTATGCGTTCGCCTAGGCGTGTCAGATCCTTTATCTCCTCGCCATCTTAGGCGGTCACTTTGACCCGCCTTGACTTAAATGTGATCCAATCCTTACCATTTTTTTTGATCTAAAATTTAACCAAAGATTAATAACTTAAAACTACAGATATTATTAAATATTTAAAATATACTACAAAAGAGGAGGTTCAATAATTTTTCTCCTTTTTCCTTTTCATTCCCTTTCCTTTTTTGTTTGTCCTAGCACATCAAGTCCCATCCCTATCTCTGACTATGATGTCCATCAAGTGGCAACATGCAAGTCTTTCTAACTTTCCCTTTCTTTACATCTCGTTCTCTCATTGCTTTTCTCCTCTCTCCGTGTCTCTCTCTATTCAAAGTTAGTGATGCTCCTAGTGAATGTTTCTTAATTGAAAATTTCACGTAGTTGATATTGAAGTCTTCCAATTGTGTATTTAGTATACACAACAAGATTCGAATGAGATGCTTAACGTTTTCTTAATTATACATTTATCACACCAATTAGAAGGACCACCACAACACATTAGACGATAAACCACAAGCTTCTCTTGACTTACTATATATTACATACCCCAAATTCTAGCATTGAGGCCCGCCTAGACCTTTTGGTCCTTGTTGCCTAGTGCCACCTTAACAAGTTTGATCTGCCCTAATTGACACTCAAATTTTTCTTAAGAGAGTAAGTGAGAGTTAAAGATTACTTTGTCCCAAGTAATCTTTAACTCTCACTCTACTCAATTAAGAAAAATTTGAGAGTCAATTAGGACAAACCAAATATTTTAGCCTCGAGGTCCTGAATAAGCCTTTCAGGACTTTTTTTTTGCCTCACTGCTTCGCGCCTCATTAAAAAGCTTGGTTCTCTGTATCATTAAAAACGTATCATTTGTACAACCTCAGTCCAAGCTTATTTGGGCCTACCCTAGTTCTAGCATCTCCCATCCTCAATCGATACCACCTCCAAATTCTCTCCATGTTCATTAAAGATAATTAATGAAATAACTCACAATTAAGAAGGAGATTACTCAGATAACAAGATGTGAGATGAAAAGCAGGAATACATACTACAACAAACAGCTCTACCGACAAGTCGCAAACTTGTCGCAGCTAGCAACTATCATAGTTACGGACTAGATAGACGTTCTTAAAGTATCCTTCCTATTTGTTTACACTCGAAGTCAGATATTTTCTATTTCGAAAATTGAAACATTAAGACAAAGTCCAATCTGAAACAAACAACATTTCCTGGCATAATATGAATCATGTAGCAAGTTTCATTCACGGAAAATTTAGAAAAGTAAGTCACCAAACAACTAAGCAAGTGTTGGAACGCGGTGTGACCCGAACCGGAGTTGGCCCATGAGGTGCGATATTGAATTGGGCACATACGCCTTAAAAGAGAATTCTCATGTAAGGCCTGAACCAATCCCAATTATCTTCGCCTCATGATCCCACCTCCTATCCGATGCAGGGCCTGCCCTGGCCCAGGGCGGCCAGGGCGACCGCCCAGGGCCCCATGAAATTTGGGGGCCCAAAAAAATTAATTTAAATGTATATATATATTAGTAATCTTATATTGAAAATAGAACTAATATATAATATGATCCTCCTTTATCACAAAACATTTGTGGTGTATTGGTAGTTTGTTATACTTATACACAAGAGGTTCTAAGTTCTAGCCTTGGCTGTATCATTTTTTAGTTCATTTTTTTTATATTATATATGGGCCCCATTTTAAAAATTTGCCTAGGGCCCCCATTAACTCAGGGCCGGCCCTGATCCGATGTGGGACTAAATTACCAACTCCGTTGTCACCCCTTTGAGCGCTCAACCGAAAACGAGATACAATCTGAAACAAACACACAACATTTCCTGGCATAATATGAATCATGTAGCAAGTTTCATTCACGGAAAATTTAGAAATGCAAGTCGCCAAAGAACTAACCAAGCAAGAGATCGCTCGCTCACCCGGCAATCATGGCATTGAAGCTTGCCGTCCCCCTCTGCGGCATTCCGTCGAACACCCCCCTGGCGGCGCCAACCTCCCCGCACTTCCCGTACATGTCCACCAGCGCCGTGGCCACGAACACATTGGACGCCATCCCCATCCTCTCGGCGTCCCCGTGCACCCTCCTCCCGTCCGCCGAGGACCGCGCGCCGGCGCAGGCGGGGAGGACGAAGGTGAACGTGAACTCGTTCGGCCGCGCCCCGGCCCCGGCCATGGAGTCGTAGATGCCTATGGATTCCCTGAAGCGCCCGTTCCTCGAGTAGGCCTTGATGGTCTCGTTGAAGAGGAAGAGCGGCGGGGCCTTCGGAGGGAAGGCGGAGGTCAGGATGGTTTTGGCGGGGGGGAGGAGGTTGTGGGTGAGGTAGGCGTGGGCGAGGCGGGTGAGGAGGAATGGGTGCTTGCTGAGGTGCGGGGATTTGAGGATTTGGGCGTGGAGTTGGGGGAGGAGGGGAGGGGAGGGGCTGTGGGCGAGGTGGGAGAGGAGGTCTTTGAGGGTTGGGTTGGATGGTGGGAGGAGGAGGGAGGGTTTGAAGTGGGGTACTGTGGGAGAGGGAAGGATGGGGAGTTTGCTCATCTCTCTTCCTCCTCTTCCTATAGATTCTAGTGTCTCCCAACTCCTTTCTTTTATGTTATGAATTAATCATAGAATTACAATCAAAAGTCTTACAATCGCTTCCATTGAATCCTCTCTCTTCCTCCCATCCCACATCCCACAATAGAAAAATTACAATTATCAATTGTCACCTAAACGGTTGTAAGAAGATCGTAAGACTTTTGGCTGTGATCCTAGCATGCTCTTATGTTATATAGTACAACCAAAAGTCTTACAATCTTCTTACAATCGTCAGGCGTCCAGGTGACCGGCGTCAGAGAGAACATACTCTCAAAATATATAATACTAAGACTAGCTCTGGACTAAACGCCACAAAATGAATATGAACAACGAGTGAAATACTAGTATGGTCAAAACTCCAAGCAACAAATAACATAAGGGAGGCTCGAGTTGAACAATAAAACTCAACTAAAACCAAACAACAGCAACACAACAATAATGAAGACATAAAGTAAATACGCATCCAAAAAAAAATAGAGAAAACTGGCACAAAATGCTGAAACAGAAACTAGCTATAGAACAAGATAGAACAATTAGCGACAGGAGAGCATATGGACTACTCTAGAACCAGAATACAACCCATAAACCAAATAAAAACCGGAATTGCAGACCGTCTCCTGAGCAAAACTTAGCTTCTAGCCATGCAACACAGACAAAAAGATCTAAAATAAGAGCATAAATAAAATATAACGCACAACTAGAATGCAAGGTCAAACTTCAACTTACGATGATAGATATTAACTAACTAGGATTATCACAAGACTTATTTACAAGAATACAATTCAAAAAGTTCGCTATCACCCGCGTTGTAGATACCCAGATCCTCAAGTAATCTAGGTCGCGTTGTATCATGCTGATACAAAACAGCAGAGGGAATCTAAAATGAATGTAATATAATTAGGACTTTTATCATCTATTTCACATTCTGAACATCTTTAATTCTTCTATATATATACAACCGAGAATATCATTTGATCTTACTCTGAACAAAGGTGTCGTGTGTGAAATACTCTCAAGTCTTTGCTAATACAGATTTCCTGATTAATATTCAAGCTATCCGGTAAGATGGTGGAATTATTTTGTATAAGGGTAATAGGTTTAGAAATTAATTAAACTTTTGGTAATGGATCTGTCCGTTTTATACTTTGGATATTCGAACTTAAAATAACACATTTTTAGTAATGAACATTCATGACTCATTTCGTCACTGAAAATCAAATTCCGTCACTAAAATATGTCACTAAAAAAATTTCGAGTACCCAAAGTCCAATTAAATTATAAACCTCCAACCTTTATACAAAATAATCCAAAATGGTGTCAGCTTCAAAGTTCGAATGACGTTCACAACTCGAACTAGTTCTCCGTTTAGTGCATCAAAATTGAGGTGCAAAATCAAAACTGTGCAGTCTGCAGAATATGCATGAGTAGGAATTTCCTATACTTGACACATCCAAGTTTGTAGTGATTTAGGACTATTACATACGTTGGTTTATGTTCCTAAGAATTAGGGGCATTGAAAAAAGATGCAATCTTCCTTGTAGGTTAATTTTCGAGAGTAAAGGAAAATCCATTTGGCTTGTACAAGTTACCTATACTCTACAACCAACACGTAGCACAAGAGGATTTGTAGTCATAATAACCGAGAAATTTTTATTTGTAACAACGGAGAGTTGTCTGAGGTCAGCCTAGTGGTACTAGAACGAACACTTGAAAAAAAAGGGCAAGATCTGAGTCCTCCAATTATGTGTGTGCATTAAATTACAAAAACAACAACAACAATAACAAAAGTAATTCTATAGAGACACACTTTTATTGACGTACTTTGTTGACACACTTATGTGGCAGGTAATTTGGCATTCCATGTCACCCGAATTAATTGAGGGCTTATTAATTATTTTTTTGGTATGTCCAATTTTGTATGTATGGAAGGTTTCCAATCTTTGGCATGTGTTATAATTTTGAATGGCCATTTAATTATCCACTTGCCAAAATTGTCCATGTCCATTTAATTAGTTAATGTGTTGCAATTTTGTATGGCCAATTAATTATTCACTTGCCAAAATTGTCCATGTCAAATTAATTAGTTCACAATCCATGCAAAAGATTCAATCTTCTTTCATGTATAGAATCCAAGCAATCCACCCTCGTCAACTTCATGAGCAAAAAATGTCAAACTCTGGATTCGTCACGGTTATGGTTTTCTTTTTTTGTTCTTATGGTGGGGTTAGAGAAGAAAATGAAGATGAGTAGAAGAAAGAAATGGAGACGAGCAGAAGAAAATAAAAAAGATAATAAGTGTGGCTATTAATTAGCCATGCAAAATTGCAACACATGCCAAAGATTGGAAACCTTCCATACGTACAAAATTGGACATACCAAAAAAATAATTAATAAGCTCTCAATTAATTCGGGTGACATGTAATGCCAAATCATCTGCCACATAAGTGTGTCAATAAAGTATGTCAATAAAAGTGTGTCTCTATAGAATTATTCCAATAACAAATGAGAGTTGCTTGCTTCACCATAAAAAATAATGGTGCTCTTAATTGTTGGAGCTTCATTAATAAGGCTGATTCCATTTTCTAGATTCTAGATTTAGAACGTAGGTGCTCATTTTGTAGAATAGTAAATTCTATTCCTAGTTCCAATTTCTACTATTTCGGTCACATTTAGGTGCTAAGAGCATCTCCAACCCTATTGTGAGTTTGAAAAAAATGGTTGCCACATAAGAATGACAACCATTTTTTCCAAAAGTACTTCTCCAATGCAAATGTGAAATAAAGTGTGGAGTTGACATGTCAATGACATGGCAAAGACAATGTGAAGTTGGTTGTCTAGATCTAGACAATGCACTTCACAATGTCTTTGTGTCCACATCATCATTTGTGAATAAAAATGTTTATAAAAAGAAGTAGAAGAGTAAAAGTTGTCTTGAAAGTTGTAAAAAATTAATTTGTATTGCCTTCACAATACTTTTGCATTGGAGATGACTTTTTAAACTCATTGTCATTTGTGAATATAATTTTGCCAACTATACAAGACATTGTCTTGTGTCCCATGCCACCTAAGATTCATAACACAAAATAAGATAATAGGTTGGAGATGCTCCCAATTCCTAGATTCTAAATTGTTTGACTCATTTTGTAGAATAATAAGTCGCAATTTGGGGGCCCAACTTTCTAGATTCAAGACTTTACATTATTTTTTTTTCCAAATTAATTTTTGATCACACAATTTTTGAGACCGGGGCTCACTTTATCATTTCCTACTATTCTCATACAAATGCAACTCATTCTACGTTTACCTCTTTTTTTTTTTTTTTGAATTTTTTGATCCCAAATTATATTTGAGTGTTAACTACTAATGATGCTCTTACCGCGTAATTTCCAACCTTCCCGTCTCCATATCCCAATATGTGGATAAGGGCTTCCATCTCCTTACTCCACAGATTTATTTTTGTATCAAGTTGAATCATGCAATATATATATCACTAGCCTGTCACAGACATTTCTATACATATATTCTAAGGACTTCTCAAACTTAATATTTCAAAATTTAGGCTATTTTTCTCTATCTTGAAATATCAACTTCTGTTACTTTAGTATCTTAGTGACGTATTTTTTATTAAGTTGATACCCTAAACTTTTTAATTAAACTGTTAAATCATGAACTATCACTTTTTTGCAGTTGGGAGTAACAATAATCTCAAAAAATCATAATATTGTAAGCCTAACCAAAACTTAATAATTTATTAATTATCTCATATTTTAACTAAAAATATAATTATTATAATCATCATTATTCGAAGTGAAACATAAAAAGAAAAAAATGACCATATAGATTTGAATCATTCGAAGAAGAAGGAGAAGAAATTAGTGATACCTATACATAAAAATAAAATAAAAATCATACGAGTTCAAATCATTCGGAAAAGAATGAGAAGAAATTAGTGGTACCTATAGAGCTCAACGAAGTCCTAATTTTTTTAGCACGAATATAGGGATTATGTCTCGTCAGAATCCTAACTTTTTAGTACGACGACAGCAAAGGCTCTACCTCTATGGAACTCCAATAATTTGAATATAATTTAGGACAAATTCAGACAAAATCCATCTCAAATATTTTATAAATTAAAACAAATCAACCAATCAAATTAAAATCCATCTTTCGACTGCAGAGGCTCTGCCTTGCTGGAGATGGATGAGAGTGAAAGTTACGGAAGGGAGTCGGGACACAGAGGACGACATAGGGAGTCATGACATAGGTTGACGCACGAGACAATATATGGAGGGGGAGGGGGCACGGAGGTGGAGATCACGGGATACAATGAAGATTTGTGGGCTCGGAGGCGGTTCCCACTGGGGCGCCGGAGACGGGGAGTAGAGAGGAGGAGACGATATGAAGTTTTATATTTTTATATTTATTTTGTGTGTGTGTGTGTGGGGGGGGGGGGGGGGGGGGGGGGGGTGCGTTGGGGAAGAGACTAATTTTTTATGATAATTTGAATAATGAAAATTAGACTAGCGCAGAACTTAAGACGACGGTCAAAGCAATCATCATATTGAATTCAAGTGACATTTCTAATTATCGTCACTTAGTCGTTGTGTTTCGTGCGGATTACTTGTAAAATTAGATATGATACTCGCAACGGCTCCGCGACATAGTCGTATCTAGCTCGGAATCCTTCTTCGATTTATCGCTTGTTCATCACTTATTAGTGGCAAATTGGATGTGTCGTCCTTGTTTTATTGTATTTTTGTTGTGTAAAAATAATATAAAATAAAAGAAGGGATTTTAGTTCAATGTGTCATTATAAATTGAAACAAATATAGTACGATGACATAGCAGTAAAATTAGTTGTATTGATAAATAGAATTTTGAATTTCGCTATTTTGTAAAAAAAAAAAAAAATTCCTTAAAGATATGTGGTTAGTAACATGTATATATAGGTTCTGTTAGTACATATAATAAAGGGTGTATTTTGGCAATATGTAAAATTGTTAGTTGTCACATATCCTTACAAACTCATTTATGACTCATGAAAATTAAGATTAACAATTTGGTAATTAATATACAATATTTAATTTAACAGTTCCACTATAATGTTCTTTCAATTAGAGGTAAATGATCACAAATGCTTGCTACTTCTCTTGGTCTTGATAGTACACACATACGACCTCACAAAGGTTTTTTTTTTTTTTTTTTTTTCTTTTTAAATCAGATTTGGGTAGGCAACACATATTTTGAAGTGTTATATAATTGGTCTTGATAGTACACACATATGGGACGGTGGTCGATAATGATTGCATCCGGGAATAACAAAACAAAAAGTTGATACACTTTTTAGGATACTCAAATTATTCCTTTGACAACGTCTCCTCTGTGCCAACATTCTCAAGCCACCTCTAAACTTATTTTTTTTATTTTCTAATTTTGCTAAAATGTATGGTATATCAGATTTTTTTTTTTTTTTTTGAAAAATATTAGGATAGAAAATCTATTTCAATCTTTTGTTTAAATTATAAAAAAATTATTTTTGAAAATTACGAATATCAAGATAAACAATTTACCTACAAAAAAACATGTAGATTATATTCCTTAAGAATATATGGGTATATTTCTGACAAAAAGATTGGTTATTTTGTTTCCTAATACTATTTTTAATTTTTTAATTTTTAGCTTTTTTTTATAATTTTATATATTTTATGATATTTTATATTTTTGTGTTTTTTTTTAAGTTTTTTGTTATTTTTGTTATTTTTAAGAATAATTTTGGTTTTTATTTGTTTTTTCAGTTTTTAAATTTTTTTGAATTACTTTAAAGTTTTTTATCTTCTTAATTTTTTAAGAATGATTTTTTTTTTTTTCATTTTTAAGCATGTTTTTTTTTAGTTTTTCATTTATCATTTTTTAAAGAATTTTTGTTTTTTTTTTAGTTTTTTCGTTTTTAATTTTTATTTTTTTGGGAATACTTACATATCCATCGAACATGGAAATATAATTTTTATGAGAATTTAATTATCGAAAATATAGAATTTTTGACCATATAGTATTCCGTGTACCCAACGGCGCAAACTTCTATTTTATAATATATAACATACAATTTGTGGTTTAGTCTTGGAATACTTTCGAGTGTATGTTTTCATTAACTTACCATCTAACTATTATTTGGAAATTTTAACTTAAAAACTAATCAACAAGTTTTAAGTATGTTTACTGGTGCTGGTCTTACTATGAGAAACACAGCTTGATTAGATGGTTACATTTGCAAACAAAACATGGTGACTTAAAAAAAGCGAATTCATTGCTACCTAGGAAGTAGGGTCTTGGAAGTATTATAACGTTACGTCATATTATAAGGAATATTTCTTAGAATTTCTGACAACATAAAGAAACATGCAATTTAGACCCAAATGTGATTCTAAGCATCTAAAAACATTAATAATGGTTGGATTAATCTCTAATTGGTGATGATAGGATACGAATTAGCCATATTAGACTAATAGACTTCAAACTTCGTTATTCTTTTTCTAGTTAATCATTACTCTTTAAACTATAACCCATATACTCTCTCTCTCTAAAAGAAATTGTATTCTGCTCAAGCAGACTTCATTTACATGAGAAATTGTATTCTCCTCAAGCAGACTTCATTTACATGAGAAATTGACTTAGCCTTTGTGATTATTCAAATACATAGTTTCCTGCCAAAAGTATTTGCAGGATCACTCTTAGGAGATAAAAAAAGGGGACCGTGAAGAGGGGATTTCAACCTACACCTTTCGTTCCCGTGGCTACCACTAGGCCACAATCCACAGACATCCGGTCAGGACACCTACAATTTTACTTTCAACATATTATATATAGTATACAAGTACACATATATTAATTAGAAGTTATGTATGTTTACGATAATACGTAGAATTAGTCAAGGAGCAAGTATGTTAATTTTGATTGCATGTAAAGTCCAAAATATAAGTAAAAATCAGATCAAATCGGTTCAAAACTCAACTGGGTTAATCAAATTTCTGGAGGAAAAAAAAAGGTAAGTAATAAACTAGTCAGAAAAAGGTAATGACTCACGGGTGACCATCGATAAGTCTGACATAGTTTCAAAACTCTGGTTAGGAGCACAACTAGACTCTCTGAATTAATTAAGCCATCATGGGTTATAGTCAAAGAAAAATACTATTAATTTCTCCAAAGTGTCCATCAAAACAATTCTTTCTTATGACAGTTGACATAACAAATTTTAAAATTAAAATTAACATCAAAAAATAAAATTAACATTAATACTAAAAATGGGATCAATTTTTAGGTTAAAATTGTTATGTCAGATGTCACATAATTAAAAATACCATCACCAAAAATGTATGAATAATGAATAACATAAGTGAAATACTAATACTGTTATCTAACATTCACGTCGGCTGTCACGAATATTGGAAGAGACACATTGTAGGGATTAATAGCATGTTACACATAGTCAAATTAGATTTAGAAAATACAGAATTAGCAACCATCTAATCTAATTATTAATAAAAGCAAGGAGGGGAGGGGGACCCAACATAAAAATCTTAAGTCCCCCTTCCAATAATAGCACACTAGCTTAGCATCATCATCCGATGAGCTGCAGCCCTAGGCTCTGGGAGAGCCTGAGGGACAGGAAGCACAGGTAGATGGCCAGCAGCCCCACCCCCACGGACCTGTCCATCTTCATCCCCTTCCTTGGCACCATCACCAGGGCCCACATCAGGCCCGCTATCATGAACCCCAGGATCTCGAACAGCGCCGGCGCCACCGGGATCACGAACGGCTCCGGGTGGGCCCCCCACGCCGCCACCGCCACCGACCCCCCGAGCCCGGCCAGCGTGTTGAATATGGGCCCCGCGTAGCACCCGGACATCGCGATCTGTGCCCCGTCGGGTCCCCCCGCCGTCGCCATCGCCACGTTCGCCATCAGGTCCCCTATGGAGTTCCCCCACGCGAGCACCGTCAGCCCCAGCACCCCCGGCCGGACGCCGAGCACGTAGCCCAGCGACACTAGCAGCCCGACCAGCTCCTCGGCAATAATGTACGTCCACAGCACGCTCATCAGGAACCCCCCGGCCAGCCACGGGAACAGGTACTTCCTCGGGGGGCCCTCCTTCGTCGTCGTGCGTGCCGCGACGAGCCCCAGCGCCAGCCCCGCCAGCGCGCCGTAGAGGTAGACGGCCGCCACTTCCTTGGCGCCGCCCGTCCCGCTCCCGCCCCTCTTGGAGTTCCACAGGGTGGCGAGGAGGACCGGCGCCAGCGTCGCGGAGGCGACCGCGTAGCGCCTCGACCAGGGGTCGCCCGACACGTCTGGTATCGTCAGCCTCCTCGGCAGGTACAGCGGCATGTCCATGAAGTAGAGGAACCAATCCATGTAGCGCATTGCCAGGTCCTTCATCTGGAAGAGGAGGATCGGGTGGGCCGGCCGCTCGACCGCGACAACGGAGGATTGCTTCGTTTCTACTGTGGCGGCGGAGGGCGCGGGATCGTCCGGCTCCTCGGAGCCGATGAGGATCGGCACCGAGAGGTGGTGGCACTTCTCCCGGCAGAGGTGCGTGGCGGAGACGATCGCAACATAGACGAAGTAGAGCGAGGCGAAGCAGGCCGCTCCCCACACGGTGATCCGGCCGACGAGGAGGATGAGGAAGAGGGAGGAGAGCACGAAGAGGAAGAAGCTCACGTCTCGGACGAAGCTGAGGCGGTCGACGCGCAGGGCGCGGGCGGGGGAGGAGGAGACGGAGATGTTGATGATGCCGACGACGACGCAGGAGACGAAGAAGGCGCCCCCGAGGACGCTGCTGAGGCCGACCTCGGCGGAGCCGGAGCGGAAGGAGATGACGCTGGCGAAGACGTCGGGGGAGCCGTTGCCGAGGGAGAGGAGGGTGGCGCCCGCGATGGCCGGGGAGAGACGGAGGGACTTGGAGAGGCTCTCGACGGAGGAGCAGAAGTAGTGGGAGGCGGTGTTGGCGAGGAGGTAGAAGAGGACGAGGAGCCAGAGGGCGAGGAGGGTGTAGCCGAGGGACGGGTGGCCCCCGCAGAGGCAGTAGAACATGTGGAGGTAGTTGATGTAGCCCTGGGAGACGCATGGGGAGTGATCAGTAGTCTTTAAGTAGAAGCATTTGGCGTGAGCGTCGCCAAGCTCTTGAAGAGTAATGCAGCTGCTGCTACTACTTGTTGATGACGATGATGATGATGATAGAGAGTGGTGAGGAGGAATGGTGGTGGGAGAACGAATGTGGGAAGTGAAGAAGAAGCAGAGGAGGAGGAGGAAGGAAGTGTTGATGAAGGCCTTGAAGTTTTCTGACAGGACAAAAGCCATTGTTATTGTTGCTGCTCTCTCTCTCTCTCTTCTCTCTCTCTTATTATTGATTGGAATGGAATCATGGGTGCGATTGGATTCCATGAGGAGCTTTATATAGCTCTATGACACCATTCCCTTGTCTGTCCTATCAAAGGATCAGCTGCTTTAGCTTGAACACGATTTGGTCCTCTCGCTGCCGTAGATCACTAGTTCTGTAGCAGTCTCAAAATTTGCCACAGTACCGGAGCTCGAGTAAAATATTTAGAAGACCAAAATATATTTTAGAACAGCCCTGCCCGGGTCGCATGTACTCGTTGTGCACGTACGCGGCCAAGTCTGGCCGAGCCAAGGCCGGTTCTGGGAAAGTCAAACAAGCCATCGGGCTTGATCAACCCCTCGGTTAGGCCAACCCCCAATACTGAGATTCTCCTGGAAGAACATCGAGTAGCTTAGGAGTCAGAAGGGCAACTCGGGATTCGAGCTGCACGTTGCCGGGAGAATCCGACACAACTGGCATCTTAGCGTTTGTCAAAATTATTGTTCCTATTATCCTTAGACACAACATTTATAGCTTTCAGCTTGTTGTAATATTGTAATATATTTTTTCTAAAGTCAAGGCACAAGGGATAAACCAAATTGTAAAATTCTCTCACCCCTTACACATGTGTCCCACCGGACCCCACCTCAGCTTCCACCACCTGTTATATGGGCTCACCCGCCCCCACCACTTCCCCTCCTCCTCTAATCGAAGCTTGACACATGACGGTTGTAAGGATATTGTAAACATTTGGTTGTAGGCATAAAAGCTCAACCAAATTTAGCTTTTACTAGGACAACTCAACTTGCTGGGCCGGCCTTGGACAGAGCACCAGGATGGAACAGGCTTAAGTCGTCGGCAGGAGGACGACGGAGGAGGAGGAGTTAGCGGAGCAGGGGGGGGGGGGGGGGGGGGGTGGGGGTTAAGGGTTTGAGGGGAGCACTCCAGATGCGTTGCCGTGCTCTCCACGTTCACTTTGCATGGTTGAAACGAGCCAAATATTTTTTATTTATTTTAGAAACCAAATTGTATTTTATAATGAAGCAATATTTAAGACTGGAACTAAAATTAATAAGATATTCGTTTTGGTTTGAAAAAAATGGCTCATTTCTGTTTTAAAAATACTAAAAAAAATTATTCGATTTTGGTTATGGATTTCGGTTTTGTCCAAAAATGAATAAAATTTATGCAGTTATTAAATACCCACAATTTTATGATTAAAATATGTATATTTTTTTGTATATTTTGAAAAAATAAATTATATGTACATTTTTTAAAGACAAATTTTGATAATTTAACAAATAGTCCAACTTTAGTTCAAACTTTGAAATACATCAAACATGTGTATAAAATTTGTAAACTTTTAATACAATTTAGCCACAATTACAACTTTGAGCCCGGCCATAAAACAATAAAAATATTTTAACCGAATAAACTGAATCGTTAATCGGTTCGATTCGGTTTCGGTTAGGCTAATCTCGGTTCGATTTGTATTTTTAGAATTTTGATTTATTCGATTTCTAATATATATTTCGGTTCAGTAGAAACCAAAAAAAAAAACGAACACGCACCCATAGCTATCAACATTATTCTACTAATAATCAATTTTATGTATATGATATCAAATTTATCGAGAAAATATGGCAGTTATTTATAAGTAAGGAGAGTGTAGAGTTCTCTCCTTCACTCTCCGTAGAGTATGGGAATTGGAATTCGAAGAGTATAGATATAGTATTGCCACATGGTAATTGGTAAGTGGTTGGAAGGATGTTGTGTGTTGTGGATTGTGAAGGTGAGGTGTGCAAGAAGACGGTCATTTTTGCATGGGGTTGTTGTACGTATTTGTACCTATAACTGTTTTTTATACGTATAAGAAAAAGGAAGTTTGGTGGAAGCCAAAGCAAATGTTGCTAGTGAAGGACAGTTCGTCTATGTCCAAAATGTAGTGTTTTATGTACGTACAAAATGAGTTTCCGTAGGGGGTGTTATCAAACATGTCACTCACGGAACTCTGAGAATAACTTCTGGATTCTCTTAACTTCAAGCATTTATTGAGAAAAGATCCAACTATCCATACCATGTTAAAATACAATTTCCTCTTAACTTAGAGCATCTCCAACCCTATTGTGACTTTGAAAAAAAGTTGTTGCCACATAGGAATGACAAAATTTTATTCAAAAGTTCTTCTCCAATGCAATTGTCAAGTCAATTGTGTAGTTTATGTGGCAAAAATTAAAGAAGACATTGTGAACTTGATTGTCTTGTTCTAAACAATGCACTTGACAATATTTTCTCTTCCATGTCATCAATTATGAATAAAAAAATATTAGAAAAAAGAAAGAAGATGAGTAGTTGTCTTAAAAGTTGTCTTGGAAGTTGGAAAAATATTTTTTATTGTCTTCTCAATACTTTTGCATTGGAGAGAGTTTTTCTATCTTATTGTCTTTTGAGATATAATTTTGCTACATAAACAAGACATTGTCTTGTGGCTCATGCCACATAGGAGCCACCTAAGACTCACAACACTTAGAGCATCTCCAACCCTATTGTGAGTTTGAAAAAAATGGTTGCCACATAGGAATAACAACCATTTTTTCCAAAAGTACTTCTCCAATGCAAATGTGAAATTAAGTGTGGAGTTGACATGGCAATGACATGGCAAAGACAATGTGAAGTTGGTTGTCTAGATCTAGACAATGCACTTCACAATGTCTTTATGTCCACATCATCATTTGTGAATAAAAATATTTATAAAAAAGAAGTAGAAGAGTAAAAGTTGTCTTGGAAGTTGTAAAAAATTATTTGTATTGTCTTCTCAATACTTTTGCATTGGAGATGACTTTTTAAACCCATTGTCATTTGTGAATATAACCTTGCCACCTATACAAGACATTGTCTTGTCCCTCATGCTACATAGGATTCACAACACAAAACAAGACAATAGGGTTGGAGATGCTCTTAGAGCATCTCCAACCCTATTGTCTTGTTTTGTGTTGTGAATCCTATGTGGCATGAGGCACAAGACAATGTCTTGTATATGTGGCAAGATTACATTCACAAATGACAATGAGTTTAAAAAGTCATCTCCAATGCAAAAGTATTGAGAAGGCAATATAAAGTAATTTTTTACAACTTCTAAGACAACTTTTACTCTTCTACTTCTTTTTATAAATATTTTTATTCACAAATGATGATGTGGACATAAAGACATTGTGAAGTGCATTGTCTAGATCTAGACAACCAATTTCACATTGTCTTTGCCATGTCATTGCCATGTCAACTCCACACTTTATTTCACATTTGCATTGGAGAAGTACTTTTGGAAAAAATAGTTGTCATTCCTATGTGGCAACCATTTTTTTCAAACTCACAATAGGGTTGGAGATGCTCTTAACAAGACAATAGGATTGGAGATGCTCTTAGCAAAAGGTACTCTACTTTCTTTAACATTAGCATAATATAAACGCACACAAGAAAGTTAATAGTTTTTAGCCATATGTATTGTCGAGGTTGTCGGTATGTATTATGCTGGACAGGTGCAGAACTATATTGTGGGCTAGGGTGAACTCCAGTCCATCTATTTTTTCTTTTTTCCTTTTGGGTTTTTTTTTTTTTTTTCCGTCCACGAGTCAGTCCACATCGTGTCCACCCTATCCCACATAAGTTGCAATTTTGAATTCTTGATTCGGCCTCGTGGAATTATTTGATTAAAGTGGGATGGTTCAAATTTATTCCAAGTTTGGAAGAATTGGATGTGTTTATATATTGACTAGTGGATAACCCGTGCCATAATGGCACGGACACGAACCCGGCCATTCCGACGTAGGCGTACAGGCACCGGGCCAGCGCCAAGGAGTTCCGGACGGAGACACGGCCTTCGAACCCAGCCTTCTCGACGTAGGCGTGCAGGCACCGGGCCAGCGCCAGGGACCTGAGCCCGGCGGAGGCGGACACGACAAAGACCACGGTGGCGGCGTTCGGGGCGGCGTGGGACCTCATGGAGGCGAAGACGCGCAGGGCCGTTGCGGGACGTCCGAGGGCGGCGAGGTCCGAGACGGCGGCGGTCCAGGAGACGACGTCCCTGTGCGGCATTCCGTCGAACGCCCGCAGGGCGTGGTCGGTGGAGCCACGTCGAGAGTAAGCGGTGAGCAGGACGGTCTGCACGAAGGGGTCGGACCGAAATTCGAGGAGGAGGACGTGTGCGTGGAGCGACCTGGTGGCGGCAGCAGCGGTGGTGGTGTGAAGGAAGAGAAGGTGTGGGAGTCGGGATGGACGCGACGACGGAGCATTTGGGAGTAGATGGAGAGTGGGTCGGCGGAGATGACGATGACGGTGTTGAAGGAGAAGGGATTGGGGTTGGTCATGGCGGAGAAGAGGGAGGCGGCGAAGGAAGGGTGGGCCGTCGGCGTCGACGTCGCGGTGGAGGAGACTGCTTGCGACGAAGGTGTTGCGGAAGAGGCCGATGACGTGGGCTAGGATGGAGCGGAGGCGGCGAAGGGAGGGACGGTGCAAGAGGAGCTGGAGGTGGTAGTGCCGTTGGAACAACCTGTTGCTCCGCACCCAACATGAGACCTTTTCCTCTTTTATAGAGAGAGGAACAATTTAGTCCTTTTATCATCGTTCACTACAACAAAAAAAACCCTTTTAATGACGCTTGATAAGTGGATTTCATGACGGCTGATAAAGAAGCGTCATCATAGTTCGAAATACCATTTTTCTATGACGGTTTAGGCTAATTCTCGGCTTTTTATAACGTTTATAAAACAAAGCGTTATTAATAATTTAGAGCGGTGGCAAACTTGTAATATTTTTTAAGTTTATATGTTGGCAAAATTTTTGCTATAGCCCGCCTCTCCCCCAAAACATTCTGGTCTTCTCCTTCTCCTCCTTTCTTCTCCCTCCTCTCCCCCAACTCCAAAACCCTAACCCTCCCCCCCGCCAGCGGTGTCATCTCCTCCGACGGCGACCGCTCCGTCATCGTCGGCGACTCCGGCGTCTCCTACCTCCTCCCCGGCGTCCCCTTCCACTTCCAGTTCTCCTACTCCGAGTCCCCAAAGGCCAAGCCTCTGGCCATCCGGGAGCCGGCGTTCCTCCCCTTTGCCCCCCCGACGATGCCCAGGCCGTGGACGGGGAAGGCCCCACTGCTGTCCAAGAAGGACAAGGAGAGGAAGAAGAGGATCAAGGTGTTCAGACCCATCGGAGAGGAGGAGGAGGAGGAGGAGGAGGAGGAGGAGGAAAGGGTTGGGGGGATGGTGTTGAGGACGAGCCGGGGGTTGGGGAGGATGATGGGGAGGGGCAGCGTCGGGGACGGGAGGAGCAGGGAGGAGATCCCGGGGGAGTCGCTCGGTAGGAGGAAGGTCAAGGAGCTGGTCAGGCCGTGGCTCTCGTCCAACCGCCAGCTCAATCTCGGTGAGCTCCTCTCTCTCTAGTAAAAAGTAGCTACTGTGTTGAATGGCTCTTGCAGTGACATTGAGAAACCAGCACAAAAAAAAATGCAGTAGGACACGGTGAGGATACATGCGCGCGCGGCGACACGGTACACGAAACTTATCTTCTGACATGCGCAAGTGTCCGTTTTGTGTTTGGTACGTATCCGGAGAAGACTGATACGTTCGTAGCACCGACGTTGGAGTCACCGGAGTGTTTGTGCTTTCTAGTGGGTCAGTGTTAGTAGGATTTTGTTTAACGATTCGACCACGGAAACTCAAATAATAACTTGCACTGGATGTGACACGTGGATTTCACTAACATTGAGAGTGTACTTATTTTACTCTTTGGCCCCTTGAAAAAAAAATAAAGGGATCAGATGCATGTAATCCAACGGCTTTTCATAGCCTGACTTAAAAATTAAGAACTCATGTCATGAGTTACTCAAGGTTTTTTGTTTAACTAGCATACTAATTCCATATGTAGTTTCTTGAACTTACTATCGTCCAATTGAATATAGTATTCTATGTCTATAACATATTAGCTTGCAGTAAACAATGTTGCTTATGTGTATCAAATTAAGAAAGTTTTATATTTTGAGCTACTCAAACATTCTTCCGTCAGAATTTGGTTAATTATAGAGCATAAGAAAGCTATTATAGAGCATGAGAACGCTCCATGCGAGGATTGACAAAATTAATCACCTGTTTTCCAACCTATGTAAATCTATAGACAGCAAGAGAGGGCCTTGCCCTAGAATCTACAATTACAAGGTCTGTTGGCAGGCTAGTAGACCTACCTTTCTAGTTATGCAGTTTAAGCTTTAAACTTCTTTAAAGTTTGAACTCATGCAACCAAGTAGTACTCTCCAAATCCCCCTATGCTTTTAGTCTAGATTATATAATTTGCTACAAAGAATTGCCTTCATATCCATGTTAAGACAAGATTGAAATGGAATCTCCGATCCTAATTGTCTGTAGAGGAAATATCATCTTATGATGATGCAATGGGTAACTGTCCTTTTGTGTAGTAGTGCAAGCTGAAATGTAGTATGAGTATATCTCGCTGGTGAGTCTTGTGATGCACTATAGGTCGCCAACAATCACTTGGTTCTTGTGGTGTTGATAATTTTTGTCTTACTAGTGAAATATGGGTTTAAGGTTTAAACATATTCAGCCTACTATAAGCAATATTACCAGGCAAGTTGTTCTCCATTTGGCAATTGAAGCTAAGGCATGTTTGAAGGTTTCTTAGAGGAAACCATTCAGTTCATGACAACATTTGCGTCAGGATCTTTTGAAGGATAAAAGTCCTTTAGATAATTATGATCAAAACATAAGTAGACAAGAATGAAGTCCTAAAGAATTATGATTGAAACATAAGTGAAATGGAATAAAATCATTTAAATAATTATGAATCTATGATAAATAGCACAAGTAAACAAGAATAAAATCCTTCAAATAATATGATCAGATTATAAGTAAAATAATCATACGGCAATGCACATCTAACTATAAAACATTTTAATGAAGCACCAAAGCTAATTAAAAGTTCTAAATAATTTAACTAAGTCCACCTTAGTGTGGGATAATTGAGGTTAAGTTTTTTTTTCTATTGCATATTTTTATTTGACCTCAGCTGAAAGAAGTTGAACATGGCAGAGAGGCTTCCTTGTTTCTCCACAGTTGCGATCATCTGAATTTTGCTCGATATGGGGAGTTTGTGGACAATGTTATCAATGATTTCTTGGAAGTAGAAACATTATCGTTGAAATACCAGATTGAGCAGAATATATAATATCGACTAGCAAATTGGGAGAGACATACAAGTGACTGCTGTTCCAACCAAAGATTGCTTGGAAGAAGTGAAGGTGCCTGGTCTGTTCTAACCGTGATAAGTGAGTTCGTCATAACTTATTTTTTTAATGATACATTATCTATAGTAGAATGGATAAGCTAACCATGTAAATGCTACTGCATCTAGGTATATTGGACTGTCCTCAAGTGGGATAACATACAAGTATTTGTGCATAAGTATATAATCAAAACAAAAACTCTTAGTTGACTATGACTTCTTTTGAGCTGAATATTGTATCCTTTTGAGTGCAGCTCAAGTATTTGTGCATGGGGAACTTGGAGTCATGATAGAAAGGAAGGAATCATTACTGGAGCTCAGACACCATAGACCAAGGGTTCATGAGGTAAGCATTAAAATTAAGAGTTTTTTCTTTTTCGGGTCTTCTTGCTGGATATGTCTATGATAATGAAGCCTCCAAACAACATGGAAGTACACCGCACGGTTCCTGCTTGGGCCCCAATTGCTTTAGGCTCACGTTTCTAGTACTATCTGGAGTTTGCACATTTGGAACTCTTTTGAGCGTAATCTTGACACTGAGAATAAGGGGGGTATATCAAATGCTCTATGCTGGTGGTTCATTTCGGCAGCCCAGCAGTGCAGAACACTGAGTACCAGGTCTGTATTAGTCCAGTTCGTTTTATATTTTATGTTGTATGTGGTTTGTACATTTTTATATATTACATAGTCATGGTGAGAGGTGCTTGTTTTTTAAGAGGTTTTTTTTCATAGTTGGATGCTATTTTCAGGGGTGTTGTTACTGTTGTTCCTTTTTTTTCCATTAATCTTGCAGACATAATTTCTTCAGTGCTCGATTTTTTAGGAGAGATGTAATACTAATTTTGTCTACCCTGGACGTTTTAAATTTAAATATTTGATTTTGATGGGAAGCCTTTCAATAGTAATTAACTATGCAGAATCTATACTACCAAGTTACCAGTAGTCTTTAGTTAGGAATTACCCTTAATCTATAAGTTAAAGAGAACATACAGATTATTTCTTGTTTCAGATTTCATCATCCTAATTTCTTAAATTAAAAAAGAGTGTTTGTGTGCGGCACTGCCATGAGGCTCCCTCTTATGTAAGATTTGGGAGGGTGAAGATGTACGTTTCCTACATGATGAGAATATTAAGAAAACTTCCTACTCAATCTTAACTTCTTGATATCTATTATTAGAAAATTAACTATTCAATCAGCACATTTTCATAATAGCAATCATTTCTGTAGGCAGTTCTGCACGCCAACAACCCCACATATTCACTTTTGCAGAAACTATGCTATCAAGTTACTGTAAAGTCTGAGTTAGGAATTAACCTCGACCTTTAAGTTGAGAAAACAAATTATACTGTCCAGAAAGTTGCATAATTAAATCCTTTTTGTTCTTTCAGACTTCATCCTCCTAATTTCTTGAAAATAGTTTCTCAGTCGCTTATTCAAGATCTGTGGAGGGTTAAGATGTAAGCATCCTATTCGACTAGAACATTAAGGAAGCTTCCTATACAATCCTAATTTATTGTAACTATTACAAGAAAGCTTCCTACTCAACTAGAACATTAAGAAAAGTATTACAAACATATAAGGTTGCACTCAAGTCATAGTAGCAGTCATTCTGTAGGCCAATTCTACTAATAAGTCCATGAACCTGTTGTTTGATTAATGACGTCATCTGTGGCGCATTTATATGTTTATTATTTTGCACCATAGTCCTCTGTTAGTAGTGTTAGGTCTCAGTCAATTTAGCGTAGATCTCATTGAATTCCCAAATCGTCGAATTATACTGGTCAACTCTATTAAACCGAGTCGCTTGCACACTCATGGTATGCAAAGCAAGGTACATATATCATTTGATTCTTGTTACTTAAGAAACACTGTTTAATGTAGAGGTATTTATTGTGGAAATTGCAATTTACTCCAGTGTCTGAACTCATACGAAAATTCTTCCCAAAATAACCACATATGGCTTTATTAAATAGTAAATATTTGATTTTGATGAAAAATCTTCCAATGGTTATTCACATTGTAGCTAACTAGTATTAATTTTCTTTCTCAGGTGCACATGAAGATGCAAATATTATTGCAATGGTGGGATTTGCTACACGTGATGTTGACAGTTTTGATGTGCTCAAGTTGAAGCCAAAGTAGTTACTTGTTTTGAGGATTCATTTAAGTAGTAGTTGTAAATATATGTATTTGGATACCCTATTTTGAGATAATGTAATGAAGATGGTGATATAACATTTCGATGTTTTCTTGTGAATATAGTTCAAAGTTGTTGTTTTAAAATTGAATTGAGAAGTTTTTGGAAAGTAATATATAATGTGCAGTATTGAGTGTTATAAATGTGATGAGTTTAGTAATATGAGTGTTATAAATGTGCTGCATTGAGCCTATACATATTATCTATTCATGACGTTTTAAAATTGTTCTGAATTGTGCACTATTTATTAACTATTCATAACGCTTTTATAGAAACTATTCATGACGGTTATTTTATGACGCTTTTAAAAAATATTTATAACACCCGTTTTCATAACGGTTGCTGTGGAAAAAAAAAAGCGTCATGGTTCGTCATTAATGACGCTTTTTAGCCGTCATTAAAAGGGTTTTTTGTTGTAGTGGTTGAAGCAAAGCACATGGGTCGGACCAAAAATCCACCGTACTTTATATTATAGATGAAAATTTGGGTCAAGAATGTTATTAGTTTTTGCAAATTCAAGAGACGGGGAAAGAAGGAGATTGTGGGAGACTTATAGATCAATTTTGGTGGAACTTCTTGGCAAATAGCATCAATGTGGAAAGGTATGAATTTAAAAAGTTTGGATATATCTCATATCTCCAGTCATGAATTTAAATTTACGATTGTCTAAAATCAAAATAATATTTTTGAGACGTTTACACTTACTAGTAATTACGCGTGTGAAAGATGGAGACAACACAATCCCCCAATATTCAGTCCGACTACAGGAACTTAAATAGAAATTTACAATATGATAATGACAAATGATATTATTTTTACATTTAGATCCTCAATTTTCTATTTAGAACTAGAAATATGTAATCAACGGCTATTATTGGTTGAGTCTTTGGTTGGCTCAACATTTACTTGCTAAGCTCAACATTTAATATTCGAAAACACATATCTCGTCATTGCTTGTGGCGATGTGTGTGCTAATTACATATTTTGTCTAGGCGTGCAACTCGGACGGACTAAATCCGAGTTCGATCGGGTAAATCGTTAATGGGTTGGATTAGGGTTGGAGATACTCGAATTCGGGTTCGGGCTCGGATTAAAATATTTGAACCCGATCAAAAATCAGGTTGGACTCGAGTTCATGTATTGAGTTACCCAAAAAATCTGTAACCCGACATACATATAATTTATTTATTTCTTAAATAAAATTTAAAATTCTAAAAATATTCACCCAAATCCTTTAATTTCTTATCCTAAATCACAATTCAGTTTGTATTTTATAATGATCGAGACTTAATTCCTATTTGATTGTGTTTAATATTACTTTTGTTTAAAATTATTTTAAATTTAATATTAGTGTCCGATAAATCCGATGGTCCTGACCCAAATCGAGTCCAATTCGATCCTCCGGATTTGGCCTTAGACTTCATATGTTGAATCCGAGGTCGGGTCGGACTTGGGCTAGGGTTATGGTTCATCAGGTTGACCTCAAATTGACCCAACCCGTCCGAGTTGCACCCCTAATTTTGCCGTAGACTATGACGATATGTATGTTCAAATTAGGTCGTCATAAGGCCATCTGCAATGGGTGTTTCTATCTCCCCTATATCTATGCTAGAAATCCACTTTAGAAAAAAAAAAATTCCAATAATGGTTTCTATTCTCATTTCTATTGTAGGTACCTAGGATAAAAAAAAATTACAAGAGTTTCTACATGTAGATAGAAACTCTCATAGAAACTCTTCATCTCTTATAGCAATTATTATTGGATACCATTAATTGATCTTTTATTTTGTGACACCTAGGATATAAATGGAGAACTAAAGAGTATTATGTTGTATAAATTATTTCTATGTAGAAACTCTTCGATCCTTACAGTTTGGACTTTGGTATGTCAAAGGAGGGGAAGGAAAATTTGAGGGGAAAAAAATGGAGGAGAGTAAAATGAAGGTAAAATTAATTTTTTTCCTTCACTTGTTTGGATGACCAAAAAGTAGGAAAAGAAAAATTTTAAAAATAATATTTTATTTGTTTGTGGAGATAAATATAATTGCCATTTAATCCTTGATTTTTTTTCAAATTATAAATGAAACTAACTTTTTTGAATGGTAGATGGATATAATTACCATTCAAATTATAACTTTGTTTGTGGAGATAGATATAATTATCATTCAAATTATAAATGAAACTAACTTTCAACTCTTTTCATTTTCTCCCACTTTTGGGAGAAATTTTTTTGAGAGGGGCCCGCATGAATTTTTCTCCCAAAATTTTCTTCCTCCTCTTCCCTCCCCCTTCCCAAACACCAATACTTTTAATTTTTCACTCATTTTTCTCTCAATATTTTCTTTTTCTCCATTTTTTCCTCTTTCCAAACAATACCTTAAAGTACACTGCCATGTATGAAACAAACTCAGTTGTAGAAATCACCATTAGAGATGGCCTAAGCTACGACGATATGCATCGTACATCGTATATGCAACTTTCACAACCCTAGTTTATTAAATTTTTAGTACCGTGTAGGTAACTTTCTGATTATTATTCATCAGATTTTTTTTAAGTAAATATTTATGTCGCAAGAAGATAATTTCTTAAATATGTTCCAAACTTAAGTATGCATGAATGAGCTCTCCTAAGTTCATTCCAGGTCCTTCTATATTATCCCAAGGGATACTCTTTTTTTTACTATCCCGATAGATAACCAGTCACTTATTTGCATCAGAGTAATGTCATTCCTCCAAACCATTCATTCTTATATGGTAGCTGACGTAACATTTAACATAGCAGTTGACACAACAAATTTTAACCCAAAAAATTTATCACCCAATTTTTTTAATGTTAATTTTAATGTTAATATTAATATTAGTTTTGATGTTAATTCTAATTTTAAAATTTGTCATATCATATACTTATGTCGGCTGTCATATAAGCATAAATGTTTGGAGGAATTCTTTAGAGGGATTAATAGGATTTTTCTTTGCATTATGTAAACAAAATTTACAAAATGACAGAATATGACTAGAATCATCCAAAACATAAAATAAAGTATTACCAAGCATAAGACATATTAACAAGTCCCATTCGTCCAACATTTGGGCTTCGTTTGGTACACTGTAATGTATTCGTAATCATAATGTAATCAAATAATTTTTTTCATTTGATTACATTACAATTACGATTATATTACAGTGAACCAAACGGGATCTTGTTATATAGAGTTAACATCTGTGATATATTTTGCAGCCACAAAGCCTGTGATATAGCCTCATGGCAGGTCACATACTTTGCCTTCCATAGTAGAAGAAGGGATCAATTGATGTTATGCACTTCTCCATCATGATAGTCGCTACTCGAGCAAGAAGAAAAATAAATATTCTAAGTCGATACATCCTCCAAAATCAGAGTCGAAAATTCCAACTTCGAAGTACTTCCAAATGAACTGAATGTGAGCATGCAGTCATTTGTTCTTTGCAAATATATCATCACTTTTGTTTTCATCTCGCCAATGATCCATGCCCAGGATCGACCCAGAGGATGGACTAGCTGGATGAGAGCCCCAGACCCCTCAATAGACAATGTTGTCAAATAGGGTACCCACTGTTACTTACTAGTCAAATACGGCCTCGTTTGGTTCGCGGAAAGGAAACGAAAGAAATTGATTTTTTGATATTTCTTTTCTTTTGGGAAATTACAATTCCAATCAATCACTACCAGAATAAGTCATATTAGCAACGCTAGAAAACGTCGCTAAAATGACAAAAAAATGTCGCTAAAATTTTTTACCGACGTATTTAGCGACGTTTTCCTGTGGTCGCGGAAAGCCATGTCGCTAACAGGCAAAACGTCGGTAATCGTCGCTCTTACCGACGCTTACCGACGTAATTAAACGTCGGTAATCCTGGAACATTTACCGATGTTTACCGACGCCCCGTCGGAAATATGGCAACGTCTCAAACGTCGGCCAACGTCGGTGAATCCTGCAACAGTTAGCGACGTATGTCTAGTTTTTACCGACGTTCACCGACTCTGTAGGCAAGGGAAATCCTGGGACGTCTAGCGACGTTTACCGACGCCACCTTACATCGGTAAGCGTCGGTATACCTGGTGACTTACCGACGTTTACCAACGTTTAGCTGCGTCGCTAAACGTCACTAAACGTCGCTAAATTACAAAAAAAATAATAATAATAAATTACAGAATGTCCACAGAATCATATTTTCTACCTGCAGTTCAATAAATAACAAAAAAACCACAAGCACATTTTCTTCCTGGGTTCGCCGACCCCTTCGGTGGAACACTCAACACCGGTACATCACAATATTATAACAATCAACGCAAACAAGAGTAAAAGTCTACAACCAACATATGATGAGATACCAACACAACGAACACTAAAATATCCAAAGTCGGTAAACGAATATCCAAAGTATACAACCAATATCCACATGAATCCACAACCAATATTGAAAGTCTACACAAACAAATAATCCACAACCAATACTGAATCAACATAAACAAACACTAAAAAAATACTACAATCTCATAAAACAGTACTAACTCGGACTACTGCGGATCTGGAGGAGGTGGGGCTCCGTCGTGCCTCAAGGATAGGAACATCTCATACTCCTCCCGTGAAATCGTCACCGATGAAGAAGGTAGTGACGTCGGTGGAGTCTGAGGTAGTGACGCCGGCGGAGTCAACGACGATGAAGGCGCACCCGGAGGACAAGTGGGATCGACGGCGGAAAAGCGTCATTCCACTGCTGGTGCTGGATGAATGGAACTCCCGGTCTCACGAGCTACCGGTGCCACTTCCTCCTTAACAGGAGGAGGAGCCACCTCAGCAATCTGTGTTTCCCTCAAACGACGTGTCGTTGCTCGGGTCATGGGTGCCATCTGGTAAGATCGATATTCACAAAGAATATAATTGTAACATAAGCAAGCTAACTAAAGGAACCATCATCTCGTTTCATGTATCAAAATCCAAGTTCCATTGTGAAATCTCAGTTTTCTTCAAAGAGTATACCTATGTGTGTTTAGTTCAGTTTTTCCTGAGATTGTATACATAAGTATATATGTAGATTGTGTCATGGGGGGGGGGGGGGGGTCTTGTGTCCACACAACTGGGGGGGGGGGGTGGTCTTGTGTCCACACGTTTTTCCTGTTTAGTTCAGTTTTTTCCAAGTTCCATACGTGTCATGGGGGGGGGGGGGGGGGGGGGGGGGTCTTGTGTCCACACAACTAGACACGAGGTGTACAAACAAAGAATTAAAGTGTCCACAAGAGGGTTAGGGTTTAGAGTCCCTGCACCGTGTCCATGTCGTGTCTATGTGCGACACGAGAATGGGGTTAGGGTTTACCTAGTCGGTGGAGGAAAGGAGGAGGAGGAGGACGGCGACTTGAGGGAGGGGTCGCCGGGAAGAGGGGGTCGCCGGGGAGAGAGGGGTCGCCGGGGGAGAGGGGGTCGCCGGGAAAGTGGGGGTCGGTCGAAGGAGGAGGAGGAGGAGGTCGGTGGAGGAGAAGGAGGAGGAGCTTGGTCGTCGGTGGAGGAGGAGGAGAAGCTCGGGGAAAGAGGGGTCGCCGGGGGAGAGGGGGTCGCCGGGAAGGAGGAGCTCGGTCGTCGGTGGGTCGGTGGGGGGGAAGGAAAGATTTGAAAAATTTTCGAGTGAGAATGTGGGAAAAGGCAAACGCGATCTGTATATTAGAAATACATTAGCGACGTCATTGTAAGACGTCGCTAAACGTCGCTATTTTCTTTGAATATAGCGACGTTTACCGACTATTACGTGGCGTAACATTTTGTTATTAAAATATTAGTCGCAAAACGTCGCTAAACGTCGCTATATTCAAAGAAATTAGCAACATTTTTCGACTATTACGCGACGTAATATTTTGTTACAAAAAATAAGTCGCAATACGTCGCTGAACGTCGGAAATAGTGACGAACAGCGACGTCAAAGTTATACGTCGCTAAATTCAAAGAAATTAGCGATGTTTTAATTAAACGTCACTAAATTTGTCGCTAATATGACTTATTTTGGTAGTGAATTTTTTTTCCGATGTTTGGAAAAACCAAAAAATTGGGAGGGAAATTAAATCCTTAGAGGGAGAAAATGAATCATTGGATTGGTGGGAGGAACCACTTTTATCCCTATTTTTTTTGCTCTTGGGAACCAAATTTCTTTCCTACTCATTTTTCATTGGCATCCAAACAAAGGAAATGATCACTTTCATTTCCAAGGCTCCAATTCCGCGAACCAAACGTGACCAATGAGGCTCTATACACACTTAAGTAGTAATTCAGAGTAATTATTTTAGTAGAAAGACAGTCCAAAGATATACGACTAGCAAGGAAAAAACTGTAGCACGAGATGACCCACAACTGTGAAAGTATGTCATCGAGGAGACTACCGAGTAGCCCAACATGATATACATAAGCTATAAACAACTTGGATACAAACATGCAATAGTCCTTAAGGTCAAACCATTCAATGCTAATATCCATCCATATGGAAGACGTAATATAAAGGGGGAACTTAGTAAGTTCTCTTTATCCAATATCTTCATGCTTCCAATAGAGACTTCTTTACTTAATTGATGACATTTTGTTGTTATACTACTAATTAGACAAGTTATCCTTTGTATTTGATGGACTTATGTACTTTACTTCCAAACTCATTCTAAATTTATGGACTACATACCATGTTAATTATGCCCTTCTTTAAATTATGTCTTTCATATGCATTAACTTAGTACTGTGATGATTTGACCCTATGACTACCCAACTTGTTTATCACTTGTGTACATATCATATTGGATTCGTGTCCACATGGTGTGCAGCTGGTCAAAGTTATGCACTTAGCTACCCGACTTCCGGGAAGCATGACATAATCTAATTTTACTGGTGGTCCATGTAGATCTCATTTCAGATTTTAGTTGAATTTTAGGATCTTAATTCATGAACCGTTTTGTACTTTTTTTTGTTAGAGTTATGTTAACATGCGTCCTAAGGACATATGTTAAAACATTAAAAAATGTGCATTTATAATTATCTTGTTCTCTAGAAATTGTTTCCACCTTAATCTTTAATGATTTTTTTAACCTTTATTGATACTTCCCATCATATATTTGTAATCATTATGTAAATCGTTTTTTTTGGACTAACACTATGTTTCGGAAGGGAGGGAAATAGGGGGAAGGAAATTAAGTAGAGGAGAGAAACTTGGGGGGGGGGGGGGGGGGGGGGGGGGTTTGTGGAATTTTTACGTAGGCCCCACCAAACAAAATTCTCCAAAGGAAGAAAAATGAACATATAGATTTTGGTAAAATTAATCAATTACCTCTCAATTAATTCGTTGTCTTTTTCTTTGTTGTATCTTCGTATTCAATGCTACATAGTAGTTTTATCTGTCTCACGACCAAATAAAAAAATAGTATTTTTTTTTTAACCTTCTCTTTCCATACAGTTTGGTCATCTAAATAAGTAGAGATAAAATTAATTTTCCTTCTCTTCCATTTGGCTTTCTTTCAAATTTTACTTTCCCTCTTCCACAAAGTTTTCAAACATGGTGTAAAGGTTGCAAGCCGTCAAGCCGGTGTGAAGGGTTTGTCATGGACTGATGACCACTTATTTATGGCAAATACCTATATAGTTGTCAGTTTTTTATATTAAATATTAGGTTCTAAAGCATCTTCAACCCTAATGTCTTTCTTTCTAAATATTTTTATTCGCAATTAATTTGGAGGTAGAAGTCATTGTCAAGTACATGTATATAACTAAACGACCAACTTAACAATATCTTTACCATGTCATGTCAACTTCATAACTTATTTGCCACTTGTATTGAAGAATAACTTTTTAATTGAAAACTTCTTATTCCAATGTGGCAAACAATTTTTTTCAAACTCCACAATTGCATTGAAGATGCTCGAATTTTGAGCCTAATCAAAGTTTCTAAACTACTATATATCTAGAAATGTCCAGTTTCATCATGAAACTTATTTTTTCTTTCAAATATGTCCTTACAAACGTTTACTAATTAAAATTATTCACTTAAGTTAATAGTGACAACAAAATAATTATAGGAGTGTCTTTCTTCATAAATAGTCTTAATAAAAATTAAAATAATTATAACATATCTTTTTAAATATATATATATATATATATATATATATATATATATATATATATATATATATATATATATATATATATATATATACTGTGGGATAAAATTATGAGCGATCTAGGGTTTTCCTCTGCTAGCGGCGGCAATGGCGGAATCGGGGGAACAGGCCCCCATTGGGACCCTGGCGCCCCGCCCAACTCCATCGGACCTGGTAGACCGTCCGACTACCAGACGCCGGTGGCAGGGGGACAACCACACGAGATGGGGGGCGGATGGACAATAGTACAACGAAGGCGACGATCGACCACGGGAACGAACGCACGGAACAAGGAGAACGTGTCTAGCAGCCTACCAGAGAGAAGACAAGTCCAACGGCAATCGGATCCTGGACGTGGAGGCGGCCGCCGGAACGACATGGGGAGGCACCCTCCTGTTAGAGGCTCGGTATTATCATGGAGGCAGATGGACACGGGCAAAACTCCATTGGCAGGACATGAAGGGGCTACTACTGATCAAGGAGACCGGAAGGGACCAGTCCAAGCCGAGGTGGGTATCTAGCCACAATATAGGACCATAATATCCAACAATACCCAACAAGAACCAACAGGTCGTGGGCGGAGATATGCAAACCGTCCATGAACCAATCAGAGGAATCGATGGAGTATGTCACACCAAAGCAAGTCGAATGAGGAAACCGGGCTATCTTCACCACTGAGGAGATCAATGAAACAGTAGCATACTGGACTAACACGCTGATTCTATACGTGCTTGGAGACCGACCAATCTATGGACAGATTAGAGCGTATGCTATGCGAGTCTGGCGACCCCGGGGTAGTATGGAATTTTTTGCACGTGAAGATGGTTTCTTCTTCGTCAAATTTGGGTTGGCAGAGGATGTAGAAAGGATCATCCAGGGCAGACCGTGGACTTTTGATGGGAGGTTGATCATTATAAAAAACTGGCAACCCAACCACAAGTGCGAGCGAGAAGTACTGTATTCCATTCCAATCTGGATCCGTCTCCCAGGATTGCCCATCCAATATTGGAACAAATCCATGATGATGAAATTGGCCAGTTTGATAGGTCGTCCAATAAAAGATGATGAAGCCACCCGGACGCGCTCTCATCTACAATACGCTCGTATATTTGTTGAAATCGAAGCCGGGACCCAACTCCCACGAGAGATAGCTTATGAAATTCCATCTGGAGAAGTATACTACCAAGCAGTCGACTATGAATGGGTCCCCCCGAGTTGCCACAAATGCAAACAATTTGGCCATCTACCGCAAGCTTGCCACGCACAAGAAGATCATCCGAGGACAAGTACTGAACAAGATCAGACCTGCAATAGTCAAGAGGAAGGGGCTACACCACTTGAATCTAACGCCACACAAGATGGAGGAGACATTCAACGCCGAACTCATGCCGTGATAACAGATACCACAGGGGACACCCAGGGGATGATGACGGAGGAAGGCAACATGGACATCACAACAGAAAGGATGGTGGTTACAGAGTCTCCCCCGGCCCCTCTTGGTCTATGCAGATGCATACAGAGGAAGGGAATCGGAATCAGATTGAGAACAACTTCGAAGAGATGCGTGATACTGGTAGAGGAAAGGAGATAGTGGGCGGCGAACTCGTACTTTTCAATGCGAAAGGCATAGCGACGCCGAAGCGCAGATCTAATGGCTCAGGGAAAGGTGTCAATTCCCAGACAAAAGTCTATAATGTGCCAACTTCCTGCTCCAGCCGGAAACGACATGCCACGACCACTATGAACGAAGAGCGGCCATCATTGTCACGCCCCGCTCCCGTAGGAGCGATCGTCCTCGCTAAGGCGTGATGCCGCACGAGCCTAGATTTGCGCTCGTGCAAGGCAATTCCATAACGGCCGATTACAACGGCGGAAAACATTGCAGCAGAATTAAAGAAGAACACATGAACACAAGTCATTCAAAAGAATCTCTTTTATTGATATTGAATACAAGTTTACATCTGTGGGCGCAAGGCCAAATTACAATGTCTCTCGTGCTCACTTTTCTCTCATTTACAAGTCATTCTGCTCTCTCTCATCTCTCGATACAATACTTGAATCCAGCGGAAGCTTCGGAAGGCGATGTCCATACATTATGTCCTGTATAAGTCTTCAGATCACGCAGTTGTACGCTTCGACTCGCCAAGGAACTCCGTGCCTCGACGCATCCAAGCGAGCTCCGTACCACGTCGCTTCTACCTGTGCCTGCACATGAAACACTGTGTGGGTGTCAGTACCACTGTACTGGTGAAGTGAGCTTCTCGCCCACCCATACAAAACCTACACGTTCATTTACTTTGTGCAACTTAAATCCCTTTCGATTGTCTTTCTAGTCTTGCCTTAAGATCAGTTTTAGGACCGGCGCCTTAGCGCAACTTGTGTATCGGAACCATCTCGTGCTTGCAATGTCAACGTTAACTCATACTTGTCACTAGACCACTCCTCGTGCCCACAACGTTAACCTATCAAGTCGTGTTCGCCTTACGGCCATAATCAGAGACGCAGCTATACGAAAGACTCCATTTCCTTGCCTCTAGACCTTTCTCGTGCTTGCATTGTTGACGCACCGACTCATACTTATCTTTCGTGCCAAACTCTGGGACGTAACGACTCGGTCGTGCCATACTCGATTCGTGCTTCAATATCTCTGAGGCAGCGCCTCCTCGCTTAGTCTCACCTACACTTGTGTTGTGACAACGCGGCCGTGCCTCATATTTCGAAGCCGTGCCCAATAACTCAACGTAACTTCACACAACTTGCCTTACGGCCCTTTTTGACTTAACTCGCAATAGCTTAAGCCTAACTCATGCAACTCTATGCCATCAACTTAACACTCGCCGCCACATCTAGTGCCGAAGCACGCCGCTACACGCTGTAGCCAAATCTTAGGCCCAGGCATTGTGTTTACTAACTTCATACACTTTTAAACTCAACTCAATCCAAAGGCACGCACGCGGATTTGCCGCCCGTGCCGACACATCTATATGAAAGGTCACTGGCATTAACTAGCCATCTTGGACATAGCCTGGTAATACGGGACCCTTGCAACGCGAGTAGCGAGCCCCGATGCAAGTCCCCGTCTTACCGATTGCCTATTACCCAGCTCGGCTATACCTTGTTTCTTCCTAGGCCGAGTCGGTCCCATGGCCCAGGGTGTCCGCTCGAAGAAACCATCCCTTGTCGACAAGTTGTCCATGACCACGCGCCTACGCTAACTTCTAGACTTAACGTAATGCATGGTCTCATCATCATCATTTAGCTACTTTGCTTTACTTTTTACATACTTCCTTTGCAGAGCCCAAACCAGGGTTGCCTCGGCGACTGAACCGCAGTCCCGATATAATTTCTTCTCAGCGACTAACCATCGCTTAGACTTAACATTCTTTTGGACTCGGGGATCGGCTATCGCATAGCCTACCCGCTTTACTTGAACATATCGTGTTTCTTTAAGGATCGACCGACCGTGGATAAGTTTCCCCTGAACCAACCGTGGCTCGTGCCTTAGACCAACACATGTTCTACGCAACACTACCATCCTGAGTTATACCTCATCCGACGGGACCTAGGGTCGCGGGACTATTTAACTTGACACCCGCAGAATGAGCGGGACAGCACGATAGGATAACTTAGGTTGACCGGCATCACTTTGCCTAACTCACTCAAGCCTACAACTTAACCCAAGGGACGAGCAAAGGCTATGCCAAGCCTTGCGGGACAGGACCGTGCATGCTTTAGCAAGCATTTGTGCGGGCGACGCCTATGACTTAGGCTAACTCTCAACTTTTGCACCGAAGACCAACTTTCCTTCTCCCAAGCCACGGGACGAAGGACCGAGTGTCATTTTCAAAGCACGACGTGCACCAACTCTAAGCCGACCGCAGGACGTTTTCCATGTTCTAACTCGATTCAAACCGTCGGGATTATTCCCTTAGCTATGTGGATGCGTAGCTTTTATTATCAAGCCTAACTTGTGCAAGTTGAAAACACAATTTATTATGTGAAGGCAAAGATGAGGAGAGTTCACCGAAACTACCCCACCTGAGCGATGTCTCCGAGCAAGCCGTTGCAAGGCTAACGCCGAACGCCGTCGGCGTTTCGATTCCTCCAATTGACTTTGCGGGACGGGGCACTACAACATACACCACTCAGAACAAGTCTCGTCCTCGAGACTTTCCTGAGGGCAAGTCATCCTACCATTTCTATGGCCAAGACTTAATCGTACACATTTCGCCTACGCGTTCCTACGATTCCGAGCCACGCTCGTACTATTATCAATCTTTCCTTTAACACGATTTCAAGGTCTCGACACACTCCCGTCCTTCAAGCCTTGCTTGAACTCGACGTATCACTTGGCTGGATCCTGCGTGCATTCCAAGCGTCCCCAAAATACATGTATTCAACCAAGCCGCATGATAGAGAATTGTCATTCTCACTCGAGTCGCATCGTGCACATACCCAGGCGTCCCTGAAATATATGCATGTCAGCCGAGTCTCGTGAGCAGGGTTTTCTATATTCGTGATCCACGCCATCTATCCATGCCAATCCTCAAGATCAATCCTTCGACTGATAACTCATGAAACATAGCGTCTCGCCTAACCGCTAGGCCATTTCTTTTCGAGGCTAAGTCAATGTCAGGATTGGAATCATAGTTCTCCAACAATAATGCCAACACTGACCCCTATCCTAGGGTCAAACCAGAGTCGATCATATGGGGTCTTCTACCCAAGCTTGCGTCACTCAAATTTCTAAACATCAAGCACGATCACCTAATTCGTATTATGGCACGCATTGTGTATATTCAAATTCCTTCAATTCACCAATTCTAACCAATTCATGTATTCGATCACGAGGTCGTCTCGCTCGACAATACGTTGCGCCCCAATCTCACGCGAGTCCGATTATCCACGGCGGTTCATGAATCACCACGCAACGCTCCCGCAGAATAATCATTCTCATCGGGGCGTAACTCTTGCTTGAGTTTAGACTCCTTCATTCTCGATACGCGGATTGGGCCTATTCAATCCTCAAGTTTAATCGACAAGCACACCAATTCAATCTCGAGTCCATCTTCGCGTCAGACCACAAGTCGAAGCACACATTGTCGCACCATGCAGGTTCGACCACTCCCGCTGTATGAATCACCATACCAGCGCTCACGCAGAGTGATCGCCCTAATCGGCGTGACGCATGTGCGAGGCTGGAGTAGCGCTCGCATAAGACAAGAACGTCAACGTTGTGGTTATCGACGAAGCAAATCCAAACATTCCAGTTTTCATCCAAGCCAAGTTCCATAGTTCGATCGTCATTCGTTCAACTTAGAAAATCCTCGAGCCAAGTCTATCTTTTCTTCGACATATTTTTAACATTTCCAGTATAGCGTCCAACGGAACAATGACATTTGCACGACCGTCATTCGCCGAGTCAGAGTGCCCCCGAGTTATCGCATATCGATCTTTGGTACGCCTCAATACCATCGTTGATATGCGTAACCTGACGATCTTCCTTTGCAACCAATTTCGAGTCGTGCGACTAATGCTATTGTCCGAGTTGGATATTCCACAATTTTCTCGATATTCAAAATCAGTTCGATCGCTATTCCTTAAGCTCGTTTCAAGATCGTTATTCAAAACTCAAGTCACCTTTCATTTACATCAATCCGATATCGTACGCGCGATCCTCTAAGTTTCCTCGATCAAGACCATTCAATTTCATTCATCGTTTCGAAACATTTTCTAACTCGCATTGCTCATTCACAAGTTGTCCGAACAAGATACTCGTTCGGGACATTCGAAGTCACGACCAACTAAGCGTGACGCGTTCTAAGGCTTTGTGCGATCGCATCGCCTCGCAGACATACTCGTAATCCTCAATATTTACTCGAACAATTTCCAAGACGAACCATACACCACTCGGATTCGAGCCACTCGACTAGTCGTCGACACTCATTCTTATTCTTCTCCGAACCTATCACATACACCACTCGGATTCAAGCCATAAGATCTAGTCCTCAATCACGTTCGCGTCATGCGCTAAGATATCCTTTAGATTCGTTCGACGAATCGCTAACGTAGTCGCTCGCATCGTATCGACGCACTAAGTCATTCGCACTATTTCCTCAAAATCCAAATCAATCTTCCGTGTACGCCTAAGCGTTAGTCCGATAGCGTTCCTATCGATAGACACTCTAAGTGCATCTCCGTTCCCGACCGAACGATACTTGATATCGCTCGTAACTCGTTTGCACCAAGGGTCAAGGTGCGCGACGCGAAACACAACTTAGCCAAAAGGCCGTGTGCATAGCCATCCTGTGCGGACTATATTCCGAGTTTGTACGCTCAATTGCTAGGGTCAACGTTGGACTAATTAGGCACGCACGCGTCGTGCTAAGGTCGACGTAGAACTATTCGGGCACACGCGCGACTTGCTAACATTAGCACGTGTTTTCAATCGAGTCAAGTTTGCAACATTCGGCACAAAGGCCCTATCGACGCATTTGGCAACGGCCTACCGATGCGTTAGATTGAACGCTTGTACGAGCTTTCGAAAATATTTAGACTTATTGTATGGACATGCCGAGGAATATTTGAGAGAGAGCGCACCAATGATAACAACTTGCGGAAGCAACAGAGTTTTGCGAAAACATCGAAGTTAAAGAATTCAATCGACGGTCCAAGGACGTAAAGCCGTGCTCTGATACCACTATGTCACGCCCCGCTCCCGTAGGAGCGATCGTCCTCGCTAAGGCGTGATGCCGCACGAGCCTAGATTTGCGCTCGTGCAAGGCAATTCCATAACGGCCGATTACAACGGCGGAAAACATTGCAGCAGAATTAAAGAAGAACACATGAACACAAGTCATTCAAAAGAATCTCTTTTATTGATATTGAATACAAGTTTACATCTGTGGGCGCAAGGCCAAATTACAATGTCTCTCGTGCTCACTTTTCTCTCATTTACAAGTCATTCTGCTCTCTCTCATCTCTCGATACAATACTTGAATCCAGCGGAAGCTTCGGAAGGCGATGTCCATACATTATGTCCTGTATAAGTCTTCAGATCACGCAGTTGTACGCTTCGACTCGCCAAGGAACTCCGTGCCTCGACGCATCCAAGCGAGCTCCGTACCACGTCGCTTCTACCTGTGCCTGCACATGAAACACTGTGTGGGTGTCAGTACCACTGTACTGGTGAAGTGAGCTTCTCGCCCACCCATACAAAACCTACACGTTCATTTACTTTGTGCAACTTAAATCCCTTTCGATTGTCTTTCTAGTCTTGCCTTAAGATCAGTTTTAGGACCGGCGCCTTAGCGCAACTTGTGTATCGGAACCATCTCGTGCTTGCAATGTCAACGTTAACTCATACTTGTCACTAGACCACTCCTCGTGCCCACAACGTTAACCTATCAAGTCGTGTTCGCCTTACGGCCATAATCAGAGACGCAGCTATACGAAAGACTCCATTTCCTTGCCTCTAGACCTTTCTCGTGCTTGCATTGTTGACGCACCGACTCATACTTATCTTTCGTGCCAAACTCTGGGACGTAACGACTCGGTCGTGCCATACTCGATTCGTGCTTCAATATCTCTGAGGCAGCGCCTCCTCGCTTAGTCTCACCTACACTTGTGTTGTGACAACGCGGCCGTGCCTCATATTTCGAAGCCGTGCCCAATAACTCAACGTAACTTCACACAACTTGCCTTACGGCCCTTTTTGACTTAACTCGCAATAGCTTAAGCCTAACTCATGCAACTCTATGCCATCAACTTAACACTCGCCGCCACATCTAGTGCCGAAGCACGCCGCTACACGCTGTAGCCAAATCTTAGGCCCAGGCATTGTGTTTACTAACTTCATACACTTTTAAACTCAACTCAATCCAAAGGCACGCACGCGGATTTGCCGCCCGTGCCGACACATCTATATGAAAGGTCACTGGCATTAACTAGCCATCTTGGACATAGCCTGGTAATACGGGACCCTTGCAACGCGAGTAGCGAGCCCCGATGCAAGTCCCCGTCTTACCGATTGCCTATTACCCAGCTCGGCTATACCTTGTTTCTTCCTAGGCCGAGTCGGTCCCATGGCCCAGGGTGTCCGCTCGAAGAAACCATCCCTTGTCGACAAGTTGTCCATGACCACGCGCCTACGCTAACTTCTAGACTTAACGTAATGCATGGTCTCATCATCATCATTTAGCTACTTTGCTTTACTTTTTACATACTTCCTTTGCAGAGCCCAAACCAGGGTTGCCTCGGCGACTGAACCGCAGTCCCGATATAATTTCTTCTCAGCGACTAACCATCGCTTAGACTTAACATTCTTTTGGACTCGGGGATCGGCTATCGCATAGCCTACCCGCTTTACTTGAACATATCGTGTTTCTTTAAGGATCGACCGACCGTGGATAAGTTTCCCCTGAACCAACCGTGGCTCGTGCCTTAGACCAACACATGTTCTACGCAACACTACCATCCTGAGTTATACCTCATCCGACGGGACCTAGGGTCGCGGGACTATTTAACTTGACACCCGCAGAATGAGCGGGACAGCACGATAGGATAACTTAGGTTGACCGGCATCACTTTGCCTAACTCACTCAAGCCTACAACTTAACCCAAGGGACGAGCAAAGGCTATGCCAAGCCTTGCGGGACAGGACCGTGCATGCTTTAGCAAGCATTTGTGCGGGCGACGCCTATGACTTAGGCTAACTCTCAACTTTTGCACCGAAGACCAACTTTCCTTCTCCCAAGCCACGGGACGAAGGACCGAGTGTCATTTTCAAAGCACGACGTGCACCAACTCTAAGCCGACCGCAGGACGTTTTCCATGTTCTAACTCGATTCAAACCGTCGGGATTATTCCCTTAGCTATGTGGATGCGTAGCTTTTATTATCAAGCCTAACTTGTGCAAGTTGAAAACACAATTTATTATGTGAAGGCAAAGATGAGGAGAGTTCACCGAAACTACCCCACCTGAGCGATGTCTCCGAGCAAGCCGTTGCAAGGCTAACGCCGAACGCCGTCGGCGTTTCGATTCCTCCAATTGACTTTGCGGGACGGGGCACTACAATCATACAACCACCAAGACCATACAAATCAAGATACAGAGAGTAGAGATGAGGATGGGATGCAGCAGTTGCAACTCGTCGTTGACAACCCGGCTTGGCGCAAGCATATCCAGGATGGACAGTCACCACCCATGGGAGATCAAGGAGAACCGCTGCAACCTGCCCAAGGTGCTAGCGGAGAAGAGATGCTGGGATACCAAACAGGTATTTAATGTCTATTATAACATGGAATATTCGTGGTGTTTGTTCTATAGGTAGATGGAGGGAGGTTCGTAATCGTATGAAGCTTGAGCAATTTACTATCAGTGCCCTGTTGGAGACCAAAATCAAATCTGACAATATGTTAACCCGGAGGACTCCGCTCAATTGGGCGCAGACTAACAACTTGGCGACAAGTGACATGGCTCGAATATGGCTCCTTTGGGATAAGGCGCATTGGGTGGGTCACGTCATCTGGACATCGGATCAACTCATTGTCGTATCTTTTACTCATCGGGGAGGGCTCCAATTCATCTTGGGGGCCGTATATGGACATAATGACAGGAAAAGAAGAGAGCGACTGTGGGAAGAGATCGCTCACATTAGCACTCTGGCGGAGTTCACTTATAAACTTCCTGCAATTTTTATGGGAGACTTCAACTCTATTCAACACCAGACTGAGAAGGTTGGCGGCAGAGTTGTGCCGGAGTCGATGCTCTATGACTTCAAAAGATGTCTTCTTCGAGCCGGGCTCAATCCTCTGGAGAGGAGCGGGTACAAGTGGACATGGAACAACAAGGCAACTTCGGGCAGAGTCATCTGCCAACTAGATCGGGCGGTCGACAATAATCGGTGGTTCGAGATGTTCCCACATATACATGCTGTTGGCTTGGAGGCAGGCACAAGCGACCACTCCCCGATCAAAATCACTCTAATGGACGCCACCCGTCGTCATGCTGCTCCGTTCAGATACAATAACGGATGGGTGCACATTCAAGGCTACCACCAGGCGGTGGCGAGGGGACTCTGCTCGGAAGTTGTGGGCAACGCACAGTTTAAACTAATCCACCGCCTTAAGCATGTGAAGCGTGAAATCAAAAGATGGGTTCGGGAGAGACCTAGCAACGAGTTAGCTAATAAGAGACTGGAGCTCAACCAGATTCAAACTCAACTCCAAACAGATCTACTCAATGAGGAGCTTGCAAACAAAGAAAGGACTCTGGTGGAAGAAGTGAGCAAACTCCAACTCGCCGAAGAGGTGGCGGCTGCCTAACGAGCTAAGTGCGTTTGGCTCCGGAAAGGGGACAAATGTACGCGATTCTTTTACGATATCATCCGGATGAGACAACATCGTAATTGAATTCATCAACTTATAGACGGCCAGGGCAATGTCAGCTCGACGACAGAGAATATCCAAACCACGGAAGTCAGGTACTTTAAAGATTTGTATCAACAATCTAATTATCTATCAAATTTTTCTCCTCTTATATGCAAGAAAATGGTAACACAAGCGGCCAATGATCTCCTCCTTGCACCAATTATCATGGAAGAAATTGAGAGCATAGTGAAGACGGCGAACCCTGACAAGGCACCAGGGCCGGACGGATTTGGTAGCAAGTTCTACAACATCCACTGGCAAGAGCTTAAAGCAGAAGTTTTGGAGGTGGTGAGCGACTTTTTTACCAATGGGCGGCTACTGAAAGAATTAAATCACACATTCCTCACATTAGTACCAAAGAAGGAGGAGGCTACAGATTTATCAGATTTTTGCCCCATTACCTGTTGTAACTTCCTTTACAAAGTTATAACAGGCATCATGTGTCACCGGATGGAGGGCTTGATGACTGATCTCATCTCCAAGAACCAAGCTACATTCATAAAAGGGAGATCGTTCTCGGAAAATTCTCTCCTTGCTCATGAATTTGTCAGAGACTTCAACAAGCTGGGAGGGAAAAAGGCATGCATTAAACTAGACCTGCGGAAAGCATATGATACAGTTAACAGGGAATTCGTCTGTGCCATTATGACAGCCATGGGATTCTCCGATCAATGGGTTGCTAGAGTCCGCGAATGTATTACGACGGCCACGTTCTCGGTACTTATTGAAGGTCAGCCATAGGGGTTCTTTCCCAGCAATAGGGGCCTCCGACAGGGAGACCCGCTCTCCCCGTACCTGTTCACACTAGTGATGGAATATTTCACCTGCTTGCTCGACTCAGCTGTTGCATGGAACCAGATACAACCTCTGTATAAGTCGATTCAGCCGCTAGTTAGCCATCTGACCTACGCGGACGATCTATTAGTCTTCATGCAACCAACCATGCAAGGCTTGAGGAAGATGGCGGAAGTGATGAAAACTTTTGGCGACCTTACTGGACTCAGATTAAATAGAGACAAAAGTCGCATATATTTTAACCGGCTCTGTCCGAATAAGGAAGAGAGGGCGAATGAGTTGGGGATTGGCCAGGCGGAATTGCCGGTGAAATACCTTGGCATACCACTTACTACTAATTACTGCCGCCAAGAAGACTGCACACGCTAGTGGATTACGTTCAGAAATGTATCGAGGGATGGCAAGCTCAATGCCTCTCCTTCGGAGGAAGAATCGAGTTAGTGAGATCTGTTATCCTTTCCATTATGAACTATTGGTTACAGGCCATTCAAGTCCCTGTGGCTACCTTACAACGCATAGAAAAACAGTGCGCGGACTTTGTATGGCGCGGAGGAGTGCATGCCATAGCCTGGGACTCCCTTTGCAGGCCAGAGGAGGAAGGGGGAGTGGGGCTCCGGCCTCTGACTCTTATCCGATCCGTTGCAGGAATTAAGATGGCATGGAAACTCATTCAGGGGAATTCACTTTGGGCGGATTGGACAACCAGCAAATATCTGAGAGGTAGAAATTTCTGGGAGTATCAGCTAAACAACAATGAATTGGTGACCTTCAAACATATCATTCGTCAAAGAAGCAACATCAAACCACATATCAGTCGAATAATGGCGAATGGCTAGAATACTGACATGTGGCTCGACCCTTGGATAGGACAACAAAGCTTATTACAAATACTCGGTCCCAATTTGATCGAGATGCAAGAAGAGGGGAGAAAGTGAGTCGCATCATCCGGCACGCAGTATGGCGGCCTGAGCTATACCAGCGGACTCGGAGTGTTGCAGCCGCAATTGAGCAAGTCCATATCGATCCAATGCTAGGAATCGACACCTGGGTATGGACGGACACCCAGGAGACCAAGTTCGATGCTGCAGCTACTGCTAGGAGGATCACAACTCCACATGAGCGGCCGGAGTGGGCGGACATAGTCTGGATGAAGGACATTCCACGAAAAATGCAGCTCACACTTTATAAGGTTGCAATGAAGCGTCTCCTCACCAGGGACCGACTTCAGAGGTTTGGAATGCTCGTCGCGGACTCGACCTGTCCATTGTGTCAGCACGAGGAGGAAACTAGAGACCACATGTTCTTCAATTGTGCCGTATCCAGGGAGATCTGGCAGGAGCAACAACGTCGATTAGGCATGCCACACACACAAGTGCAAGACTTCGAGGAAGCTATGAAGAGTATACGGGATCACCAAGGAGCCGAAAGAAGAGCAGTTACATGGTTTAGAGAGGCCTGCGCTCGCTTGGCGTCAGCAGTCTGGCACATATGGCGAGAAAGAAATAACAGAATTTTCCATGATACTAGAACATCTGGCATTGGCATCTTGCACAATGTCAATTATGATATTAGAAGGATGGGAGTTAGTGATAAATACCCATAAAAGTTGTAACATCGATTTGATTCTCTATTAATACAATTACCTGGTTCCAAAAATATATATATATATACTGTGGGAGCCCCATCCCCTCGACCGTTGGATCGAGCAGGCGCGCACGGGTCCCACGCGACCCCCCCGATCAGATGGTGCATGGGGGCTTTGTGACGCAGCGTGATAGCGGAACGAGCTTACCTTCGTGCTTGACAATGGCCAAGTCGATCGGTAATGACGATAACTAGACAGTCGTTGCTTCGTGGGAGCGAAGCGGTGCCATAAATTTTTTGACGGATTGCCTTATTAGGGGTCCGCACGAAGGTTGCTTGAAAACCTCAAGCGAGTGATTTTCGAATCCATGAAACAGTCGAGTCCACAACCAAGAAAAGAAAGAATAAATCTTAGAACTTAAAGAATAATTTTTTGATCAAAAAGTTGTTCCTCAATTGCATACAGAAGGTGCATATTTATATGATTTTTATGAAAACGTAATCATAATCAAATAAAGAAAAAACATATCATAATAAAAGATAGAGTGAAAATAAGAGTTATAAAAGAAATATGATTCTTATAACTCTATAAAAAAAGATAAAGCAACAGGAAAAAAAAATCCTAAATAGATTCAGAATTGAAATTCACACTACATCACTTTGACCGAAATTCCTCCGCAGGACTTTTGATCCGCGCCATATATATATATTTGAAGGAATGGGTACTTGTGGCGAACTCGCCTCCGCTGAGGCTCGAACTCCCGACCACTTGGGCCGCATGCATCTCTCTTAACCACTAGGCTAGAGGTCATTTGCAATATATATATATATATATATATATATATATATAAAATATATATATATATATATATATATATATATATATATATATATATATATATATATATATTGTTATTGCCGGGAACGCCGGGGCACGCTTTTCGATGGAAAATACAGAAACTGAAACAGTTGTAAAGACAATGTTTCAAATGCAATTCCTTAAAGAAGGTTTTGCAACAGAGATCCAGAAGGATTCTGCAAATTACGAGATCTAAAAAGATATCGTAATTCACGAATAATCTAAAGAGATTTTCGTGATCGTAGCAAACTGGCAGTAGTGCCTTCTAAAAAGAAGATACTGACAGAACTGCTAAAGGCAACAGAAGGGTGACAGACGAGAGATGGAAATGCTGGGGTGAATGATCACCGTTGCTTCGCCCTCTGCGAACAGCTTCCAGGAACCAGCAAGGTTGACGGAAAACCTTGGAACACTCCTGCTCTTCTGACTCCTCGGAAGACGGCGAACTCCTCTGGCAATGGCTTTACTCTTCTCTCTCTGTTTCTGAAGTAACAGAACCCACGCGTACTAAAAAGTACTAGTGTTTGTGTTAAAAAACACGCTCACTACTCTGTTGTGTTAAAGAACACTTAGAGTTTTCTCTCTGGAATTCTGATTTCTCCAACACTGAGAGAGAGGAGAGAACCTGCATATATAGGCCACGGGGCGGTTGCCAAGCAGTTGCCTGAATAGAGTAGTGGCTGAACCACTCCTGAAAGTGCAGCAACTGCTGCAACCGTTCCCGCTCTAATATGCAGCCAGCCATACGCACATACGCACACTACGTACGCTGTGCACACTGCGCACTCTACGCACGCTGCGTACGCTGCGCACACTGCGCGTACTGGGCTGCGTACTGAGCTGCGTAACTGGGCCAGCGTAACTGGGCTCGCGTAACGGGCCGTACAACGTGGTCGCGCAAGTGGCTCGCGCATCGAGCGCAACTTAAGCGCACTATGCGCCTAGCGACGATGCTGACGTGCTAAGTGCAAAATGCGCCAACAAAACGCCACATTACGCCTCATGAGCCCTTGAGCCCGAGTCCGAGCCCGAGTCCGAGTCCGAGTCCGAGTCGCTAAGCTCCTACGGAGCTTAGCTCCATGGAAATAAATTTCCAAGAGCAAAAAGCTTACAGCTTCTTAATTGTTGATTAAGCCTTTATACCATTAATAATTAATCCCACATGGCACACACCCATGTGCACTACATGTGCATCTCCATAAAGAGCAAAGACTCATATATATGGAGATATACATTCTTTTCTAGCCGATGTGGGACTAAAAACCAAAACTAAAGGCTAAAAACCCAACAATCCCCCACATATCTCTATATATATGAGTATGAGTGTTCCCTACAGTAACTGTCCATTATGCTTTTAGGATAGATACCACTTAAGACTTGAATCTTCCCACGTGAGTCAAAAATCAAACTATAATACAAGAATGGACTAAGCCTTGAATTCTGCATCATAGCTGAAATTCTTTCCACTCACATAATGTAGTTACATGTGCTTCTGGCTGCACATTTAAGGCCGTGTGCCAGCCTGGTTTCAGTGTATAATATTGAGCGTCTACAAGTTTACCCTCAAGAGACGGCCAGATATCTCTTTGGCCATACACTATAGGTGAGTTCTTTATTAAAGAGACATGGCATGAAGCGTCCAATGCTTCCTTTGCGGTGCTACGCCGCTATGACATGGCCTTAAGCCGAGGACCTTACCCCGAATCACCGGGAACCTCATCGTAGTGTCATACTACCCGTAGCATGAGGTCTAGCCCCTTTGTAGTGCCAAACTACCCAGCATGAAGCCTTACACTTCTGTGCGGTGTTACGCCGCTACGACATGGCTTGCAAGGCCGAGGCTTTATCCCTAGTCGGGTTTACCTCATTGTGGTGTCGTGCCACCCGTAACATGAGGAACACCTCCTCTTTGTAGTGCTGACTACATCCCTCTTTAATTCAATATACAGCATTAGGCCAACTGCCTATTTGCGGTGCTATGCCGCTGTGACTTGGCTAACATAGCCGAGGCTTTACCTCCTTCGAGAACCTCATGGTGGAGTCACCGCCACACATAGCATGGAGTCACACTCCTTGTAGTGCTGTGCTACCATGCTTCCTGTAAAGCATACCAGACATTCCAAATGCCTGAGAACTCATTAAGGCATTTAAGCCAACCTCCCACAGGACCTGTTTTCCGTAGAAAATTACAGTAGACAACAGTGGTTATAGGTCCGTAACCTCTCCATGCCCAATAGAACATGTACCCACCGTTCCTGATATTCTTCCGATTAGTGGTCCTCCCTTGAACCAAAAGCTAGATGCCTAGTAGATAAATCTTTGAACTAATAGCATAAAACTTTATGGTAGGAATACAATAATACAATATCAGAATGCCTTCAAGCCCATTTTACAAGCTGTGTCATCGACCAGCTGGCGCTTGAGGCCCTTGGTGAACGGATCCGCCAGGTTCTCCTGACTCCGAACATCAATTACTGCAATAACACCTCTCTTGATAAGATCGTGTACTGTCCTGTGCTTCAACCGCACAGTCCTCTTCTTCCCGTTGAAAAGGTCATTTGATGCCACCGCCGTAGTCGTCTGGTTGTCGCAGTATATCGGTATCGCCGGTATTTGCGCCCCAACCACTGGAAGATCATACATGAGCTCTCGAAGCCATTCTGCTTCCTCGGTTGCGGTATCAAGTGCAAAGAACTCAGATTCCATGGATGACCGCGAGAGCATAGTCTGCTTCTTCGACTTCCACGATATAGCAGCTCCGCCCATTGTGAAAATGTATCCACCTGTGGACCTCTCGCTCTCCACCTCTGAGCACCAACTGGCATCACTGAAGCCTTCCACTACCGACGGATCTCCGCTGTAGTACAGTACATATGTCCGAGTCTTCTTGAGATATCTCATAACCCGTTCCACAGCTTTCCAGTATTCAACACCTGGATTGCTCGTAAAATGACTCAGCATTCCCACGGCGAAAGCTATGTCAGGCCTTGTGGCAGTAGTAGCATACATCAAACTCCCGATTACGCTTGCATACTCCAGCTGCCTGACGCTTTCCCCTGAATTAGGCTTCAGCTTCAGATCACACCTGTACGGCGTATCGATCCCTGGAAGATCCCGATACCTATAACGAGTGATCATTTTCTCAATATAATGAGACTGTGACAGCACTAGTCCAGTGTCTGTCCGGATGATCTTGATCCCTAAGATCACATCAGCTTCCCCCAAGTCCTTCATACTGAACTTGCTTGAGATGAATTTCTTTGTCTCCGTGACACATCTAATATCCGTACCTAGGATAAGCATGTCATCCACGTACAGACAAACGATCACACCTCTTCCATCAGCGAACTTCGTGTAAACACACTTGTCCGTATCGCTGACCATGTAGCCATTTGACCTTATAACTTTGTCAAATTTCTCATGCCACATCTTGGGAGCCTGTTTAAGACCGTACAAGAATTTCACCAACTTGCAGACTTTGTCTTCAAGACCTCTGATGACAAATCCCTCTGGCTGTTGCATCTAAATCTCTTCGGTCAGCTCGCCATTTAGGAAAACCGTATTCACATCCATCTGATGTATCACCATCTCATTTATTGCTGCGAGAGCAATCAACATTCTGATGGGGTCATCCGGACTACTGGAGCATATGTGTCAAAGTAGTCAATCCCCTGCTTCTGAGAAAACCCCTTGGCTACCAACCTAGCCTTGAACTTGTCAATAGTTCCGTCTGCTTTCATCTTCTTCTTGAAGATCCATTTGCATCCGATGGATTTTGCTCCTTCAGGAAGATCAACCAACACCCAAGTGTTATTTGAGGTGATGGAATCAATCTCATTGTCAATCGCCTCCTTCCAGAAAATCGCGTCTCTGGTCTTCATCGTCTCATCATAGGTAAGCGGATCTGCTTCCACATGATAGGTGACAAAGTCACTTCCGAAGTCCTTCGGCCTTCTCACACGCTTAGCTGACGGCTCAGCTTGTTCTGGTTCAACCGTTGTATCAACAACATCTTCTTGGACCACATTTCATTGAAGACTTCAGTCTCTTGTGCACCCTCATTATTCTCCGGAACATCCGGAAGAACAATATTCTTGTGCCTTGTAAACTTGTCTTCAAAATATTCTGCATCGCGAGATTCAATGATATGATTTGACTCAATATCAAGAAATCTTCGAGCATCACTCTTCTCGGCATACCCCAAGAAGATCATCTTTGTAGTCCTTGTCCCAAGCTTCTGAATCTTTAGATCTGGAAGCTTGACATACGCCAGACACCCCGACACTCGAATGACATTCAAGTTAGGTCTGACTTTGAACCAGAGTTCATGAGAAGTAACGTCTGAAGTTGCATGAGGCACTCTATTTAGAATATAAGTGGCCGTCAATGCAGCTTCTCCCCAGTAGCACTTAGGAAGGCCAGCAGTCAACAACATTGAATTTATTATTTCTGTCAACGTCCTGTTCTTCCTCTCAGCTACTCCGTTTGATTGAGGAGAGTACGGAGCCGTAGTCTCATTGACAATTCCATGTTCCTTACAGAACGATGCGAATTCATGAGACCTGTTCTCCCAACCTCGATCACTTCTTATCCTTTTGAGTTGTTGTCCAGTCTGCCGCTCAGCTTCGGCTCTGAACTCCTTGAACTTCTCGAATGCTTCGTCTTTAGCCTTCAGCAAGTAGACGAACGCATACTTTGAGAAGTCGTCGATGAAGGTTATGAAATACTTCATCCCGGCCTTTATAGAGAACTGTTTGAAGTCACAGATATCGGAGTGAACCAACTCCAGAAGATCTGTACTTCGATTAACCCGTGGAAAGGGGTTTCTTGTGATCTTCGTTTGAGCACAAACTTCACATTTCTCTACCTTACCCCAACATTTGGAGATAAGTCCTAGACTAGACATTCTGTTTATTCGTTTACAATGAACATGTCCTAGCCTATTATGCCACAACTCAAGAGTATAAGCAGAATGAGTGTCTTCATTAATTACATTAATTACATTGAACTAATTTACAAGCTGAATCTTGAACATTCCTTCGGTATAAAAAGCTTTTCCGAAATATGTTCCCTTGATAGACATCACCATCTGGCCAGCATTGATGTCCATCCTGAGGCCTGCATTGCAGAGTAGGCCTCCCGAGACCAGGTTCTTGGCGATAGCAGGTACGTACTTTACGTCTTGAAGCGTCAGAGACTTCCCCGAAGTCAGCTTCAACACCACCGTCCCGATCCCGAGCACTTCAGCTTGTGCTTGGTTCGCCATCATAACCACTTCAGAAGTAGGTGTATAGGTGGTGAACCACTCCTTACTGGAGCAGACATGGCAGGAGGCTCCAGTGTCTACCCACCAGTCAGAGTCAGTCCTTACTGCATCAACCTGTGCAATCATAGCAACTACGTCAGTGATCATAGATACCTTACTAGGCTCTCCTTGCTCTGATTGCTTGGTCTTTGCTTTACACTCATTCTTAAAGTGGCCCTTCTTGCCACACTTGAAGCAAGGCATTTCTGACTTTTGCTTCTTTTTCTTGATAGAAGTTCCCTTGACTTTTAGATTGTCAGGGTTCTTCTTCTTGCTGTGGAAAGCCGCCTGCTTTCCCTTTGGTTCCTTGGTCTGAACCAGATTGGCGTTAGCCAATTGCTTGGACAGTGTGTCCACTTTCAGTTGAGCCCGCATCTGGTCCTCAACATAGATTTCCTGTAGGAGATCTTCAAGGGTGATCTCCAACTTCTTCCTATGCATGTTTGCATAGAACTTGCTCCACCCAGCGTAGAGCTTTGAGACAATTCCTCCAACAACAAACTTGTCGGGGAGGGGCATAGCCTCGTCTTCCAATTTCTGGCACAACTTCAGAAATTTTTGACCTGCGACAGCATGGACTTCTCATCCTCAAAGAGCCATTTGTGATATTTTTCAACCACAAATATTTTGCTCCTGTTCTTGTCTTCTTCGTACAGTTTTTCCAGAGACTCCCATATGTCTCTGGCAATTGGTTTCTTACTGTAGGATTCTGCTAGAGAATCCTCCATAGCATTCAGGATAAGCAACCTGCAAATGCTATTTTTCCTTCTCCACTTGGCCTGAAGTTTAGTAGCCGCAGTGATTGCGGCAGCAGACCCAGTATCTGGAACAGTAGGTTCCTCTTCAAGCAGTACGTGATCAACGTCTCTAAGTTGAAGAGTGAGATAAACCTTCCTCTTCCAGACTTGATAATGCTCTCCATCAAACTTTTCTAATTTGCAAAAGTCAGTATTGAGGAGTGAAGCATTAATATTTTCCATCATAGCAATAAAGCTTTGAGAATGTTATTGCCGGGAACGCCGGGGCACGCTTTTCGATGGAAAATACAGAAACTGAAACAGTTGTAAAGACAATGTTTCAAATGCAATTCCTTAAAGAAGGTTTTGCAACAGAGATCCAGAAGGATTCTGCAAATTACGAGATCTAAAAAGATATCGTAATTCACGAATAATCTAAAGAGATTTTCGTGATCGTAGCAAACTGGCAGTAGTGCCTTCTAAAAAGAAGATACTGACAGAACTGCTAAAGGCAACAGAAGGGTGACAGACGAGAGATGGAATTGCTGGGGTGAATGATCACCGTTGCTCAAAGCTTTATTCGCCCTCTGCGAACAGCTTCCCGGAACCAGCAAGGTTGACGGAAAACCTTGGAACACTCCTGCTCTTCTGACTCCTCGGAAGACGGCGAACTCCTCTGGCAATGGCTTTACTCTTCTCTCTCTGTTTCTGAAGTAACAGAACCCACGCGTACTAAAAAGTACTAGTGTTTGTGTTAAAAAATACGCTCACTACTCTGTTGTGTTAAAGAATACTTAGAGTTTTCTCTCTGGAATTCTGATTTCTCCAACACTGAGAGAGAGGAGAGAACCTGCATATATAGGCCACGGGACGGTTGCCAAGCAGTTGCCTGAACTTCAGAGTAGTGGCTGATCCACTCCTGAAAGTGCAGCAACTGCTGCAACCGTTTCCGCTCTAATATGCAGCCAGCCATACGCACATACGCACACTACGTACGCTGCGCACACTGCGCGTACTGGGCTGCGTACTGGGCTGCGTACTGAGCTGCGTAACTGGGCTCGCGAAACGGGCCGCGCAACGTGGTCGCGCAACTTAAGCGCACTATACGCCTAGCGACGATGCTGACGTGCTAAGTGCAAAGTGCGCCAACAAAACGCCACATTACGCCTCTTGAGCCCGAGTCCGAGCCCGAGTCCGAGTCGCTAAGCTCCTACGGAGCTTAGCTCCTACGGAGCTTAGCTCCATGGAAATAAATTTCCAAGAGCAAAAAGCTTACAGCTTCTTAATTGTTGATTAAGCCTTTATACCATTAATAATTAATCCCACATGGCACACACCCATGCGCACTACATATGCATCTCCATAAAGAGCAAAGACTCATATATATGGAGATACACATTCTTTTCTAGCCGATGTGGGACTAAAAATCAAAACTAAAGGCTAAAAACCCAACATATATATATATATATATATATATATATATATATATATATATATATATATATATATATATATATAAGAGCTGACCCGAACACAACATCAGAAGGTGGGTTGGGCGGAGATAGTATGGGTTAACAAGGCGGCAACGAAGATGCAGTTGTGTTTATACAAAGCGGTTCGCGACAGGCTCCTTACCCGGGAAAGGATGGTGCGATTTGGTATTCAAATCGCATCATCTAACTGTGCTTTATGTGAGAATGATGTGGAATCAAGGGACCATATTTTCTTTCAGTGTCCAGTATCAGCTCAAATTTGGAATATTTGTAGGATTAATCTGGGAATGAATGGGACAGCAACTGGAGATTTACAACAAGTAATGGACGAGACACTGCTATTGAAAAACCAGGGGCTCAGAATTTATAACAGGGCAAGAATTAAGCTTCTTTCTGCGGTATGGCACATATGGAGGGTGAGAAACAGACGTGTGTTCGAGGGCAAATATATGTCAGTACATGGGATTTTGCAAAATATTGAAAGTGATTTCAAATCCATGGCTGATGTATGATAGTAGTTTAGCGAGGATTGGATGTTGAGTGTTCCATCGAGTTTTGTATTTTTCCACCTTTTACCTCTCTAATAAAGTACCCGTTCTTCAAAAAAATAAAAATAAAAATAAAAATAAAATATATATATATATATATATATATATATATATATATATATATATATATATATATATATATATATATATATATATATATATATAACTTTAACTAGAGTACTTAATCGAAGTATTAACTATTGTTTTTTCCGGTTTCTTGATTTTCCAACAACATCTTTTCTGTTCAATCCGTACTTTTCATCTTAACGCACTAGTTAACTTTAACTAGAGTACTTAATCGAAGTATTGACTATTATTTCCCGGTTTCTTGATTTTTTCCAACAACAACTTTTCTGTTCAAACGGTACTCCCAACTTAACGCAATAGTTAACCTTAACTAGAGTAGTTAATCGAAGTATTAACTATTATTTTTCACGTTTCTTGATTTTCCTACAACAACTTTTCTGTTCAATCCGTGCTTCCCCACTTCATCCATGATCCAACAATGGTGGCCAGTGCTGCAACTACGTGCATGAAATGAATCACAAGATGTCCAACACTAGTTTTGGTGGCATTCCAATTTCTGACACATGTATTCAACTGTCAGTAATACTTTTCGTCAGATCACTCTCATTAATAGTGGAGATTCCCGTACTGTGCCAGTATTGCTTTCTGTGCATTAAAAGATGATGCAGGCATTTCCTGGAATAAACTATTCGTCCTCATGCTCCTTTCCTGGTCGTATTGTACGAAGCATAATATGTATAGTTATGAATTAATCATTAACAGTATAATATACTCTGAATGCATGCAATGCATGTCTACTTCTCCATGGAGGAAATAATATCCAAGGCGTATTCTTTGCGTCCTGTAGAAACCAGCAATATCTTTTTGAGATGTGGACGTTACACTTTTCTTAACTTTCACCACTGAAGAAATAATGCGTTTCTGTGACTTAATTTTCAATATATAGTCAAGATCAAGGACGGAACCAAAAATTCGAATTGGAGTGCGCTGAAATGTGTTAGGGTGGGCTAGGTATACAGACTGACTCATGCCCTCTACTTAGGTACGTCATTGGCCAGGATCTTATACCTTCCCTAGGTAACCAGAAGAGTTACTCAAGTTCGGTAGAAATAAAAAATGTTCATGCCATGATCTACAATCTAAATTTATTTACATTATCAAGTAGTGCAGAAATTAAAAAGAAGACATTAAAATTTTATATTTTTAGTAATTAGATATGTAAATTGAGGAAACATTTTCTATTCTTGTCGTGAACCTTCAAATGTCCCGGCCCTGATTATATGTAACACTTGGCCGGCCGTAAGTCTAATGGACTGTGAAACTAAACATTTCAAAAATAATATGAATTTTAGAGAATCAAAAATGCTAATTGGCTCCCAAAAAATTTGGATGATACCGTCTCCCATTATGTGACATATGACATGGTTGCTGACAAGACAGCTGACATAAAAATTTTTAACATTAAAATTAATATTAAAATAATATTAATATTAAATTAACATTAAATTAATATGATAATTAAGATTAACCTTAACATTAAAATTAACATTGATATTAATATTAACTTTAACTTTAACATTAACGTTAACATTAACATTGACATTAATATTAATATTAACATTAACATTTTAAAAAATTGTGTAATTAATTTTTTGGTTAAAATTTGCCATGTCATCTGTTATGTCAGCTGCCATGTCATCTGTTATATCAGCTGCCATGTCAGATGCCACATAATGGAAGATGGCATCATCCAAATATTTTGAAAGTCAAATAGCATAATTGTTAGAGAATACTTGGAAGATGTGAATTTATATTAAAAATGAATTACAAAGAAGAGTTTGTTCATCTACCAAAATCAGTGGGTACTACTCCAAATTGTCAACTGTCATTTTTATTAAACCTAAAATTACTTTAAGAGGTGCTTTAAGAATATTACTATAATTTTTGTTATAATTTTGTTAAACCTAAAAATATTTTTTGTTATAATTTTAACTACACATTTTCTATGGTAGTTTTACTATTCGTATCTCCAAAATACCCCTCCTTATATGACGAGCAGATATTGCAATCTGTTATTTCAGTTGACATAACAAATTCTAACCTAAAAATTAATTATCCAATTTTATTAATGTTAATGTTGATATTAATATTAACATTAATATAAATATAAATATTAATGTTAATATTATTAATATTAATTTTTATTTTTATTTTTATTTTAAAATTTATCTTGTCAGCTGTCACGTTAGACAATATGTAAGTTTTCACATAGGTTGTCACATAAAGGAATGCTTTGGAGGAATATTTTAGAAGGATAAATTGTAAAAAAAAACTCTAATTAACAAAAACATAGTGGGCCAACTGCAGTAAATAAAAGTATAGGCGCTATTTACTCGGAGTCTAATTGGAGACAACTCTGACAAGCACACAGTTGTTCCTTGTTGTGACCTCATGGGGAGAATACAAGGCGCATTTGACATCCGAGGAACAAATTAAAAAAAAAAATTTCTTTCTTTTTGAACAAATTAAAAATTATTTGTTATTTGTATGAGTCTGAGATGGTCCTCCTGCCTAAGAGCATCATTAGTAAGGTCCATTCCATTTTCTAGATTTAGAATATAGGCGTTTATAGAATAATAAGTCTTATTTCTAGTCCCAATTTTTACAATTTCGGTTCCAACACATCCATAGGTGCTAAGGATTGGACCTCCAATTTCTAGATTATAGAAACTCGTTTTGTAGATTAGTAAGTTCCAATTTGGAGTCCAACTTACTAGATTTTAAACTTTATATTATTTTTTTCCTACAATAATTTTTTATCACAAAATTTTTGGGATCGGAGCTCACTTTATCATTTTCTACTATTCTTATACAAACCCAACCCATTCTACATTTACCTTTTTTCTAAAATTTTGGGCTCCAAATTGCATTAGAGAGTCCCAACTGCTAATGATGCTCTAAGAGCATCATTACCAAGGCCCATCCCATTTTCTAGATTTAGAATGTAGGAGCTCATTTTGTAGAATAATAACTCTCATTCCTAGTCCCAATTTCTACAATTCCGGTCCAACCCATCCATAGGTGCTAAGGGTTGGGCCTCTCAATTTCTAGATTTTAGATTGTAGAAACTTGTTTTGTAGAATAGTAAGTTCCAATTTGAAGCCAAACTTTCTAGATTCTAAACTAGATATTACTTTTTTCCTAAATTAATTTTTGACCACACAATTTTTGGGACCCGAGCTCACTTTATCATTTCTTACTATTCTCATACAAACCCAACTCATTCTACATTTACCCTTTTTTTTTGAATTTTTGGACTCCAAATTGCACTGGACAGTCCCAACTACTAATGATGCTACCAGAGCTTTATAAAGAAAAGAATGTACTAGTTTATTATTATTATTATTATTATTATTATTATTAATAATATTATTCTTCAATAGAGAAACTTCTTGGCTATGTAAATAATAATGACTTATTTGTATTTTAAACCCCCCCTCCTTTTTTATTTTAATTAGTGTTACTCCCAATCCTTCGGATAAAGTACAAATAAATCCTCCTTAGATTTGAGTTTTTGCATTTAAAGATCCCTTGTTTAAAAAACTCTCACATTTTTTATTTTGATCAATTTGCAACCCCTGCCGTATAAATGACAGTTAATAATTTTTAAAAAAAATAAAAAATATACCCAAAACGCCCTATCTTTCCTACCAATGGTGGCCATTCCCCTCCTCCCTCCGCCAGCCGGCCCCCACTCCTCCCCCCCCCCCCCCCCCCCCCCCCCCCCTCCCTTTGCTGGCCGCACCCCCTCGACAAACCCACCCCCCCCCCCCCCCCCCCCCCCCCCCCCCCCCCCGCCTCCCTTTGCTGGCTGGCACCCCCTCGACAAACCCCCACCCCCCCCCCCCCCCACTCCTCCCTCCGTTGGCCAAACATGCTCGACCCGCCCCCTCCTCCCTCCGCTGGCCGGCCACCCTCCCCTCTCCTCTGGTCGACTCCGCTTGACCCGTCTCCACCGTCGGAGAGAGAGGGGGAAGAGAGTGGGGGGAGGGATAAATCGTATTTTTAGACGTATTTTAACGACTGTTAACGACAATGGTGCAAACTGAGCAAAAATAAAAATGTGAGAGTTTTTTTTAAACAAGGGGTCTTTAAATGCAAAAACTCAAATCTAAGAAGGATTTGTTTGCAGTTGATCAATTACGTACATGTACGAGAATTAATATATTTTTATTAATGGGTTGAAAGGGCTGGGAATGTAACACAAAGCACGACACACAACGAATAATATCGTTACCATTCGGGAAAAAAAAAAATCTGTAATTAATACTGAACTGAAATATACATCCTCATAAACCATCACAACATCGCCCCACAGAAACAACAATCCTAAACACATAAATATTTTAAGTGAAATATTCATTAACATAAAACTAAGGAACCATCTAAATCTAAAACAGAAAATTTTCACTAGTGGAATAAGGAAGTATCTTGATTCCAATAACTTTTTCCATCGAACCAAATTTGATCACCACAACCAATGGATGAAAATAGAATATAATAGAGAAATAAACATGTGTGTTTTGTGTGTTTTGATTCTGTTTTTGGATATTTTTTGAGCGTTTTGTATCGTTGAAGTTCCATATGATAGAAAATCTTCGATGAGATACACCGGGTGTGAAATATAATTATAACAGTATATATAGTGTTTTGAAAAATATTTATAATTTGCTTTTCAATTTAAATAAAATTGGTGACGGACGGACGACGAGCATGTGACGACGACGGTGGATGATGGATTGAACGGTACGTTGTCCATCTGTTGCTAAGAGGAGTATAAAAAAAAATAGAGATAGCGTTTCAAAAACAAGGACGTCGCTAAGTTGTATTCTACTCGTCACTTCGAAGTTGTGTCGCCGATAACTTGGCTTCTGTTTAATCAAAGATGTTGCTAGATCATCGTCCAGAAGTATGTAGTCACCAAGTAAAGTGTGTCGATTGTCGCTTAGCCATCTGTAATATCCCGACGCTTTGTTGTGTATCGTTAGCCAAACCGATGATGACTTGGCAACCTATGTTTGACAGCGACAATTATATTGTCGACATTCACTTGCAGTAATTAATCCGTTGCTATTTTCAAATAGCAAAAAAAAAAAAAATAAAAAAAAAAAAAAACCGTCTTGGTCCTCACTATACCTTCATATTTTTATACTGTATATTAGAATAGTCAGGCATAACAAGAATATCTTAACTGTATTAAGATAGTTATGTTGTCAAATTCAGCTATAAGTTATGTTGATAGGTTGGTTTGTTTGTTGAAACAAACTCTAACTTAGCTCCTGAAATGTAGGTTATAAACTTGTGTTTGTACCGAATTTGGCTGTCTTTTGTGGTCAGCGACGAGAGGTATAACTTTTTTGAATATGCGGATGATTTCGGAATCGAACTGCAGAAAAATGATGAGTGAATGCGTGTGAAAATTGAGAACAGTGGACCCAAATGATATATAAAGATCCTTGCGTTGGCGTGACAAAAGAAAAATTAAAAAAAAACTTGTGCTTGTGCATATATATATATATATGTTCTGTTATTAATTAACTTTTCTCTGATATTATTCCAAACTTTGCTTGTTATCAAAGCAAACCCCAAATTCTCTACAACAATGACTTTATATTTCTTGGCAAGTTTTGTTTTCCAATTGTTCTCCAACAGAATTGCTGTAGCTGATAATCCATACTTTCCTGGATGTTCCAAGTACGATGCTGGTAACAAATGTCTTGATCAGTGACGACTATTCTTCCCGGCACCAACTTATATTTGTTGAATAAGTTGGATTTTATTGATGGTTCACTTCATAAGCCGAAGGCCGTCAGACTTTTCATTTCGTGCATGGCAACTAACAACGCGTTTCTGACATTCTATAACCACTGTAGAAAAACTAATAAAATAATTTTTTAACCACTTTAAAACAAAAGATATTTTTCTGAAATTTTAAGTATTACATTATACTGTATTTCTAAAAAAATAGAACTGTTTAAATTTAAAAATAGAGATTTTATATTAGTAAATATATACGAAAGTTAAAATTTTTAACTTTCTGACTTTTGATGTCAATGTAACACAACTTACACATACTCATAAACGACCCTGGCAACGAGGTTCTCATTTGGTTTTAAATTTTCTCTACTAAAATGCAATTTTTTATAACAATCGAAGCATTAAAACATGGGTACTGTTATTGACATTCATAAAATATCATCCTGCAGTTCTCTTTAATTTTTTATCAATTTAATTCCAAATATACACATGCATTAAATATGACTTTACTATGTGCGTGTATGGACGGAGGAGTGTAGGATGACATTTTAGGAGTGTCAATAGTGCTAATCATGGACAAATTTAGAATTTAAATGTTAAAAAATTAAAGAAAATGCAGGTTGATATTTTAGGAGTGTCAGTAATGACATCCTAAAACAAAACCATACTTGGACTATTACAAAATTTTCTCGTGACAACCATATATTGTATTCAACCATTCAAATGGATCTACAAAATTAAATACAAGACTCATGCACCACAATACAAACAGCTAAAACGCTCATTTTATGGCTAAGGGCTTCTTCACTAAAACAGAGGGCCTACATTATATGTCATATTAGTCATGACTCACTGTTACGTGCTTAGTTTCTATTGTTCGTATGCATAATTTGTCTTTCATATCAAATGGATGTCAACAATATTTTCCTTCACGGGGACATGGATGTGTACAGGAAAGGAGGGAGAGATGTCTATGTTGGAAAGCTAATTTTTGTTTTTCAGTTCGCGTGCTCGTCCGGAACATATATAGTATATCTATATCTTATGTTACGCATGCATGTTGCAAGGGCGGAGCCAGAATTTAAATTTACCCTAGGCTGAACATAAAACACTTCCAAACTACATTCCTCTTCCACAAGATACTCGAGGACTGCAACGTTGTAAATAGGTGCGCCAATGCTATAACTTGTTGCACATAGCGGCCATTCTTGAGGACTACAATGCTGTTAGCATGCTAATATCAGAGCAAAAAAAGAAAATAATAAGCAAATTATTCAGACATTCATTCTACAACTTGCAACTTGCAAGAAGAAAAAAAAAGAAACAACATCACTTCGGAATCAATATCTGCCCATGTTTAACTGTCAACAGTGATTCAAAAACAAAATAGGAAGGTACTCAATACTTAGTTTTCAAAAACAAACTAGGGGTTGAATACTTAGTTTTCAAAGTAACAGTACTGTTTAACGTGTCTGATCGATTTTATGAGGGTACTCAATACTACTCATCATGTTTCCAGTTTTATCATCGTCAAAAACTTGAGAAATTCTTGAAGCCATGTTTACTTGTGATTACATATCTAACTAAAAAATTTAGATCATCTAATGTCAGACTGCAGCAGAATTAACAGTAAAAAATTAGATCATGTTTCCAGGATTAAAATTGCAGAGATTTAATTTAGAAGATAAAACCACTAACCAAGCAAGAGAAATACAACAATAAAAAAAAAGTAGCAGAATTTACAGTAAAAAAAACAACATATATGCATATATTGTAAGGGATGTCATATTTTCAAGAACTCAATGTTGAGACCAATGCAGTACTAAATTACCCATGGTTAAATAGTCTCTTTTTTTAACTTCACAATAACCTAGTTAAAGCAATGTTCATTCAAAAACTAGGAAGCAATGATGCTAAAAAAAATGCATGGGGTGGGTTGCGTAGGCTAGAGCTAGCCTATATCCAGGCCTACAAAAAAAATGGCTGGCTGGGTGGGCTGGAGCGCACCCCCGCCCACCAATAGATCCGCCTATGTATACGTGTGCACCTAAAGAACGCGGCTCACGCGAGGGTTTTTCTAGCCCTTTTAGACAAGGGCGGAACCAGAAATTCAAATTAGCGCAGGCTGGAGTGAATTAGAATAGATTAAGTATAGGCTAATTTGTAGGAAAAAAAATCTAAAAAATGTATATGATAAAAAAAGAAAAAAAAGGAGTGGGCAGCCCATCCCATAACACAGAGTGGGTATGTCCTTACTTTTAGATGTTGGTGTTATAGAATCAATTACACATGCAATGTAGCGTGCATATAAAAAATTGGTGCAAAAGGTACAAATAGCATGCAACACAGTGTATATAAAGTCTCGTCGGACATCAATTTTTTTTTCTTTTTTTATAACTCAGATTATACATTCTTCATTTTCAGTGCTGGCTCTTTAGCCTCTTCTATTATTTATTGTCTAGGTATATCTGGATGGTCGATACTTGGTCCTCACAGCAAACAATACTTCTCCGTACTGTGGCCCTTCTCAAGAAGTTCTTATACTCACGAATTCACATCAAGGTCTCATTTGGTTCATTGTAATGTATTTGTAATTACAATGTAATCAAATGAAGAAAAAAATTAATTTTTTTATTTGATTACATTACGATTACGATACATTGCAGTGTACCAAACGAGACCTAAGTCCCTTGGATATTTAAATTATGTTTGTGCTGTTAATTGATATGTCGATCTAATCCACGACATCTTAAATCAAGCTTCGCCAATCGAATGGACTGCAACCATTACATGTTATGCTATGAAGTCTCCTCTTTCCTAAGGCTGGACATTATTCGATTTTGGACCGAAAATCGAACTGAAGCTTACTGAATAAGAGATTTGTGTCGGTTTCGGTTTTGAAAACTCTAAAATTCATATTCGGTTTTGCTTTTGGGCCAAAATCGAATAAGCCCTATGCAATTATGTAAATAGCTTCAATTATTCTATGTATACCTTATTGCTTAAATTGTGTATTTTTTTAATATTTTAAAAATAATAATTTTATGTATGCGTTTTGAAACTCAATTTTGATAGCTTAACGATTAGTCCAACTTTAGGTTTGAATTTAATTTTTTTTATTTATTCGATTTTAACTATTTCGATTCGATTGAAATCGAATAAATCGAATACTTACCTCTACTCTTTCAGTACAACTCTTTTATATCCCATAATAAAAATTTTCAAATATTATTATTAGAAGAAAAAAAAAATAGTACCCTGAAAATGTTGACAGTGCAAGAAGAACATACCTGTACAAAAAAATAGTCACGTGAAGGAAGACAGATGAGTGATTTTTGTTATATTTTGATTGAAATACGTCCACGTGTTTTGAGACCGGTAGTATATATAAACAGAAAATCTGTCAGCTGGCATTTCTTTGGAAATTGTGTGAAGTTTCATTCATTCATGCAGTTGGTACTCCCAAGAAAAGATTCTACTTTTTTTTTTGGATCACCGAAGCAATGATTTATAAATTGACGGCACATTCTTTCTCCGTCGCAGTCGCAATTGGGCAACAGTACTGGATAAAGAGGAAGAAGCTTGGAAGCTTCCCCGGGGCCAATGGAGGAATGCTGACAAAGAGGAGCAGTCATGTTGACCTATAACGAGTACTGCTTGCAACTGCAAAGAGCAGAACACCGAGGATAAATATTTTTTTATTTTGACATGACAGTACTCAGTAGTGTACTAAATCTTTTGCTACTGCAAAGGATTTGTTTGTTTAAAATGCAGAGGGCATTGATTCGTAGGAGTTGAGAGGACGCATCACATGTGCTCAGGCTATAACTCATGGTGGCCTGTTCTTACTTATGTCTCCTCATTTTTTTTCCGAGCTTTGCTATACCTACAACCAATGTTACAATCCCTTTACTACTTTATCACGTATCGAACTTCGATTGGAGGAGGGGGAGAAGTGGTGTCTTGCTCAATATATGATCACTGATTCTAGAGAAGGTTCGCTACCTTCTCATTAGAATCGTGACGTGTCCTGTTTGGATCCATTCTACCAGTTGGGGTAGGGGGAGTAGTAGCGTATGCATGTGATCAGATCCATCCTGCATTCCCGAACAGTGTAAGTCATATACCGCACATATGACTTGCCAGGCCAGTTCTTGACAGGTACCCAAGCCGATCACAAGTTGAAACTACTACTCACACACATTGGAAATATGGCTTACCTTGATTTGTGTACATACCATGATTCAGTTCTACTTTCTTGTTCTTGTTCTAGCTCTAGCTCTACAGCTTACCATGCCATGATACATTTATGTACACTCCATGATTTTCATTGTATATGCTCTATTTACAGTCTTATAGCTTTTATTCTATCTTGAGATCTGTTATGAGATATATGTACTCGTTCCATCCTGACTGGATATGTTGACAAAATATTACAGATGCTGATGAGGGGGATTGCAGTACCTACTACGGTCCGGATGACGTAGTGGGCTTAGACTTGGTCCAGCAGGGCTTAGCTCCACCTGACGAGACTTTACCTATTGCTTAGTTAGAGTAGGTATTTTGTACTGGACCTTGTCTCCAGTTACTTTTGATTCTGTATTACATTTTGGATTGTATTAGATACTTGGACTTGTATATTATTTGTGTTTGAACTTGACAGGTTATATTTTATCGTCTTGTTGTCTTTATCTTTCAGTCTTTACTTTATCATCTTAGAGTTGTGATTGAGCACTCATATATATTCATTGCTTGTCCTCCGTTCGGAGTTGACCATATTCTCGACATGTTTTTGATATATATATAAACTGTTGTTAGAGTAAAAAATCTACAACGTTCCACGCCATTTTTACGGTGAGGGCTGGGCGTTGTCACGTACACGTGCCCTTATGGCGGGTGCGGGTCGTGACATGGTGGGACCGGATGGAGCCCATGTAGCAGAGGTGTGAGAGTGGTGATGAGACCCGATGGGACCCATGTGTAAGGGGTGTGAGAGAGTGGTTGTAAGAAGGTTGTAAAAATTTGGTAGTAAATATAACATTTTTCTTTTTTTTTCCCTTGTTTTGTGCAAGAAAATTTGCGGACAACTTTAAGATAGAATGTGGTGTACCAAACATTTATATCCAATCTATATACTCTTCTTCCTTTTTTTACTTTCTCGTTGCACCCTTGTCAATCCGAGACGTACAATACAATATTGACGTTAAATCTGTTTAGTTTTCAATGTTTACAAATTTCACCATATGTAAACTAGCAAATTCACGTGTGTTGTTGTTAAATCTCTTTTAGTCATCGATCATGTACGTTGTCTTTATCTGTGTTTCGTTCGTTAGATGAGAGTTGTTTATCTCAGATGAGTTGGCATAAGTTTTCGCTGCGGTAACGTTTCATGCTCGCTGTATCGGAGCGCTTGTGGGGCGTGTCCGATCCCAACATTTATGACATAGGACCAAAACGCATGCGACGCATCATGCACAAATTTCCGAGCGTTACGTCGGACATCACAAAAAAATATGAGATATATTTGTAAAACATTCTTAAGTCGGTTCGAGTACATGCAACTATCATGCTCTATGAAGTTTGACTGTGTTCACTTTCATCATAATCTTAGAAGTAATCAACATGTCATCTACATATAAGAGGAGATATATTTGTAAAACGTCCTTAAGTCCTTTCGAGTACACATAATTGTCATAGCCACTTCGAGAGAAATTCATCTTCAACGTAAACCAGTCGAAGTGTTTATACCATTGATTTGGAGACTACTTCAACCCATTAAAAGACTGCCTGAGTTCACAAACAAAATCCTCTTTACGGGCTCCATAACATTTTGAACCAGCTCCCTATACAGAAAAGTCTTTTTCTTACTGTGAGACTCGTCTCACTGTATCAGTATTTATATACGGATACATATTTTTGTACTGTGTTTTGTATTTTCCTGATTTCCGGAATGCTTTAAATTTTTTTCCAACTTATAGATTTCCTCCTTGACCGACATATCGCCAGTGTACCATTGTATGCCGACGACATGTATGTCACTCTCATTTTCTGTTATACGTATTTTCAGTGTACGTATACGGAATTCTGGCCTTTGTCAGGAGACCTGTATTTTGACTTGTCTTTCTTAGCCTTGCTTTGGTTTGATTTTGACTTGGTTTAATTTGGTTCGGTTCAACTTGGTATAGGGCTTGGTTTGGTTTAGGTGGGTTTGAGATGGGAAGGTTTGTATAAAATCCAACTCCTCTCTCTCTCATTTATTATTTTCATTCTCTTCATCTTCTTCATCTTCATCTTCTTCCTCCAACCTAAGGCAAGTACATCTTGTCAAATGTTGGATAAATGTTATTTCGTTTGTTCTAAACTATTTCTTACATGATTCTAAGCATCTTTAGAACTTAGCATTTTTCATTTTGGTGGATAAGTTTTTGTAGATCTAAGTTTATAGTCTTTTCTATTTTCTTGGGTTTTGATCTACAAAAATACATTATTTTTAAGTTTTGATTGTTCCATGTTGTAGAGGATTCAATTTTACCCAAAATGGACCTTTGAAAAGTTAGATTTCGACTTGTTTTGATGTAGTTATGGCCAAAAGTATTTTTTGCCATTTCTATGTTCATCTGTGCTGATTTTGGCAGGGACGATGAATAGTGCCGTATGAATAGTGCCGCAGCCGCATGGATGAATAGTGCCGCAGCCGTATGGATGAATAGTGCTGTAGCCGCAGAAATGAATAGTGCCGCAGCCGCATGGATGAATAGTGCCGCATGAATAGTACTGCATCCGCATGGATAAATAGTGCCACAGCCGCATGGATGAATAGTGCCGTATGAATAGTACTGCAGCCGCATGGATGAATAGTGCCACAGCCACATGAATGAATAGTACCGCATGAATAGTGCCGCAGCCGCATGGATGAATAGTGCCGCATGAATAGTACCGCAGCCGCATAGATGAATAGTGTCGCAGCCGAAGGAATGAATAGTGCCGCATGAATAGTACCGCAGCCATATGGATGAATAGTGCCACATGAATAGTACCACAGTCGCATGGATGAATAGTACCGCATGAATAGTGCCGTAGCCGCATGGATGAATAGTGCCGTATGAATAGTACCGCAGTCGCATGGCTTGCATAGTACCGTATAGTGCCGCAGAATGCCGCATAGGGCCTATTTTGGCTGTATTTGGCTGTTTTAAGTCCTATTTGGCTGAATTGTGGCCAGAATTTCTTCCAACCCCCAACATGAAAGTTGTAGATCTTTTTCTTAGCTTCAAGAATATGTTACTAGCTATTTTATGCAAGTTTCTTTCATTCATGATAATGTAAGGATAGAACACGATAGTGGCCTGTTAAGGCACACTCTTAGCAAGTAACAAGTAACATGACACGATAGTGATCCGTTGTGGTGCACTCATAATGAATTTCTTTTTTCTTTGCTTGACACGATAGTGACCCGTTGCGGTGCATTCAAGTCACATGTCACTTCTTTGCTTAATATGATTATGGCCCGTCGTGGCACACCCCTAACAAGTACTCTTAACATGATTGTGACCCGTCGTGGTGCACTCTAGATAAGTAACATGATATGACACATGAACCATGAATGTTGTTGCGATGACTTTATTGGCTTACAAGTAATGAATGATTTGGACACCGTGGGTGTTTTCCTTGAGTGTGTTTGTACAAGCTACATGTTCTGTATTACATCATGTCTAGGACATGAATTCCTGGTTTCCCACGGTCAGGGATTCATACTGAATCTGACTAGCTTAATGACTAGATTGATCAAGTAATTCATAAAGAGATTTTTCAGTCACAGGCAATCCCGTTATCTGGGCGCTTTAATTGGACTGGTAGCCTGCCGTCGAGTAGGGCGTATTTTCAGCACACTGTCATATGTTGCACCCCCAAGTCATCATGGGATACATTTGTCTCCTGGACGATGTATCCACCTAATACAACTCTCAACCTGCGGAAGGATAACTGGATAGCTACAGGACTTGTGACTGTCGGAACATCTCATTGCATCTTGTTAGTAACTAGGCTTGTGATAACCCTAGTTAGTTAAAGTATCAAGCCGTACTCATTGCTTGGCCGTGATTGATGGATGGAGTCAGTCCAGTCCAGTCTAGTTTTGTCTAGGCAGTGTTCGTATGTTTATTTTAGTACACTATAGTTTATGCTTTACCTTGTCGATAAATGATCAGAGGCTAAGTTCTGTTCAGAAGAAGGGTTACGACCCCGGTCCTTGTTTGGTTTAAGGATTGTAACTTGACTTCAGAATAGTTCCTAAGTCCACTTATCATTGTCTTTCTACAATTCTTACATGCTCACATGTTCAGTTATCTCACAAGCTATACATGACTCCCTATGTTGGGTCACCATGCTCTTATGACTCGGCTATCTCACAAGTTCAGTTGTTCAATTGCTTTTACATATTCTCAAGCTTCTGTTTACTTAATATGTCTACACTTTACATTATGCCACATGTGAATTACTTTATGCTCTAAGATGCTTTACTTATTGTCTTTCTATGTTCGGGATAAGTGCGTTGGTAGTGCACGAGTCTCGATCTGCTCTTATTTATTTGTATCTCCAATTGTTGATGTTAGTGATTGCTGGTTTTAGTTCATAGTTTGGCTTCCTTTGTGGTACTTACTATTGGAGGTCTGACCCCACTGGTTTTGCTTGGCCAGATCTGATAGAGAAGTCCAAAGGATCTCCCGCACCATCTACTCGACGATGACCATCCAGAGCACCAGAGTACCCAAGTGGGTTTCTTATTTTATTTTTCCACTTGATATGTAAATTATTCTTTTTGTGGCGTTTAGCCTCCGAGCACATGTTTAGCTCGTGTTTTGGTCCTTGACATTTAGCCTACGGACATAAACATGATGTGCGTATTCTAGACTGCAGCTAGAGCTATCATGTATGACTAATACTCTTGTTAGTTTCTCTATTTTGTATACTAGCTTCATGATCATCCATGTATATATGGCTTGGGACGCTTTACTATTGTATGTCTGATGATCATACTCTTGTACCTTGTATAATTGCCTGTGATTGAGATACCTTGGATTGTTTTAACCTAGGATCGACTGTTGGCTTGTAGAAGTAACCCCCATGTCTTGACAGCTTATACGTGATTTCAGAGTACTGGTGTACTTTGGTATTACGTAGCTGGCCTTGTCCGTCCCTACTTGCCAGTATTCTGGTTCTGGGGCGTGACACTTACCCATTCGCTCCAAGTACTGAATTGCAATCTGTGCCAACAAAACTCGAATAGATGTATGCATACGATACACGAAAAAATCTCATTGTAGTTAATCTCCTCCTTATAAGCATAACCTTTCACAACTATGTGTTTCTTGTATTCATCGTTATCCATTTTCCTGAAGACCCACTCCAAGTTACATGAGTTGTTCTTTTTAAGTGACTCCAGCTCCTTTGTCGTGGCCACCATCCATCATTTTATATCCTCTTGCCCAATAGCATCCGTATAATAAGTTGGATCTATTATTTATGTGACTAGAAAAAACAAAATCATATCACTAAAACCATACATTAACAGTACCTTGTGTGTATGTCATGATCTCCTTAATGTTATTTGTCTCTGGGCCTTATTGGAATTGGTCCTTATCCTACATCCTAATAATTTGCTTATTCAGCTCCGCATCAATAGGATGTAATGTGCTTTAGTGGCTGTAGCATCTTGAGTGCCAAAACCTCGACATCCCTCGAACCATTGTCGCTTGATGTGCCACTTGTATCTATTGATTCTTTCATTACATATTTCAACATGCACTACAAAAAAAATCTTTTAATGATGGCTAAAAAGCGTCATTAATTGCAAACCATGACGCTTTTTTTTCTCAGTCCAAGCGTTATGAAATCGGGTGTTATAAATATTTTTAAAAGCGTTATAGATAATTCATCCAAAACCGTCATTAATAGGTTGAATTTCTGCTACGTTTTATTTTCAAAGCGTTATGGATAGTTATGAAAAACCACTGTATATGGTCGTTGTATCACATTTATAACGCACTATACTGCATGACATTCCAAATGCTGCTCAATTCAATTCGAAAATAACCACTTTGAACCATATTCACAACAAAGCATTGAAATGTAATATAAAATACCATTCTCCATTTCATTGTCTCAAAATAGAGTATTTTAGCTACCATTCTACATTTCTCTATTTCATTATATACATCTTTTCAAAATATATAGAGTATCCAATATAGAGTACACTTTAGCTACATCAAAACTATCGACATCAAAAATCTCACAGATACTGTAGCGAAGAAGCACACTTATAACGCTTCAACTTGGTCACATGAAGACTGTCCATAGCACATGTACGTATAGCAAAACCCTAAAAAAGAAAGCAAAACCCTCACTTTTAGAGTCTGTCAATTTTAGAGTATGTGATTTATATCGAAAAACCGAGAGTATCAGAGTACTCTAAAAAAAATCAAAACCGACAAATAAAGTAAAATATCTAGGCATGGCATAGTGGACGTAGTCCCAAAATCAACGATGTAGGCATGCTAATGGAGATGTCATTCCCGAAATAGAAATACTCCCAACTAATATATACCCTCATGTGATTTATATCGAAAAGCTCCCAATAAAAACACCCACAGTACCAAGTTAAACCCATCATGCATAATAGATACCCAACCAACAATTTTAATCCAAATAGCAAAACATCTCCTACAGCAAAGAAATCTTTCCCAACACAACAAGTATAATAGGAAAAACCTAAACCAACATCCCACAACAAGTATAGGAAGGAGAACCCAAGCAACAATTTATACAAGAAACCCAAACCAACAATGCATGCATCACAAATAATTCCAATAGCAGCTAGGTAACCCGAAACCAAAAATGATCCAACAGCAAGTAAAGAACAGAACATGATCTAAAGATCATTCCCGCTTCACAAACAAAGACAATCGTAGGATCGTCAAGCCAAAATCGAACCCAACACGTATCCGTCGATCGAAACCCTTTTTATGTAGGGATCAAGATCCAACAACATCATCGACAAACAAAATAAACCCAAAAACTGAAATCAATCAAGAGTTTTGAATTTATACCCCAGAATTTGGTGTCGGAATCCGAAGGGAGCCTTCGGACTCGGCTCACAGGCACGCACAACGCCTCGCCGGGTCACGGCTGCAACTGTGGAGAGGCTACATCATCGACACGAAGGTATCCTCACATCCGTGTCCAGTATCGACTCGTACAAACACGAGCGTATCTGCACCCAGAATGAACAACCCAACAGTTCCAACATACAAACTACGACCAACGACAAGAAACAAAATGAGATATATAAGATGTCTCAGATAAGGATCAATCATCATCTGCTGTACTAGCGTACCATAACACGTATAGGATACGTCCCAACACGGAGCCAGTGTATCCGATACGATCTGCAACGCTTTGGTTCATTTGGTCGAACGACCATCACCAAGAGTATCAGAGTACTCTAATAAAAATCGAAACCGACAAATAAAGTAAAACATCCAGGCATGGCATAGTGGACGTAGTCCCAAAATCAATGACACATGCATGCTAATGGAGATGTCAATCCCGAAATAGAAATACTTCCAACTAATATATATCCGCATGTGATTTATATCGAAAAGCTTCCAACAAAAACACCCACAGTACCAAGTTAAATCCATCATGCATAATAGATACCCCAACCAACAATTTTAATCCAAATAGCAAAACATCTCCTACAGCAAAGAAATCTTTCCCAACCCAACATGTATAATAAGGAAAACCTAAACCACCATCCCACAACAAGTATAGGAAGGAGAACCCAAGCAACAATTTATACAAGAAATCTAAACCAATAATACATGCATCACAAATAATTCCAACAGCAGCTAGGTAACCCAAAACCGAAAATGATCCAACAGCAAGTAAAGAACCGAACATGATCTAAAGATCATTCGCGCTTCACAAACAAAGACAATCGTAGGATCGTTTAGCCAAAATCGAACCCAACACGTATCAGTCGATCGAAATCCTTTTTTATGTAGGGATCGAGATCCAACAATATCATCGACAAACAAAATAAAGCCAGAAACTGAAATCAAACAAGAGTTTAGAATTTATACCCCATAATTTAGTGTCAGAATCCGAAGGGAGGCTTCGGACTCGGCTCGCAGGCACGCACAGCACCTCGCCGGGTCGCGGCTGCAACTGTGGAGAGGCTACATCATCGACACGAAGGTATCCTCACATCCGTGTCCAGTATCGACTCGTACAAACACGAGCGTATCTGCACCCAGAATGAACAACCCAACAGTACCAACATACAAACTACGACCAACGACAAGAAACGAAATGAGATATATAAGATGTCTCAGATAATGATCAATCATCATCTGCTGTACTAGCGTGCCATAACACGTATAGGACACGTCCCGACACAGAGCCAGTGTATCCGATACGATCTGCAACGCTTTGGTTCATTTGGTCGAACGACCATCACCAAGAGTATCAGAGTACTCTAATAAAAATCAAAACCGACAAATAAAGTAAAACATCCAGGCATGGCATAGTGGACGTAGTCCCAAAATCAACGACGCATGCATGCTAATGGAGATGTCAATCCCGAAATAGAAATACTCCCAACTAATATATACCCACATGTGATTTATATCGAAAAGCTCCCAACAAAAACATCCATAGTACCAAGTTAAACCCATCATGCATAATAGATACCCAACCAACAATTTTAATCCAAATAGCAAAACATCTCCTACAGCAAAGAAATCTTTTCCAACCAAACATGTATAATAAGGAAAACCTAAACCAACATCCCACAGCAAGTATAGGAAGGAGAACCCAAGCAACAATTTATACAAGAAACCCAAACCAACAATACATGCATCACAAATAATTCCAACAGCAGCTAGGTAACCCGAAACCGAAAATGATCCAACAGCAAGTAAAGAACCGAACATGATCTAAAGATCATTCGCGCTTCACAAACAAAGACAATCGTAGGATCGTCAAGCCAAAATCGAACCCAACACGTATCAGTCGATCGAAACCCTTTTTATGTAGGGATCGAGATCCAACAACATTATCGACAAACAAAATAAACCCAAAAACTGCAATCAATCAAGAGTTTAGAATTTATACCCCAGAATTTAGTGTCAGAATCCGAAGGGAGGCTTCGGACTCGGCTCGCAGGCACGCACAGCACCTCGCCGGGTAGCGGCTGTGACTGTGGAGAGGCTTCGGACTTGGCTCCCCAAATGCAATTACACTCCCTTGAACAAGAACAAACAGAAAAAAAAATCAAAGAACACAAGCATTTGGTACTTACAATTATTTCATCGAACATGAAGCGCACATAGAACAATTCCCAACAAAATCTTTTTTAGGGAAAAAATTCAAATCAAAATCACTCACTTAATCAAGAGAAGTCAACGATGATGCAGCCCTTTTCGGATCATCGCCGACGTGGATGGAGACGTCAGAAAACCCTAAATGTCACTCCCCATTTTCGGAATATGTAAATTTTTAATTTTTTATGTATATGGTATCTGGCACATGTATCTTTATTGCATGTATCATGTATTTGTAACTAGCCATGGCATGGGACAGTATCTCGTCGCGGATTAGTGCGCCACCCCTTGTCCTTGTTTGGTTGTAGGCGTGGTTCACTATTTCGATGATAGGATTTCTGAACCGTGTTGTGGTTAGGATTTTATTTAATTAATTTAATTAGTTGTATTATGTAGCAATTAATATGTCATTAGTCACATGGTTAGAGCATGTTTAGGGCTTAGGGTTTTCTTTGAGTCAAACCAACCCCTATATATATTCTCTTCCTCACTCTCTCTCCTCATTCATTCACTCTTTTTATTTCTTTTCCTCCCAACATTTAGGCAAGTACATCTTGCACCAAATGGAGAGATTCTTGCATTTTTATTTTTTGATTTTTTTTTGATATGATTTATCTATATTATTCTTCTCATCATCCTCTATAAGTTTAGTTCTTGGAGTTTTTGATTTTAATGGCTAGTTTTGTGTAGATCTAAGTTTGTGCCATTTTCGGTTTTCTTGGGTTTTGATCTATCAAACTTCTTTGTTTTCAAAATCTAGTTATTTTATGTTGTAGAGAATTTCGTTCTACCCCATTTTGACCTATGGAAGTCCAAATTTGGACTTAGAGTGAAGGTTTTATGGAGCTTGGAAGCTGTGGGTTCCATAGCCATCCTTCTCAGATTTTCGGAGAAGATGGGTACCCACTTACTCAGCCGCATAGATGGGTACCCACTTACCCAGCCGCAGGAGATTTTGTTAACTCAGCCGCATAGATGGGTACCCACTTACCCAGCCGCATAGATGAGTACCCATCTACTGCCGTTCATAGTGCCTATTTTGGCTGTTTTTGTATGTTTTATGTCCTATTTGGCTAATTCGGGGCCAAAATTTCTTCCAACTCCCAACATAAAAGTTGTAGATCTTTGTCTTGGCTTCAAGGACCTTCATGTCTCAGTTTAACCTGAATTCATATGTGACTTTTATGTCACGAGGGGTCCACGTGACTTCCTAACTTGACCGTTTTCTTGACCTGATTACCTGTATACGTGCTGGTACATATTTTAAGTGTGTATTGAGATGCAATATTAGTATGCACTGCGGTGCTATTTAATGAGTGCACTGAGGTGTGACTCTACGTGCTAAGTGATCATTCGTGTTATATGTCAATACATGTGTACCTTCCAACACAGTCATGGTAATTGGTCAGTAATAGTGTCGTGGTAAAATGATTGTTGTTTGATGCATTACACTAAGCATGGATCTAGATTAAGCCGATGTGGATTCATACTTAGGGTACACATACTATGGTACGACATATAGGAGGATGACCATGTGACCACGACATGTAATTTCAATATCGAGATAGGGTTAATCTAAGCAACTTAAATTGGTAGAAGCATTGGGAGGGAACAGAATCTCGAGATCGTACGACACCAGCCGCCCTGGGTCCCGTCCTGGCGCGTCGGGTTGGCTGCCTCGGATACTGTATAGTCATCCGTACTAGTGGAGTGCAGTATCTGATTTGTGACTGCCGAGCCAGCTCTTCCTATAGGAGAGCTGGAACCGTTACTGCTTATTCTACGCGGTGGCCTTTCGAGGGACCGGTGCATTTCGTGCTTGCTTGTATATAATGGTTTGGCTAGCCATGCTGGAATGCGATACGATCTGAGGATTCTTATATATATATATTGCATTACTGGGATAACCCAGGCAAATCATAGAAAGTCGTAGGATTGATTGGCCGATTGTAAGCTGACTTGTTTGTGATATGTTTTCTTCTGTTAGCTACCGAGGAACATGGACTATCGTGGTGCGTGGTCCAACCCATGTCCTTGTTTGGTTGTTGGGTTGGGCTATTGTGCTGCGATAGGCTATGGACCGAAGTCGCGATCAGAAGCCCTTTTACCTGCCCTTGGTTAGGATATATCTTATCTCGGTACGATATTGGCACCGTTTGTCCTTGTTTGGTTGTAAGGGTATCGTATTGTCTCGATGATATGGTATAAGCCTATAACTCATGAATCAGGTCTTATTTAACTCATTGGATTTATCTCACTCTTTTGTGCTTCCTTGTGGTACTTGCTATTCGGGGCCTGATCCCGCTGGTTTTGTTTGGCCAGATCTCGTAGCGGCTCCAGAGGATCCAGCTTTCTACCCGAACAATGGTGCACACCAGGAGTATGGGCGCCGGGGACCATGAGTGGGTTTCTTCTTCACCGCTCTGATATCTTCTATTTTGTACTTGGCGTTTAGCCACCGGCACTTGTTTAGCCGGCAGTTCTGGATACTAGTTTCCTTTGCATAATTGTAATTAAATCAGACTGCAGCTGACTATAGTTATGTACTATTGACTCTCGGAACTAGCTCATCATTTTGTATAGCTAGACTCATGAATTATTTTGATGAAGCGTCGGGGACGCCTTACTGCTTTGTCTTATATGATCATTATTTACTGCTTCTTGTTTTGATTGATTGAGACATAGATGCTCTGTGGGACCATGTGAAACCCATATCCTGTGTTTTATTATTTAATAATGTTTAGTATTATAATTAGCATTTTCTAAAAATAATTATTATTAATATTACTATTAAATATTTTTGGATGAAAAAGGATTTCGAAAAAAAAAAAATTATTAACAACATGGACTTTTGATTTAGACCCAGACCCGAGTCCGAACCCAGACCCAGGCCTGAACCCGAACCCAATCCATTTCCTCTCTTTCTTAAAATCTGATTTGACTAATAGTTGTTTTAAAAAAAAATATATATAATATTTTGAGCTGTCCCGTTGGACCAGCATGTTTGGGCTTGACCCACTCCTTTCCTTCCCTATTCTTTCTCACTGATCTCACTCCTATCCACACACGCAAACACCCCACCTCCCCATATTTCTCCAACGTTCATCCCCACTTACCCTTTATTTCTCACATAACTTTCCATTCTCTTCTCCCACAAAGAACTCTCAGAGACTAATAACTCTCCCTCTCTCTCTTCATCTCAACACTCACTCCCCACTTAACTCTCATAACTTTTTCCCTTCCCCTTCTGTAACATCTTTTTCCCTATCCCTATATAATTCCCTCCTCTCTTTATTCTCAGGGAGCAAACTCTCTTTCTCTCAAAGCCTCACCTAATCTCTCTCACGAACACTTATTCCTCTCTGTGGAGAAGAATCTTCTCAAACCCATTTTCTTTCCTTCACCATCACAATCTCTCTCTCCCTCTCTCTGTCTGTGGTGAACCGAGCTCCCCCGAGGGTTTCCGAGCCCTTGCTCCGCCCCGCCGCCCTCTCTGTGGCCGCGCGCGCGACCCGCTGGCGAGCCCCCTCTCCGGCCAGCAACCCGCGCCGACCTCCGCCCCGCGCCCCGCGTCTCCGGCCGTTCCCCCGCCGGCGCCGCCTCCCCGCTGCCTTCCGCAGCAGCCCCCGCTGCTTTTCGCAGCAGCCTCCGCTGCCCCGCGGCGAGCCCCGCTGTCCAGCGGTCATCTGCGACGCCCCGCCTCCGTCGAACCCCTCTCCCGCGGCCGATCTCCGCTATCCAGCGCAGATCCGCGTCTCCCCGTCGCTGTCCAGCGCTTTCCCGTGGACTCCTTGCTGTTTCCGTGGACTTTCCCGCGGTTCGGGACTTCTACCTGCTGCCGACTTTGTTCGGATTCCTTTCCCGAGTTTTTTCCGCGGCTCCCCGCCAACGGAATCTGGTAATTTCTGTTAATCAGAGTAGTTCGTCCCTCCCGTGAGTCGATGATGATAGATCGGTCCCCCGGTTCCCTCTCGGGAATCCGGATAGCTGCGTTATAATTTTCGTTTAGCTGCGTTAGTTTGATTTTCCTGTGTTTTTACTTGCTGGGTTGGTGTGAATTGGTTGATATTGGATTCCCGGACTTTTCAGGAATTATTTCTGTGGTGTTGGAATTTTGGTGGATATTTCTGTGGACCATTTTGGTTGGAAATGGGTTTTCCCTGGTTTGGGACATTTTGCAGGTGTTTGTTGGCGCGCTTCCCAGTTTTGGGTTTGTCCCGGAATAGAGGAAGTGCTGCCCAAATTTTTACAAAAATTATATTTATTAATTTCAAAACTGGCTTTCGAAAATGAATTTCTAAAACCGATTTTCGGGCGACGACCGTACCGGTCTGTGGGCCCCGGCGAAATGCAAACGCACCGGTCCGACCGGACGTTGAGGCATAAACCGAATTTTGAGGAAAAGGACCGAGTCTGAGACTCTCAGATTCTTTTATTTATTATTTTATTTCTAGGCTAAATATTATAGTCATTTAAATTCTGCATTTTATTTAATAATTCAGTCATTTTCTTATTTAATGTAAAAGAAAGATGTATCGGGCATAAGCCCACCCTAGGACCATTAGCTGTGCCAATGTATTTGTGTAGCGTAGTTATTTTATTTTATTTCTGGTGGATGTGATTTGGGTGGTTTTTGTGATTATCGCATATTCGTAGTTTAGAACGTAATTTAGTGGTTAATTACGAGTTTAGCTAAAATGAATAAAATATTATTAATTCACGGTTTATCACTAAAAGAAATTGTATTTTTATAAATATATTACAAAACACTAAGTTTTCCAAAGTTAAATTGATTCTCGCGTTATTTTCCAAATAATCCAATTAACCGGTTAATCAACGCACGTAGTTGCGACGTAATCGTTAGCTGTAAATTAATACAACTTAAAACCTGACTAGGACTTACTACTAGAGATTGCAACTAGCACACTTAGTCTGGTTATTCAAGGATCTAAGTCGAGTTCTCAACTGTAGGAACTCGAAGTTATAACTGACGTTCCTCTTCGGTACCGACTCGTCTATCCAGTCATTCTAAAACAAAGGCAAGTGCAGTTATGTCTATTTGGTAATTTATCTAGTAATTGTTTTATTGCAATTTTAAACCACATTGCTACACGGAACTCTCTCCTAGAGTTCGAATATTGACTCATTGATTGAATCTGATTGACTCGGGATATTGGGGGAGTAGTATAGCGTCTATGACCAATACCCCTATATTGCATCATTGATTGTGCGAGCTGATTCCTCATATACACGGGGATAGGCCGGACCGTATCATTAGGATATAATTGAATCATCCCAAGCCGGTCATAGTTCGTTACCTACTCAAATCACACTGTTTTCAATTGTAGAATTGTGAAAAATATTGTTAAAGTATTTCAAATTGTTTAACATTGCAAATTTCAAATTATTATTTGAATTATTGGATATTCGTAATTGTACTTTGCTCCCTCCTGACTGGAGACCCAACATTTTAGGTATCACTGATGAGGCTTTGTTACGCGATCCCAAGACGAGGAATTCGAGATTGCTGAGCTGTTTGCCTAGAGTTTTCTTTTATTCATGATGTATAAAAAAAATGGTTTAAGTTGTATCTTTTATTTCATGTAAAAGTTTAATAAAGTTTTAAATTTTCGAATGTTGAGTTGTGACAAATATAGTGTTGTTGTGTGGTTACCTGCTACTGAACAGCTTACTGCCGCCGTCTCAACAACGGTGCAGGCTGGGCATGATCCGATTCGACCCAAGCAATTGGGACCGGGTCGTGACATGTTTTTAGTGGTGGCCCATGCAGGTCTGAACAACAACTTAGGAAAACATACCTAGAAACAATTAGAACACTAGAACATCAATTTGTCACAACATAGGACCGAAATATATTATAAATAAATATTTTTGCTTGATTATAGACCGGTAGGCTACCTTGCTTATGTGTGCGTCCTAAACCTTCCAGAGAATGACCGTTGACCAATCCTGCTAGCGATAAGGTGTCATCTCCGATTCCTACCCCATCTCCTCAACCCAGCCCAGGGTCTTTCCCCTCGCGGCTGTTTGACTGTCCGCATAATGCATCCAGTGAAGTTTTTCCTACACTGGCAAATCCTACCTCACCTCAACTAAATTTCAATCCCCTGGTGGATTATTCATTTTGTTTTCCCACCAGTACCAGCAATCATCTTCCAAATGGTTGTCCTATTTCGAGAAACCCTGGGGTTCCAGAAAGCTCAAGATGAAGCCCAGCAGGAACAGAAGAATATCACGAGAGAAGACATGAAGAACGTCAATGATGTAGTCTTAGTTATCCCCAACCAAGTTAGAGCCGAACTTTTGCCCTAGGAAGGATACCCCTGAATCTAGAAGATATTTGGGTCCCATCAAGTACTCTACTTTCCGGCAGCCTTGTCGTAAGAAGCTATAGGCTTGTAACTAATGCAAGAGGCCTGGTCACCAGGCCGTTAGTTGCCGTAAGAGATTGGGACAATGTTTGGCATGTGGATCTGCTGAACATCGGGTAAAGGACTGCCCTTATCTTTCTATCAAACCAGAGCTCATATCCCAGCAACACCTGTTAGGCCACAATCTAAGGACCCTCTTCCTATCCAGCAGACCCTGCCCCTTACAATAAGGCATGATTCAGACTCGAAGATCATAGAAGATGAAGGACCAGATCGATGAACTGAAGGCTTTAGGATTTATTCAGAGTGGAACTTTACCTTAGGAGCATCTATCTTGTATATGCCCCAGAAGGATGGAACAATAGATGTGCATCAAATTATCAGACACTAAAGAACAAGTACTTTCTGCCCGGATCGAGGATCTGTTTGATCTGGTTATGTGGAGATAGGATGTTTGAAGTTTGACTTAAGATTTGACTACCATCAAATCAAAGTCAGGAAAGAGGACATTTCCAAGACGGCGTTCAAACATCAAGTATGGATAGTTTTCCTTGGTCAGGACGTTAGACTGACAAATGCTCCTGCTGTGTTCATGAATTTTATGAACAGAGATTTTTATGAGTATTTGAATCGGTTTAACTTCTCCATAGATAACCTCCTGAAGATTGAAGAAGAGCATGAAGAACACCTGAGGAAGTTTTGGAAACTTTGAGGAAAATGAGTTTTATGGTAAGTTATCTGAACGTGGATTGTTGACAAGGTGGATCTTTGGCCATGTTGTCATGAGAAGGAATTTTGATGGAAGATAGCTGTTGTTGAAGAGTGGTGTACCCAAGTTCAATTCGGAAGATTCTTGAACTTGGCCGGCTACTATCAAGAAGTTCGTGAAGGATTTCGCCAAGATTGCTGAGTCAATAACGAAGCTCACTTGGAAGAATGAAGAGTTCATCTGAACGAAAGATTGCCAGGCGGCATTGAGGAGCTGAAGAAGAGACTTACCACTACACCAATCCTTGCGCTACCCACAGGAACCGGTGGGTTCTCAATTTACAGTAATGTCTCTGGAAAGGACTGAGTTGCGTTCTTCAACAACATGGGAAAGTAATCGCTTACACATGTAGACAACTACAGACTCATGAGAAGAATCACCCCACACCTAATTTGAATTGCTGCAATTATCTTTACTTTGAAGCTTTGGAAGCATGATTTTTATGGAAAGGGAGTGAAATACATACGGACTACAAGAGTCTGAAATAGGTCTTCACTCAGAAAGGGCTGAATGTTAGACTAAGAAGATGGCTGAAGCAGATGAAGGACTTCGACATCAACCTGCAGTACTATTCAGGTAAGGCTAATGTGGTCGCTGATGTACTTGGTCGATACTGATAGCGAAGTTCTTAACCAAGGACTAGCACCTGCTAGAAGACATCGAGAAGTTTGGACTGGAGGTTATACTATCTGGAGATAGAAGGACGGAGCTGGATGCTGATTCAGTATTGATGAAGTTCGAGGCTGATGGACAAAATCAAGAGGACGTAGTTTCAAAACGAGGCACTTTGCAGGCTTAGAGATCAAGTGTTGGCAAGAACACTTGAGGGTTTCTAAATTGATCAGCAGTGGAACTCTGAAGAATGGTACGAGACTTTGCGTATCGGCTGACAAATGGAGGAACAAGTTGAAGGAAGAAATGCACCAGTCGCAGTATTCCATATATTCAGGAGATAATAAGATGTATCGGAATATGCCTCCATTGATTGGTGTTATGGAATAAAGAAGGACAATTCCAGGTATGGGATTAGATGTGAATTTGTCAACATGAAGAATTTAGCAAGAACAACAAGTTTGTTGGAGCCGCTAGACAATTCGGAGTGGAAGTAGAAGCATATAACAATGAACTTTGAGTAAGGATTGCCTTGTTCCCAAGGAGGGAAGGGCACCAATTGGATTTTAATAAACTGACTGACTAAGTCAGCACACTTTCAAGTTGGTTTATCCACTAAGAAGTGGGCAGCATTGTACGGGAAGCACATCTACCGGATTCATGGAGTACCGCGGGACAAACAATCAGAGAGGTCAATCCAGACGCTTGAAGATGTTTGAGATGTTGCGTCTCGGAATTTGGTAGGTTTTGGGAAGACCAAATTGCATTTGGTGAAGTTTTCCTACGAGAGGAACAATCAGTTTCGACGGAGCTGGAAATTGAGGCCAGGTACATCAGGTCATTTGAAGTTTAAGAAGAGTTGGAAGTAGCGTACTAATTAGCTCTACCAGCTAATCTTGAAAGTGTGCAACGTCTTCTACGTCACAGCTCAGACGCTACATTTTGGATTCGAGTCACATTTTTGGATAATGTAGAGCTGAAGATTGGACTTAACCTTTCAGTGCCAGAGAAACCAGTTGCAAGCGTAGTCAGATGTGAGAAGAAGATCAGATTTTTTAGCCATCATTTAAACTCCTACTTCTTATCTTTTCGTTCTAAACTTGACTGATGCTGCTAAGTCAGCCTAGATTTGCAAGCTATCTCTTTATCAAGCTTGATCATGACGGTATTTTATTGGGTGCACCCACTAATATATTGTCTAATCAGAACCGGTGCATGATGGTCTGATCAACCTCGTGTACTTTGGTTCGCTTTTGTATTTTTCTGCGTGGATGATATCATAAAACTTGTCCCTAAACCGTCTCATCCACGACTGCCTTGGAAATTCTTATGCTTGGACCTGAGTTACGGGCGTAGTACCCGTACCTGGTTGTCTTTTCTTTCCTACCTTTAAATTTCGAGGACGAAATTTTCTAAGGAGGGAAGATTGTGAAACCCATATCCTGTGTTTTATTATTTAATAATGTTTAGTATTATAATTAGCATTTTCTAAAAATAATTATTATTAATATTACTATTAAATATTTTTGGATGAAAAAGGATTTCGAAAAAAAAAAAATTATTAACAACATGGACTTTTGATTTAGACCCAGACCCGAGTCCGAACCCAGACCCAGGCCTGAACCCGAACCCAATCCATTTCCTCTCTTTCTTAAAATCTGATTTGACTAATAGTTGTTTTAAAAAAAAATATATAATATTTTGAGCTGTCCCGTTGGACCAGCATGTTTGGGCTTGACCCACTCCTTTCCTTCCCTATTCTTTCTCACTGATCTCACTCCTATCCACACACGCAAACACCCCACCTCCCCATATTTCTCCAACGTTCATCCCCACTCACCCTTTATTTCTCACATAACTTTCCATTCTCTTCTCCCACAAAGAACTCTCAGAGACTAATAACTCTCCCTCTCTCTCTTCATCTCAACACTCACTCCCCACTTAACTCTCATAACTTTTTCCCTTCCCCTTCTGTAACATCTTTTTCCCTATCCCTATATAATTCCCTCCTCTCTTTATTCTCAGGGAGCAAACTCTCTTTCTCTCAAAGCCTCACCTAATCTCTCTCACGAACACTTATTCCTCTCTGTGGAGAAGAATCTTCTCAAACCCATTTTCTTTCCTTCACCATCACAATCTCTCTCTCCCTCTCTCTGTCTGTGGTGAACCGAGCTCCCCCGAGGGTTTCCGCGCCCTTGCTCCGCCACGCCGCCCTCTCTGTGGCCGCGCGCGCGACCCGCCGGCGAGCCCCCTCTCCGGCCAGCAACCCGCGCCGACCTCCGCCCCGCGCCCCGCGTCTCCGGCCGTTCCCCCGCCGGCGCCGCCTCCCCGCTGCCTTCCGCAGCAGCCCCCGCTGCTTTTCGCAGCAGCCTCCGCTGCCCCGCGGCGAGCCCCGCTGTCCAGCGGTCATCTGCGACGCCCCGCCTCCGTCGAACCCCTCTCCCGCGGCCGATCTCCGCTATCCAGCGCAGATCCGCGTCTCCCCGTCGCTGTCCAGCGCTTTCCCGTGGACTCCTTGCTGTTCCCGTGGACTTTCCCGCGGTTCGGGACTTCTACCTGCTGCCGACTTTGTTCGGATTCCTTTCCCGAGTTTTTCCCGCGGCTCCCCGCCAACGGAATCTGGTAATTTCTGTTAATCAGAGTAGTTCGTCCCTCCCGTGAGTCGATGATGATAGATCGGTCCCCCGGTTCCCTCTCGGGAATCCGGATAGCTGCGTTATAATTTTCGTTTAGCTGCGTTAGTTTGATTTTCCTGTGTTTTTACTTGCTGGGTTGGTGTGAATTGGTTGATATTGGATTCCCGGACATTTCAGGAATTATTTCTGTGGTGTTGGAATTTTGGTGGATATTTCTGTGGACCATTTTGGTTGGAAATGGGTTTTCCCTGGTTTGGGACATTTTGCAGGTGTTTGTTGGCGCGCTTCCCAGTTTTGGGTTTGTCCCGGAATAGAGGAAGTGCTGCCCAAATTTTTACAAAAATTATATTTATTAATTTCAAAACTGGCTTTCGAAAATAAATTTCTAAAACCGATTTTCGGGCGACGACCGTACCGGTCTGTGGGCCCCGGCGAAATGCAAACGCACCGGTCCGACCGGACGTTGAGGCATAAACCGAATTTTGAGGAAAAGGACCGAGTCTGAGACTCTCAGATTCTTTTATTTATTATTTTATTTCTAGGCTAAATATTATAGTCATTTAAATTCTGCATTTTATTTAATAATTCAGTCATTTTCTTATTTAATGTAAAAGAAAGATGTATCGGGCATAAGCCCACCCTAGGACCATTAGCTGTGCCAATGTATTTGTGTAGCGTAGTTATTTTATTTTATTTCTGGTGGATGTGATTTGGGTGGTTTTTGTGATTATCGCATATTCGTAGTTTAGAACGTAATTTAGTGGTTAATTACGAGTTTAGCTAAAATGAATAAAATATTATTAATTCACGGTTTATCACTAAAAGAAATTGTATTTTTATAAATATATTACAAAACACTAAGTTTTCCAAAGTTAAATTGATTCTCGCGTTATTTTCCAAATAATCCAATTAACCGGTTAATCAACGCACGTAGTTGCGACGTAATCGTTAGCTGTAAATTAATACAACTTAAAACCTGACTAGGACTTACTACTAGAGATTGCAACTAGCACACTTAGTCTGGTTATTCAAGGATCTAAGTCGAGTTCTCAACTGTAGGAACTCGAAGTTACAACTGACGTTCCTCTTCGGTACCGACTCGTCTATCCAGTCATTCTAAAACAAAGGCAAGTGCAGTTATGTCTATTTGGTAATTTATCTAGTAATTGTTTTATTGCAATTTTAAACCACATTGCTACACGGAACTCTCTCCTAGAGTTCGAATATTGACTCATTGATTGAATCTGATTGACTCGGGATATTGGGGGAGTAGTGTAGCGTCTATGACCAATACCCCTATATTGCATCATTGATTGTGCGAGCTGATTCCTCATATACACGGGGATAGGCCGGACCGTATCATTAGGATATAATTGAATCATCCCAAGCCGGTCATAGTTCGTTACCTACTCAAATCACACTGTTTTCAATTGTAGAATTGTGAAAAATATTGTTAAAGTATTTCAAATTGTTTAACATTGCAAATTTTAAATTATTATTTGAATTATTGGATATTCGTAATTGTACTTTGCTCCCTCCTGACTGGAGACCCAACATTTTAGGTATCACTGATGAGGCTTTGTTACGCGATCCCAAGACGAGGAATTCGAGATTGCTGAGCTGTTTGCCTAGAGTTTTCTTTTATTCATGATGTATAAAAAAAATGGTTTAAGTTGTATCTTTTATTTCATGTAAAAGTTTAATAAAGTTTTAAATTTTCGAATGTTGAGTTGTGACAAATATAGTGTTGTTGTGTGGTTACCTGCTACTGAACAGCTTACTGCCGCCGTCTCAACAACGGTGCAGGCTGGACATGATCCGATTCGACCCAAGCAATTGGGACCGGGTCGTGACATGTTTTTAGTGGTGGCCCATGCAGGTCTGAACAACAACTTAGGAAAACATACCTAGAAACAATTAGAACACTAGAACATCAATTTGTCACAACATAGGACCGAAATATATTATAAATAAATATTTTTGCTTGATTATAGACCGGTAGGCTACCTTGCTTATGTGTGCGTCCTAAACCTTCCAGAGAATGACCGTTGACCAATCCTGCTAGCGATAAGGTGTCATCTCCGATTCCTACCCCATCTCCTCAACCCAGCCCAGGGTCTTTCCCCTCGCGGCTGTTTGACTGTCCGCATAATGCATCCAGTGAAGTTTTTCCTACACTGGCAAATCCTACCTCACCTCAACTAAATTTCAATCCCCTGGTGGATTATTCATTTTGTTTTCCCACCAGTACCAGCAATCATCTTCCAAATGGTTGTCCTATTTCGAGAAACCCTGGGGTTCCAGAAAGCTCAAGATGAAGCCCAGCAGGAACAGAAGAATATCACGAGAGAAGACATGAAGAACGTCAATGATGTAGTCTTAGTTATCCCCAACCAAGTTAGAGCCGAACTTTTGCCCTAGGAAGGATACCCCTGAATCTAGAAGATATTTGGGTCCCATCAAGTACTCTACTTTCCGGCAGCCTTGTCGTAAGAAGCTATAGGCTTGTAACTAATGCAAGAGGCCTGGTCACCAGGCCGTTAGTTGCCGTAAGAGATTGGGACAATGTTTGGCATGTGGATCTGCTGAACATCGGGTAAAGGACTGCCCTTATCTTTCTATCAAACCAGAGCTCATATCCCAGCAACACCTGTTAGGCCACAATCTAAGGACCCTCTTCCTATCCAGCAGACCCTGCCCCTTACAATAAGGCATGATTCAGACTCGAAGATCATAGAAGATGAAGGACCAGATCGATGAACTGAAGGCTTTAGGATTTATTCAGAGTGGAACTTTACCTTAGGAGCATCTATCTTGTATATGCCCCAGAAGGATTCATCCTCGATTCCTTTCCGTCCTGTCTTTTGATACCTTGTATCCTTTCCTTTAGGGTCACATCATTCTCGGCTATTGGAGGAGCCGACATGGGAGAGAATCCAGTAGATCAGGGACCAGTTGGAGATCATCAAGGGATAGCCCCTCTACCTGGACAGATTCACATCGAGAACGTTACTGAGCATGAGCCAGTTGAGCTACAGAGGCCAGAGGATCCTGTACCTCCAGTGATGCCGGTAGTACCAGTAGCATTAGATGCGTCGGTACTATTACAGATTATTAGAGGGTTATTGGAGACCCAGCAACGCCAGATGGCAGCCCAACAGCAACAACAAACCCGATATCAAGAACAGAATTTGCTACAGAATCATGGGTTGCAATTAGCCCTTGAGAGAAGTGTCAGGAATGATTCAGGAGCGTCCGAAAGGTTTTGTCGACTTAACCCGAGATATTTTGACGGCACGGAGGATGCCATCACGGCGGATGCTTGGCTTCAGGATACAGAGGCCATATTAACCGTAGCAAAGGTTCCAGCAGAAGAGAAGGTTGACCAGGTCAGACTTTTACTTCAGGATCTCGCCCGCGATTGGTGGGCATCGGAAGAGGTTGGAATGAGGCGTCCTGTTCCCTGGGATAGCTTCAGTACCAGATTCAAGGCCAAGTACTTTGGCGTGGTAGCACGGTATGAGCTACAACAGAGGTTTATCAGTCTCAAGCAGGCTGGTAAGACAGTGGATGGTTATGCAGCAGAGTTCTGCAGGTTAAGTAGGTTTGCTCGGATGATGGTGGCGACAGAGCCAGAGAGAGCAATGAGGTTCCAGCAAGGACTTCACCTAGAGATTTTGCAGCTGGTCGAGGGGTACGACTACCAGACATTCGATGCATTATTGACGGCGGCTCGGAGGCACGAGCTTACTATTCAAAGGTTATCAGCAAGGACTGGGGGCCTGAAGAGGTCTCACGCGCAGAGTGCTGGGGGAGGAGTAGTACCTCGGACGTCAGTACCAGCACCTGGCGTCCGTATTCGTGATGCAGCACCAGTCACGATAAGTATGACTGTACCAGTTCGACAGCAGCAACAGAGGAACCAGCAGCAGCGTCAGGAAGCACCAGTGGGTTGCACTTACTGTGGTAAGGGAGGGCACACTAGGGATGTGTGTCATTCAGCTAATAGATTATGCTTGAGGTGTGGCAGTCCAGATCATAGGATTGCCAATTGTCCTATGATGCAGAGGCCAGGAGGGCCAGCTCAACGGTTTCCGACGTTGTCAGCTCCAGAGGTAGCACCGTATCAAGGGCCAGCACTAGCAGTGAGGCCACTAGCCCGGCGCCCATTACTGACGCAAGCTCAGATGTACCGACAAGCGCAACATCAGATTGGACAGCAGGGCCAGGGAAGGCAGGGACAAAGGCAAGAAGAATTTGGAGTATTAGAGCAGAGGTTGGCTGAAGGCGGTCAGATTTTGGGTAAGTTTTGAGTATTATTTATTATAATTCCTTGAGTTTTATATTCGAAGAGTGAAGGCGACTTTCTCGTCTTACTCATCTGCTCTCGTATCATGTGATACGTGATATTCATCATGTGTCTTGATTACGAGAGTACGTCCTGGGCAGAGTCTCGTTCTTGATTTAGTCATTGGTACCGACTTATCTCAAGCGCTGATCCTTGTCCACTTTGGGAGTCAGTGTAGGACCTCGAGGACGAATTCCTGCCTGATTTGAGAGGCATATTTCATTCGTATGTCTCCGATCATTTCCTTCTAGGGTATGATTATTGTTTGTGCTGTTACTTAATTATTCTTGCTTTCTTAAACTGTTCATGTACCATGTGTTGTTTGATAATTGTGCTTGCTATATGTCATGAGTGTATTTCGTGATCTAAGAGCGCGCTCGACTAGCCTTATCGAAATTCCGAGGACGGAATTTTTCTAAGGAGGGTAGAGATGTCACTCCCCATTCCCGGAATACGTAAATTTTTAATTTTTCATGTATATGGTATCTGGCACATGTATCTTTATTGCATGTATCATGTATTTGTAACTAGCCATGGCATGGGACAGTATCTCGTCGCGGATTAGTGCGCCACCCCTTGTCCTTGTTTGGTTGTAGGCGTGGTTCACTATTTCGATGATAGGATTTCTGAACCGTATTGTGGTTAGGATTTTATTTAATTAATTTAATTAGTTGTATCATGTAGCAATTAATATGTCATTAGTCACATGGTTAGAGCATGTTTAGGGCTTAGGGTTTTCTTTGAGTCAACCCAACCCCTATATATATTCTCTTTCTCACTCTCTCTCCTCATTCATTCACTCTTTTCATTTTTTTCCTCCCAACGTTTAGGCAAGTACATCTTGCACCAAATGGAGAGATTCTTGCAATTTTCATTTCTTGATTTTTTTTTGATATGATTTGTCTATATTGTTCTTCTCATCATCCTCTACAAGTTTAGTTCTTGGAGTTTTTGATTTTAATGGCTAGTTTTGTGTAGATCTAAGTTTGTGCCATTTTCGGTTTTCTTGGGTTTTGATCTATCAAACTTCTTTGTTTTCAAAATCTAGATATTCTATGTTGTAGAGAATTTCGTTCTACCCCATTTTGACCTATGGAAGTCCAAATTTGGACTTAGAGTGAAGGTTTTATGGAGCTTGGAAGCTGTGGATTCCATGGCCATCCTTCTCTGATTTTCGGAGAAGATGGGTACCCACTTACTGTAATGCCCCGCTCCGCATCGGTGCATTTCGATGAGTCGTTGACTCGAAGAGTTGCGTAGACCCGATAAGGTATCGATATGAATCGATACAAGTGTTGCGTTGGCCAAAGGTAAGCTTTGAGTCGGTTGGAATCTATAAATCGAATCGATGCAAAGAGTAAGTCCCGCTTAAGCAAGTGCTGATTTTAGTTGATCTGGTGTGCAGGCTATGCTTCTATGCTGGACGATAAGAGGTCGGCATTTTGCCTTATGCAATGAAGTGTCCGCAAAACCAAATCGTGGCCTTGCAACGGATTGTGGCATGGGCACGATAGGCCAAATCAACCGAGTAGAGCAAAGGAATGGCTAAGTCCGGGAGTTAGCTATGCGATCGAGTTATGGAAGCGAGACGCTTCAATCAGCGAAACGGCAAGGCGTATCGGCTTAAGGTGGGCGGGTTCTTGACTCTCTCTCCCTATTCCTTCACGTCTAATAAAATATATGTTATGGTATGCGTAAGAATGTTATCGAGTAAGCGAGCGTGGCTCGGCGAGTAAGTGTCTAAGTATGCGTTGAACACTAAGATAGAACATTGAACAATCGAAACATTTAAGCGACGTGCATCAAGTGCACGAGTCGCGATAGGGCATGATGGTAGAACATTGAAAGATGACATTGAGATGTGCATCAGGTGCACGGCTCCGAGAACATTGAACACTAGGCGTAGAACATTGAATACGGTGCTGAGCGTGCCCTCGGGCACTTATGCTATGAATTGACTAAGTAAATACGGAAGTAGGCTATGCGAATAACATTATGAACGGGACGCGTTGATTATGAGTACGAGACGACAAGCCGTTGGGCGTCGTGCATCAATATGGATGTGTTGGGGCATAACGCCGACGGAGCTCCCCATGCGAATGGTGGATTATGTTTATGGCACGGGAAACCGTTTATGTGCGACACTATGTTTATGGAATACGAGATCGGTTGGTATGCTATGGATTGTATGATACGGAACGTATTGCATGGTCAATGGACTCGGATTGCCCGTGCACGGGTGTGGCTTCCCTCGAACGGTTACGCCGGGGCGCCGGGACCGTTCGGCCTAGGAGGGAATTATGTGTGGTATTTATGGTGCACAACATTCGGACGGATTGCGACCGTCCAGTGCTGTGATAAGCTATGATACCCGTAAGTTTGGGATCCTTCGGATACTGGGCTAGCAACCCGTATCGAAGCGATTGTAGGCTTACACATATGAGATGCCAAGTCCATTACGGTGCGACACACCGTGACCTTCATATAGTTAGGGCCGGTGGGCTGAGATGAGAACTGGGTGCAGGCGCAGGGCCTGCTACCCATTATGCATATGTTTATGTTTGTGAATAGTCGGTTGCGTGAATCATATGTTGGCTTATGTTAAGTTCTAACCACTGCAGGCTAAGGAAAATGGGACGGCATGAGCACGAACACTATGTTTATGTTTCAGATTATGTCTAACTGTATCTGCTGCAGGAACACGGTGTGGGACACATTTAAGTTATGTGCTATGTTTAAGTGTTGCCATGAAATTGATCCTAAGGCTAAATAGAAAGACCACAAAGTAAGATGCATGCTCACTAAATGATTAAGTGTTTGGTTTGGGTGCGAGCGGGTCTTGATCAGTGCGAAGCGAGGACGAAAGCACTAAACCCCCACTAGTTTATGTGCAGGTTCAGGTTATGATCAGCTCGGGGCGGAGCTTGGCTTGGACGTGCCGAGGCATGGAGTCCTTGGCGTTCAAGAGGAGCTTCCGCATTTGCGTTCGGACTTGAGACATGAAGATGTTCGGCCGAGGACTACTTGGTGGCTATAAAGAGGCATAATGTATGGAGCAATGTAATCCTTTGTGAGCTAGAGAGATCATGAGCGTTGTAGCCAATTGGCATTTTATGTTGGGCTATTAAGAGCCTCTGTAACCTTCAGTTCAATATTAATAAAAGAGATTCTTATGTTTCACTTGTTTTCTTCCGCTGCTTATGTTATCAATTTGAGATTGTTCTATGTGAACCTGTTATCTTGCCTTGCACGAGCGCAAATTCCAGGCTCGTGCGGCATCACGCCCCAGCGAGGACGATGATTCGGGTAAAATCTAGCGAGGACGAGCGATTTCCCGGGTCGGGGCGTGACACTTACTCAGCCGTATAGATGGGTACCCACTTACCCAGCCGCATGAGATTTTGTTAACTCAGCCGCATAGATGGGTACCCACTTACCCAGCCGCATAGATGAGTACCCATCTACTGCCGCTCATAGTGCCTATTTTGGCTATTTTTTTTATGTTTTATGTCCTATTTGGCTGATTCGTGGCCAGAATTTCTCCCAACTCCCAACATAAAAGTTGTAGATCTTTGTCTTGGCTTCAAGGACCTTTATGTCTCAGTTTAACCTGAATTCATATGTAACTTTTATGTCACGAGGGGTCTACGTGACTTTCTAACTTGACCGTGTTCCTGACCTGATTACCTGTATACGTGCTGGTACCTATTCTAAGTGTGTATTGAGATGCAATATTAGTATGCACTGCGGTGCTATTTAATGAATGTACTGAGGTGTGACTCTACGTGCTAAGTGATCATTCGTGTTATATGTCAATACATGTGTACCTTCCAGCACAGTCATGGTAATTGGTCAGTAATAGTGTCGTGGTAAAATGATTGTTGTTTGATGCATTACACTAAGCATGGATCTAGAAGAGCCGATGTGGATTCATACTTAGGGTACACGTACTATGGTACGATATATAGGAGGATGGCCACGTGACCACGACATGTAATTCCAATATCGAGATAGGGTTAATCTAAGCAACTTAAATTGGTAGAAGCATTGGGAGAAAACAGAATCTCGAGATCGTACGTCACCAGCCGCCCTGGGTCCCGTCCTGGCGCGTCGGGTTGGCTGCCTCGGATACTGTATAGTCATCCGCACTAGTGGAGTGCAGTATCTGATTTGTGACTGCCGAGCCAGCTCTTCCTATAGGAGAGCTGGAACCGTTACTGCTTATTCTACGCGGTGGCCTTTCGAGGGACCGGTGCATTTCGTGCTTGCTTGTATATAATGGTTTGGCTAGCCATGCTGGAATGCGATACGATCTGAGGATTCCTATATATATATATTGCATTACTGGGATAACCCAGGCAAATCATAGAAAGCCGTAGGATTGATTGGCCGATTGTAAGCTGACTTGTTTGTGATATATTTTCTTCTGTTAGCTACCGAGGAACATGGACTATCGTGGTGCGTGGTCCAACCCATGTCCTTGTTTGGTTGTTGGGTTGGGCTATTGTGCTGCGATAGGCTATGGACCGAAGTCGCGATCAGAAGCCCTTTTACCTGCCCTTGGTTATAGGATATATCTTATCTCGGTACGATATTGGCACCGTTTGTCCTTGTTTGGTTGTAAGGGTATCGTATTGTCTCGATGATATGGTATAAGCCTATAACTCATGAATCAGGTCTTATTTAACTCATTGGATTTATCTCACTCTTTTGTGCTCCCTTGTGGTACTTGCTATTCGGGGCCTGACCCCGCTGGTTTTGTTTGGCCAGATCTCGTAGCGGCTCCAGAGGATCCAGCTTTCTACCCGAACAATGGTGCACACCAGGAGTATGGGCGCCAGGGACCATGAGTGGGTTTCTTCTTCACCGCTCTGATATCTTCTATTTTGTACTTGGCGTTTAGCCACCGGCACTTGTTTAGCCGGCAGTTCTGGACACTAGTTTCCTTTACATAATTGTAATTAAATCAGACTGCAGCTGACTATAGTTATGTACTATTGACTCTCGGAACTAGCTCATCATTTTGTATAGCTAGACTCATGAATCATTTTGATGAAGCATCGGGGACGCCTTACTCCTTTGTCTTATATGATCATTATTTACTGTTTCTTGTTTTGATTGATTGATACATAGATGCTCTGTGGGACCATAGGAGACCTGATTGTAGCATGCACCCCCTAGTCTCTTGACAGCCACGATCGCCGTATGACGTTTATATACCCCATGCGGTATAGCTGGCCTAGTCCGTCTCAGTATTCCGGTACTGGGGCGTGACACTAAAAGAACCCTAATTTTGGAAAGATGGATGCATGTTGTCAAAAATTAGGAGATTTTACTAAAATCATGTCGAGGTAGAATTTAGGACATAAAATAAGCAATGATCGAAATTTTAGGACAAACCTGTGGTGAAGGCTACGCCGGTGACAACCTTCCCTCTGCGGTGGAGTCTGTAACCGAGGCAGGCGAGGAACGGGCTGAGGGAAGTTGGGGAGCGAGGAGCGTGCTGAGGGGAGTTGGGGAGCGGGGAGTGGGCTGAGTGGAGTTGGGGAGCGGGAGGAGAAGGAGAAGGAGAAAGAGAGAGGGTTTAGAATTTTTCTTAAGTGCGGGAGAATTGTGGGAGAGTTGAGATTTCGACTTAAATTTTTGTGCTTTTTTTATAACGCTCGTATCACTGGAGCACTATCAATAACGTTTTTAATGTAAACCATCATAGATTCTAGTCTTGCTGAACTTTGATGACGCTTCCACATCAACCGTCATGAAAACCACTTATCAAGCGTCATTATTAGGTCTTTTTGTTGTAGTGATGGGTATACCTTATCGAAGATCACATCATGGCTAGTGAATACCCTTATGCTTTCTGCATCCATAACTTTTAGTCTTTAACGCCATGTTTGATTTAAAAGAAAATGCACCATTTTGGATGACTCCAACTTGGTTTTGTCTTTCTAGTACATGAGTGAATCTGCATAGCATATGAACACACGTAAAGAATCATAATTCATTATCACCTCTCCACACCTCCTGAGGAATCTGAAAATCAATGGTTGTATATGGTATTTTCTTGACCAAATAGCATGCATGATGTGTCGTCTCTGGAAGAAAGTCCTTCATAAGACTTGCACGTAACTGCATACTCATGCCGCTCTCTAATAATATATCATTTTATGTGCTCTGCTACCCAGTTTGCTTTGAATGCCCTGGATTCGTTTATTGCCTCCGTATATCCTACTCGTTATAACACTCCTAAAATTTTATTAGGTGTACTCACCACTATTGTTTGTCTGCAAAAACTTCATAGTTAGTACTACCAAAATATGACATATTAGCGACGAAATTAGCGACGCCAACAAAAAATGTCGCCAATATTTTGTATATTAGCGACGTCCTAGAAATTCGTCGCTATACGACGAAATTAGCGACGCTTAGCGACATATCATTAAATATGTCGACATATATTAAAAATTGGCGACGGTTAGCGACGTCTCATCTATACGTCGCTAACAATTTTACTTAGGGCACGCTGTGTTCTTTTTTCTCCCCACTCGAAATTTTCTCCCCCTCCTCGAGCTCCTCCGGCGACTCCCTCCCCCCCGACGACCCCTACCCCCCCCTCCCCCGTCGAGCTCCTCCTCCTCCTCGAGCTCAAGTAAACCCTAACCTAACTCCTCCTCCTCCTCCTCCTCCTCCTCCTCCTCCTCCTCCTCCTCATCCTCTTCCAAGGACACACACACACACACACACACACACACACACACACACACACACACACACACACGGACACACACACAGACACACACACACACAGACACACACTTGGACACACTGTGTCATGTTGTGGTGGACACGAGACACTATGTTGGACACGTACACATAGCCTAGATCCTTTACCAACCATTTATTTTCCATTTTAACATGTTTTTATATATCAATTTCTAAATACCCTATGTTGACTGATACCTTGTTAATTTACTGTATTTTCCAGTTTTGAAAACCCAGTTTTGACAACCAATTTAACCTAGTTTAATGCTTTAATTTACATGTTTAAAATCCTATTGTAGTGTATCTATATGTGTGCTGACTGAGTTTTAAGTTTGGGGTGATTTGGTTAGAGTTTGGGTTCTCGATTTGGGTTTGAGGTGAATGGGTCTGAAATATGTTATAGGAGTATGTAATGTTGTGTGAAATGAACTGATTTCCTTTCCTTTTCTATTTGACTGAACACAGTAAATTCCCTCACTGTCCAGATTGGACTGACCCATAGTTCATATCACTCACTCACTCTTGCCTAGGTACACACACACATATAGCCTAATACAACCATGTAGCCTCCCTCATATACACATACATGTGACTGTCACATGTAACAGTCAACACACTCACCCCCCATTCACATGTGCATGTACACACACCACCCACTCTCTACTTCTCTCTCTATATATAAGTTTGATAGATGGTATTGTATACATATATACATAACTATATCATGTAACTCATATGTGATATAGGCATATAGCCTATGTTAGAGTGTCTAAATATATGAATGCATAAAAGTTGCCTTGTCTTGTAATATAGGCATATAGTATATGCATGCCTATATATATTGTATGTATATATCTATATAGATAATACTTGTGTGTATGAGATAGCTTGAGTTGACTTTTGTCATTATTGGTACTTTAATTGTAGGTTAGGCTTGTATAGCCTTGAATGGTGTGTGCTAGCTAGTATGGGCTAGTTAGGGCCTAGAATGGTGGCATTGGCTAGTTTGACCATAGTTGACCTAGTTTGACTACTAGAGTTGACCAAGAGTTGACTTTGGCCTAGTTTGACCAAGGAGTCCAAGATATTGACTTAGTCAACTCAACTTCACCCAGTTTGACTAGTTACTACGCTGAACATGTGTGTCCATCTTTGCAGAATTATTTCCAAATAGATATGAATTACTATTTGCGGAATCGTTTCCTGTAGATTTTTTTATCATCTTTGTATGTATTGGCCCTATGGGCCCATTGACCGTTCTATACACTGATTTTCATTCTTATTTGCCCTCCATTGTGGACATGTATGTTTGTTGGATATTTACTTTGTGATATTTACTTTGTTAGTATTTTCATTGAGTACATGTATGATATTTACTTGGATATGTATGTTTTTGATATCTGCGACGGGGATGACAAATATACCTACGCTGGGTTAATTTTTTTTCATAATATCTGCGACGTATAGCGACGTTCTGCGACGTATCCAGACATCGCTAATTAGCGCCGTCATGTCGCAATCCGCCGCTCAATAGCTGACGTGGCAGAGAGTTGACGTCGCTAATTTGGTTGCCGTACGTCGCTAAACTGCTGATATGGCAGACATGCCATGTCATCACATAAAAAGAAATAACGTCGCTACGTAGTCGCACTACGTCGCTAATTTGGCGATGTTCAAATTCGTCGCCCTCCGTCGCTAAATTTGCGACGACCCAGCGACATTAGGGGTGACGTCGCAAACAGCGACGGAGGGCGACGAATTTTTTCATCTGCGACTAGCTTTTTTGCGACCTTCAATTTTCGTCGCTAAAGTCGTCGCTAATTACGTTTAGCGACGTATTTTTCTTAATTAGCGACGTATCTGGACGTCGCTAATTTACCTTATTTTAGTAGTGTAGCCCCTTCTGCTTCTCCATGGTCCTTTTCCCCTCTCGAAATCTAGCAAACACTATTGACTTGTATTTGAGATAATAAATTCATACCTTATGTGAGAAGTCATCAATAAATGTGACGTATTACTCAACACCTCCCTTTGATTAAATTGGTGATGCCTCCCATATATTTGAATGAATGTAGTGAGTAGTCCTTCGGTCTTGTGCACTCCCTTCTCGAAGCCTGCTTTATATTGCTTTCCAATTATACAATACACTGAGAAATCTAGCTTGCACTCCTTAAACTGTTTAGAAGTCCCTTCTATGCAACTCATGAAGATATCTCTCACTTATGTGGCCAAGCCGAATATGCCACAACTTTATGATATGCTACACATATTTCTTTGTAATGACGGTTGCACCACTTGTAACAGTGCTCTCATCCATCCAATACGAGTTTGACGACATTTGTTGTTCGTTCATGCCCACCATGTTACTTTTAAATATCTTTAAAATTGAATTATGGAAAACTAACTTTCATCATGCCTCGCGTTTACCGATGGTTGAACATATGAATCTTGATGTTTCCTACACCAACGATTTTAAGTACCGTTAGTATTTTACACAGTAACTTTTTCTCAGCTTCTCGCAGCACTAGCTTGACACTGTTTTTGTAGTAGTCTTTTGTCCTTTTCTAACTATTGCTTATACTTTGGACGTTGCTTTTTCATGTGACCTGATTTCTTATAGAAATAGCACTCATCGCTATCCTGACCCGATAATTTGGATTATCACTTTTACTTTTGTCTATATTTTTATTCTTCGACCTTACATTTTTATCAGCAATCAACCATGACGACTCCTTATATGGATTTGACCTTCTCATAATTTCATTATTGAGAAGTGTCACTTAAACCTCCTCCATCTCGAGAGTATTCTTCCCATTAAGGAATATTGTCACCATGTGGTCATACGACGATATAAGCGAATATGGAAGGAAACGTGTCTGGTCCTTCTCCTTTTACTTTACATCAAGATAGAAGATCGTTTACTACCTTATTGAAGCTATTTGTAGAATTATGGTTAATTTCTTCAAGCTTAAACTGTAGAGTTACTTCATGATATACAAGTTGTTTGACAATGACTTTGTCGTATACAAACCCTTTAGCTTCAACCATACATGTCGCAGAAGTTGCAACAATGATGTTACATATCATATCGTCTGCTTGATAAAAACTCTTTCATGCATTGTGTCTTTTGATCCACGTCTTTCCATGCATCATTTGTCATGTGATCAACAGATTTTTTTTTATCACCAATCACATTGTACAATCCCTCTTTTATGATAAATGCATTTACCTTTCCCTGCCACGACGGAATTACAAAGCACAAATAACCAAAATTAAAGCAAATACAAAAGCATAAGATATAACATGTTCGGTCGAAAATTGGAAAATTGGCTTACGTCCACCGGACAAGAGGAGAACTTCTTTATTGAATCAAGAGTAAATTTTACAATAATTACTGTAATGACACCATATTGCACAAACCCTCAATTACATATAACATGGTTAATTCGGTCAAAAAATGGCATACATCCACGGGACAAGGGGAGTAGAATCATGAGAAAATTTTAGAAGAATTAGTATAATGTTACCGTATTGCACAAACCCTCCTTTACATATCTACAGCGAGTCCTCTTCCTTCTTCTTCTCTCAATTTTCTTAGGACTCCCTAGCTCAACTAAATTAGGCTTAGAAATAACCTTAGACATGCTCTCCTAATATCACTAAATAATGTAGCAAGTTTAAGCCTCCAAAACATATCCAAAACTGTATCTCAATAGAACTTTCTTATTTAAACATGAGCCACCATATATAACATGTCGACCAAAGGCTGAGACATGATTTTGAGTGTGCGGGGACTTGAATACAACTTCCAGACAAATTAAGAAACTCAACAAAAATATAAGCTTGATATTAAAATACAATTAAATTTTGATAACAAAAGTATTTGTATCGCTCTAGATCAAATTCTAATAACAATATAGATCAAATCCTAATAACATAAGTATCTATACCGCTCTACCCAAACATGATATTATCAATTTTGTATATTTGTAAGAAATTACACCCAAAATTTTCAAGAGAAACAAAAAATTAATAATCACATCCCAATATTTTGAATAATAATTTTTTTTAAGAATATATGAAAGGAAAGTAAGTGATCAGGAACAGGTTTCCCACCTTTGAAAAAAGAGGAGGAAAAATATGGCACTTTTCTCCTGCCCCTCTCTATCTATCGGTTGAGTCAGGTCCGTTGGCAACTGACTAAAAATTGTGTTAAGCCCAATCAAAGCGAATAAAGAAATTAACTTTTTTTGGGTAATGATTCACTATTAGGGCCACAAAGAGTCGGGCTATGTAATAACAGGTAGCAAATACAAATAGTTTTCGTGCAAAATAAAAGCCCAACTGAACCATTTCTCACATGGGCCAGAATGAAACCAATTTTGATCAAAACTCTCTTTCTTCAAAATCGCAATATTGCACCAACATATTCAAAAAAATAAATACACTGAGCCTCCTATGTTTCATGCCTATTATTGGAACCACCCATATTTCGAAAATAATTACGCGGACAACCCCTCTATTTTTTGTTTTATTTTTATAGTAGGGATTAGTGCTATAAGTTTCTATAGAAAATATAAAACATAGGGGTGGTCCGTATAATTTGTTTCAAAATAGGGATAGTCAGCGTAATTTGTTTCAAAATAGGGGTGGTCTCTGTAATAAGTCCGAAATATAGAAATAGTTAACATAAATTGTTCCACTAAAAAATCACACAAAATCAACGCAAACGATCAGCAACATTACTTCTGAAAACAGTTCGACTACAGAAACTTAATTAACAACTTGTGATATAAACGTGACACATGGATTCTACTAACGTTGAAAGAGAGTCTATTTTACTCTTAAGTCGGTTGCGAAAAAATCAATGTGCCATATGAGTCTTATCCAACGATTTTTTATGACGGAATGTTGAAAACTAAGGACTCGCGAATTTCCATCTATTATTTGTCCTGAAAACACATAGACAAGTAGTCATGGAATTTGTATCCAAATTAGTCGATAGCTTAACAGGAATATATATAAGTAGTGTATGTTCAGTAAATAAACGGTTGCTTTTGGGGAGGTACTTTTAATATTGACAAGATTTGGAGAACAAGGCTTGAATATATGGAGTGGAGTGTAATGGACTTTATTCTCTCTAAATTAGATTTTGGAAAGAAAGAAAAAAATCATCATACAATGTCGTAGTAATGCATTTTAGGAATAAACCTGCTCCTTTGGTTCAACATATTTGATCATGATCCTATAGATAAACAAGTTATCCTCGGTTGACTCGGTACAAGGTCTAAGGATTAGCGTGTAAAGAAAAAGGTTTTGTTACTTTTAAGGCTGAGCATACGGGTTCAGAATCCACGGTTCCGATCCGTTCCGAACCGTAAATTGCCTAAATGAGCCTGTTCTAAAAATTTTCAATTTAAACGGGACGGGACGGAACAGGTCGTGTGATATTCACGGGACGGGGCAGGTCGTGTTTCCGAAACAAACGAAACCCCGGCCCGGACCGTTTATTTGGAAAAATCCTAAAATTTTATAATTTTTATTAGACTCTTGAGTCTTGATAGCAGACTTGAGTCACTTACTCCTCTCTTGAGAGGAGCCGACCCTAAATATTCCATTCCCAATTTCTGCAAAGTTTGTTATTTCATTACCAATTTTTGCAAAGTTTGTTATATCGTTGGATCAATGGCGTAGTAGATAGCAATATCAAAGATAGATGAAAGCAAATTTCATAAATGTATTCCTCGTTTATAGATGGAGTAAAGCAAACAATGGAAATTTAGCTTTTGTTGTATGAAGCTGGATTGTAGTCTGCAGCATGTTGTATGTAACATTTATTGCAATTAAGGGACGTAACAATTATTGCAATTAAGGGGCGTCGAGGTCAAGCCTTCCAAATATTGTGATTTTTTTTGCTACTCTTTATGTACTATTTTAGAGGTGTTTGTGCATCAGAAAAGATGTGGTTAAGGAAGTTAAGTTTTTGGGATTCATGTAATGCCAAAAGTATGCTTTGCTCATTTTTACTATACTTCTTATATTTGGTGATCCATCTGCCAGTAATTCAGAATGTTTGTTACTGAACCCGTTTGCACCCGCAGACTGGTTCTGTTCGGACCCGTTTCAAACTGGTCGAGTCCGGCTCGATTTCAACAATTTTTCGGCATGTCGAGCGCCAGAGCATGGACCCCCGTGCCTCCTTTTGTTGCGGATGAGGAAGCAATTATTGTACCTCCTCCTTCTGCTTGTGTAGTGGGTACCGATAGCTCTCCTCTGCCGATCGGGATTCCTGCGCCCACTCCTGGCTCCGGTGGGGATGACACCAAGGTCCCCTCTATGGAGACTGTTCTTGCCATGCTCCATAGCGTGCGGGCGTCGCCGTCGGGTGCCGCAACTTCTCGGTCCCCTATATTGGCGAGGATGGTTGGTGGGTCGACCCACCCATCCATCGTCTCTGGGGTTAACCATGTGGAGGAGGTCGTAACTCCTTCGGTTCCATCTGTTTCTGCCGACGCGAGTGGTACGGCTGAGATTCTGATCGGGACCTTCCACGCGATTCTGAAGCAGGGAATTTGAGGCTTTCTGACAACAGGCCGCCCCTTCCCCTTGGCAAGACATGGAGCTAAAGGATTGATCCAAACTCTCCAAACTTTTCCTGGCCTAGAGCGCATGGCTGAATCTCTACATGCCAAGCTCAACGCTGCAGAGCAGTGCCTTGGTAAGCTTAGTGTGCCCAAGAGGCTGATGTAGACGCACTGGCCTCTTTCGAGTGCAATCGTCTACTTGCCAAGACCACCAAAGGAAAAGTGATCTGTAGTGAGGGTATAAGTGCCCTTAGTCGTGAACTTGGCCGGTTGGCCAAGAGGCGTTGCCAACTTTTCGGTGAATCAACGCAACTGTTACGGAGCGAGATCTTATCGCCAAATAGGTCATGAGGATCATGGCGGAAATCGAGAGGCTCCAGGCGGAACCCCAAAGACTGGAGCTTCGTCTGACTGGTCTCACCCGAGATCAAGAAGCCAAAGTCAGCTGTTGGAGTTCAATGCATCTTTTGCTGCGATGGAGATTGCAATAAAGGATCATAGGGATAGGCTCGCCTACCATAGCCGTCTAGAAGACCCGATTGTCATCTATCAGGAAGCTAGGCTCATTGCTGTTGAGAAGAGGGACCAACTCATAGATTCTCTTCGTCAGCAACTTCAGGGTTTTTGCGTGAACATTTGAATTTGCCCTTCCTCCATTTTTTTACTTCTCCTTGTGTGTGTGTGTGTGTGTCTATATATATATATATATCTGTGTGTGTGTGTGTGTATATATATACTTTGAATGGCAGAATTAATAGCAATTTACCTTCTCTCTTTTTTTGTGGGACCCTTCTGAGATTTGGCTAGCTCGGGCTTTGTTAGGGTGTGACATGGCAGACACGTGGTCCTTTCCCATTTTGTTATAGTCGCATAGAGCTCGGGCGCCTAGATTTGATCCGTTCCGATTGGAAGTTGGGAGGATAGGCCCCTCGTTACGTGGGGGAGTTAATCCCTAATTAATAGGGGAGTGGCTCTTCACCTGCCCTCTTGATGAGCCTTGTGGCCATAAATAGGGCTTTTGGGGGAACCTCTTCTTTCACAATCTCATCCGTTTGTTTCTTCCTCATAATCGAGCATCGCTTCTCCTCTCATGGCTTGGAGCCTCCTTCTTCTCTGGCGGATCGAGCAGGAGTTGTGGCGGTGGCTAGCGCCAAGTCTTCAGATGATACGAAGGTTGCAGCATCAAACAGTATTTCCGATGTTGCGAGGAATGGACTTGTATGCTCCCTTGTGTAAGGAAATTGTCACGACCCGATCCCAAATTATTGGGTCAAACCGGATCATGCCCAGCCTGCACCGTTGTGAGACGGCGGCAGTAAGCTGTTCTATATGCAAGTATTCACAACAACATTTATACATTTGTCACACCTTGAATATACGAAATTTTAAAAACTTTTTATTCAACAATTGAAAGGTACAACTGGAAATGAAAGTACTGAAATAAAGTACTGAATTCAAATCAACAAATTCTAAAACAATAAAACTAGATAACAGGAAAGCAACTGGCTAGATGGTCGGCTCAACAGCCTCTGGATCTGTATCCTCCAAGGGGGACTCTGGCAACACCACATGATACAAAACTGGGTCATAGTAGCTATTGAACAATATCTCAGCATCATCAACATCACCTATGGGAGGAATCCAGTCAGGAAAGGAGCAAGTACGAGTACATAATCCGAGATTCTAAGTAATAATAGAAAGTTGTAATTTTGAACAGTTGAAATACTTTGAACAATATTTTCCAGCAATTTTCAGCAATTCAATATTTGAAACAATATGATTTGAATAGGTAACGTCTATGACCGGCTTGGGTTGTACAATAGCATCCTAGCGATACGATACGGCCTATCCCCGTGTGCAAGAGGGGTAAGCTCGCGCAATAATGCAATATAAGGGTTTGGTCATAAACGCTACACTACTCCCCCAATATTCCCACAATCAATAATTGAAAGGAGAGAGTTCCGTGTAGCAATGTGGTTTAAGCATGCAATCATGACAATTACTAAATAAAATACAAGAAAATATAACCGTAACTTGCCTTTGTTTGTATGACTGGATTGGGATGACAGTGCAGGAAAGAAAGTCAAGTACGTCCTCGAAATCCTACAGTTGAGAATCCTGACTTACAATCATAGATGAGCCAAATCTAGGTGTGCTAGTTGCAATTTCTAGAAACAGACCCTAGTCAGGTTTTAAGTTATTTAATTAATCTAACGAAATCCGTCTAACGTCGTAAACTATATTGGTTATCAATTTACGGAATAACCGATTACTGATTTATTGGGAAAAATAGCAATTACGCTTTAATTGGCAAAACTTGTATTTTTAATAATATATATAAAACTAACTTTTTTTAAATGATAAAATTATAGACTTGTTAACTTACTAGTAATTTATCCATTTTAATTAAATGTGAGAAATCCTTATTAATTTTATACAAAATAATTAATAACCAATTTTTATTATGCGCCTAGCTATGCCAACAACAAAACCCAGAAAATAAATAGAAAATCTAAGCTACACAATACATGGCCACAAAAAAATAAAGAAAAACTGGGCTTATGCCCTTATAACAATTTAATTAATTTAATATAAAAACTGAGGCGAGCTCTGAATGCCATGAAGCGGTCCAGTCAGGAGGCCTAGAGTCCAGTAACTAGTTCTAAAAATAAAACATTATATAAATTAAATATAATTTGCAGAAAACGGACGTCTCAGACTTGGTCATGCAATCTCACGTTGCTGGCTTACGCCTCAACGTACAGAAAATCCTGTAGCGTTTGCGTTTCGCCGAGGCTCATCCGACCGATATGGTCGTCGCCTAACAGGGGATACAAAACTCACAAAAACCGCATTTAAAACCAACAAAACCAACTTTGTAAATCATTTGCAAAGACCGGATTTGAAAATAGATTTTCAATTTAATGAACTTAATTAAATAATATTATTTGAAAAGATTTTACTGAAAATTTGGGCAACATCTCCTTTGTAACTAGGACAGCCTAGCCACGAGGCGGTACAAAACCCACAACTCAAAATCAACGTCCCAAACCAGAAAACACACCAATATCGCAACACAAAGATAATATCCAAACCCCAGAATAATAAACCTCCGCCAAAAATAGTACATACCAACTAAAATAGGAATAACCAGCACAGCATACTAAAGAATTGTCCATACCAAAGAGAATGGACACAACAACTAAAGAAATGTCCAAATCCAAGAGAATGGATACAGTAACTAAGGAAATGCATGTCCAAACCCAAGAGAAACTAAGCCGCAACATAAACAACAGTCCGATCCAAAATAACGCGTATCTCCTAACGCAATTAACTAAAGTCGATCCCCGTAACGGGGTCGGGACCGTGTCATCATTGACTAAGCTACGGGAGGGACACAGGGACACGGGATTATACCTCAGTTGCTCGGCTAAAGCTCTCAGTTGCAAGAAATAGAAAAAAAATAATCCGTGCCGACTTAGAACAGTCCAGGAACACGCGGACAGCGGGAAATCAGCTCGAAAAAGCGCACAGGAGGCGCGGACAGCAGATCGGCTCGGGACAGAGTGCTGCGGAACTCGGGACAGCGCTGGGGCGGAGCCGACGGGACTCGGGGGGTCGCCGGGGAGGCTGTCACGACCCGATCCCAAATAATTGGATCGAACCGGATCATGCCCAGCCTGCACCGTTGTTGAGACAGCGACAGTAAGCTGCTCCATTAGCAGGTAATCCACAACAACATCTAAATTTGTCACAACTCAAAATTCGGAAAATGAAATTTTATTAAACTTGAAATAAGTACAACTGGAATGTGAAAGAACTGAATTAAAAGCTGAAGTCAAATTGCAAAATTCTAAACAACAAATCTAGAAACAGAAAATATAGCTAAGTGTTCGGCTCGCCGGCCTCAAGTCCAGCGTCCTCCAACAGGGTACAGAACCGGGTCAAAATTAGCTGTTGTATAGTATAACAGCTCAGCATTCTCAATGTTCCCTAAAAATGTTATCTCCAGTCAGGAGGGAGCAAAGTACAATTCATGCTAATTTGACAATTGAAATAATAATAGAATTATGCACTTTTAAACAGTTTTGAAATCAATAATTTAAGCAGTTACAGTTATAAAACAGTTACAGTTCTGTGATGTGAATAGGTAATGAAATATGACCGGCTTGGGTTTGTTACAGTAAAGGATATGGGATTTGTTACAGTAAAGTTACAGTATGGTCATACTCATTACACTATTCCCCCAGTCCCCAATAGTTACAGTAGTTACAGTTAGTGCTCGTGTTGCATCGTGGTTTAAACTTGCAATAAAACGATTACTAAATAATTGTAAACTAACACGAAATGTACTTGCCTCAGGTTGATTGGACTGGACGGGTCGATACGTCAGGATGGGAAATCAGGTTCTTCCTTGAAATCCTACATTCGGGAAACTTGTCTCAGAACCAAAGTCGCCAATGTTACTATACTAGTTGCAATCTCTAGTTGTGTCCTAGTCAATTTTAGTCTTTATTTAACAAAACACGAAAACACGATTATTTGTGCGTTGATTTAATACAAGAGAAAAAGATCGTTTTAAACTTTTGAATTCGAAAACTTCGTTGATACCAGATTAATTATTAAAACTTCGTATTTTCATAGTTTATAAATATATAGCTAATTTTCTTATTTAGTGAGAAATACATGATTTTTAATTAAATAAAAACTTGTCAATTTTAGGTGAGAAGATATTAATTATTTTTATACGAAAATATTTTTTATTTATTTTACTCGTTTAATACAAAAACTCGCAAAACCAGAAATAACTAAAATCTACGCTACCAATTACAGTTACAGACCACAGCCAGCTGAGCTTATGCAAAACTGCCGTTAGTCCTAAACTTTAAATATGAATAAAATATGATCAGAATTAAATAGTAAAAATAAAGATAAAATATAGAGTCTCAGATATGGTCCAATCCTCAACTTGGCTAATGCCTCAACGTCCGGGCGAAGCTGGTTTCGTTTGCACTTAGCCGGGTCCATTGACCGATACGGTCGTCACCCAAATCCAAATATTAAATAAAATTCCGAAATTCATTTTAAATTCATTTTTAAAATAATCTAGAATTTACGAAAAAATTCGACAGCATCTCCTCTGTTTTTGGTCAACCCAAAAACTGGAAAATAGTGCCGATAATTTTCCTGCAAATCCCAAACCAGGGAATCCCCAAAAAATATATATATAAAAACACAACCAATCCACAGAATAATCGGAACGACCCGAATAATTTTCGGAAGTCCGATTCCAACCCAAAAACTCACAGAACGCTACCGGAAAAATCCGGAAAGCCAAAACATACCAAAAACCATTTCCCAAAATATTCAGGAAATTCAAAATAATCCACAGAACCTTTCCGAAGGTTCCGAAAAAATATGACGTCGCTAAAATCGAATTCCCAAAGGGAATCGGGGACCATTTCTCATCATAGACTATAATAAAAATGGGCGGGACAGGGGTTATACCTCAGGTTGCTCGGCTAGAGCTCTCAGATGAAATAATAGGAAGAAATAGAGATTCGGACAGCAATAAAATCCCGGAATAGCGCTGGTTCGGAGTCCGAGACGCGTCGGGGCGCTGGGACAGCGCTGGGAACGATGCACAGGGCTGCGTCGACGAAGAACGCCGACAAAAGGCGCTGGAGGCGTCGGGGAAAGGACGCCGGAGCTAGGGCACGGCGCCTAGGTCAGCGTGGAGGCCGACAGGGGGTCGGGGCGCGCTGGAGAAAGGGGGCTCGGGCGCGGGGGAGCTCGGCCACGCGGGGCGCGCTGGCGGAGGCTGGCCGGGCTCGGCCAGAGGGGGCCGCGCGGGGAGGTGGCCGCACGGGGAGGGCGCGGTTGCGCCGGTGGACGGCGACGGCGTCGGGAGTCGGCACGGCTAGGGGAAAGCCGGCGGGGTGTGGGCGCGGCGTCGGGTCGGAGTCGCCGACGGGTGGTCGGCCACACAGCGTCGTAAGGGAGTCGGGGGAGAGAGGGGGTTGAGTAAGGATGGGGTTGGTTGAAGAAGAGAGATGGGGGTTCTGTTGTGTTCGTGAGGAGAAGAGAGTGATAGTTTCTCTTCTGTGAGTAATTGAGCAAAAGGGAAAAGAGTGGTGAGTTAATAAGGGGGAGTGGGTGAATGATTTGTGTGGAGAGGAAAAGAAGAGGGGAGGAAGAATAGGGGAGATAGGTGTACGTGTGGGGAGAAAGTGAAGGTGCTGGTCCTCGTGACCAGCACAAGGAGAATTATTATTATTATTTTTTTAATAATTAACCAAAACAGAATTTGAATGGAATGAGTCTGGGTTCGGACTCGGGTCTGGGTTCGAACTCAAATATCCTTGTTATTAATTTTGAAATAATTTTAACACCCAAAAATAATAATAATAATAATAATAATAATAATAATAATAATAGAAATACTAAAATTAATACCTCACAGAAAATGGGTTTCACAATCTTCCCTCCTTAGAAAATTTCGTCCTCGAAATTAAATACAAGGTAGGAGAATCGAACAGGTACGGGTACTACACCCGTAACTCAGGTCCAACAATAAAAATTTCCAAGGCAGTCGTGGATGAGACGGTTTAGGGACAAGTTTCATTTATGATATCATCCATGTAGAAAATACAAAAGCGAACCAAAGTACATGAGGTTGATCAGACCATCATGCACCGGTCCTGATTAGACAATATTTTAGTGGGTGCACCCAAGAAAATACCGTCATGATCAAGCTTGATAAAAAGATAGCTTGCAAAACTAGGCTAATTTAGCAGCATCAGTCAAGTTTAGAACGAAAAGATAAGGAATAGGAGTTTACGTGATGGCTCAAATTCTGATCTTCTTCTCAACTCTGACTACACTTGCAACTGGTTTCTCTGGCTCTGAAAGGTTGAGTCCAATCTTCAGCTCTGAATTATCCAATATGTGACTCGGATCCGAAATGTAGCGTCTGAGCTGTGATACGTAGAAGACGTTGCACACTCTCAAGATTAGCTGGTAGAGCTAACCGGTACGCTACTTCCAACTCGTCTTAAAACTTCAAATGGCCTGATGTACCTGGCCTCAATTCCCAGCTCCGTCAAAACTGTTTGTTCCTCTGGTAGAAGAAACTTCACAGAAATGCTATCTCCTTCTTCCAACTTCACCGGTCGACTACTACTATCAAATCCAATGCTTCTGTCTATCTTGGGCAATCCTGAGCTTGCATTCACCTTCTCTACTGCGTCAGTTACCATCTCTGGACCCAGCAGTACTCTTTCTCCTACGTCGTCCCATGCAAGTGGTGTACGGCAACGACGTCCATAGAGAGCTTCAAATAGGATCATACCAATGCCGGCTTGGTAATTGTTGTTGTAAGAGAACTCTACCAAGCGCAAATGATCTTCCCAAGACCCTCCAAATTTCAAGACGCAGGATCTCCGCATGTCTTCAGGCGTCTGGATTGTCCTCTCTGATTGTCCATCTGTCTGGGAGTGATGGGCAGTGCTAAACTTCAATCGTATTCCCAAGCTATCATGCAAACTCTTCCAAAAGTGAGGGATAAATCTAGTATCTCTGTCAGATACAATACTTACCGGTACTCCATAAATTCGGTAGATGTGCCGCATGTACCGTGCTGCCAACTTCTCGGTGGATAGACCAACCTTGAAGGGGATAAAGTAAGCTGACTTCGTCAGTCGGTCCATGATAACCCAAATGACATCCTTCCCTCCTCGGGACCGAGGCAGTCCCGACACAAGATCTATTGTTATGTGCTTCCATTTCCACTCCGGAATGTCAAGTGGCTGCAATAGTCCTGCTGGTCTCTGTCTGCTGGCCTTCACTGGTTGACCAATTAAACATCTAGCAACATACCTTGCCACGTCTTTCTTCATTCCAAACCACCAAACAATGGTACGCATATCCTGATACATTTTATTGGCTCCATGATGTATGGAATACTGCGACTGGTGCGCTTCTTGCATCAGCTCGTTCCTCAGTTCGCCAGTTGGTACAAAAGCCTCGTACCATTCTTCAGTGCTCCGTCACTGGCGATTTAGAATCCTTCAAGTGTTCCTGCCAGCACTTGATCTCTAAGTTTGCAAAGTGTCTCGTCTTGAAACTGCGTCTCCTTGATTTTGTCCATCAGACTCGAGCTCACTTGCAACTTCATCAAAAAATGAATCAGCATCCAGCTCCTTCCTTCCAGGCAGTATAATCTCCCGTCCAAGCTTCTCGATGTCCTCTAGCAGATGCCGCTCCTTGGTCAAAAATATCGTCATAGGGTATCGACTAAGTGCATCTGCGACCACATTAACCTTACCTGGCTGGTACTGTAGACCGATATCAAAATCCTTCATCAGCTCCCGCCATCTTCTTTGCCTCATGTTCAGCTCCTTCGGAGTGAAAACATACTTCAGACTTTTGTGGTCTGTATATATTTCCACTCTCTCTCCATATAGATAATGCTTCCAAAGCTTCAAAGCAGAGATGACTGCCGCAAGCTCCAGATCATGTGTGGGATAGTTCTTCTCATGAGTCCGTAATTGCCTAGATGCATAAGCAATCACTTTTCCATGTTGTTGAAGAACGCAACCCAGTCCTTTACCTGGGCGTCACTGTAGATTGAGAAACTACCAGTTCCTGCAGGTAGCGCAAGGATTGGTGCAGTGGTAAATCTCTTCTTCAGCTCCTCGAATGATGCCTGGCAATCTTCCGTCCAGATGAACTCTTCATTCTTCCGAGTGAGCTTCGTCCTCGGCTCAGCAATTCTGGCAAAGAAAACCCTTCACGAACTTCCGGTAGTAGCCAGCCAAGTCCAAAAACTTCTGATTTCAGCAACTGAGCTTGGGACCACTTTTCAACAGCGGCTATCTTCTTCGGATCCACCGAAATTCCTTCTCCTGTGACAACATGGCCAAGAAAATCCATCTTGTCTAGAAAGAATTCACACTTGGAAGGCTTACTAAACAGCTTCTCCTTTCCCAAAGTTTCTAGAACTTTCCTGAGGTGCTCTTCGTGCTCCTCTTCCGTCTTTGAATAGATCAGAATGTTATCGATGAAGACAACGACAATTTGATCTAGATATTCATGGAAAACCTTGTTCATAAGGTTCATGAACACCGCAGGAGCATTCGTCAGTCCAAACGGCATGACCAAGAATTCTAACTGCCCATACTTGGTGTTGAATGCCGTCTTGGGAATATCTTCCTTCCTAACCCTGATCTGATGGTAGCCAGATCTAAGATCAATCTTCGAAAACATATTGGCTCTGCTCAATTGATCATATATGTCATCGATCCAGGGCAAAGGATACTAATTCTTGATTGTTCAGCGCCCGGTAGTAGATGCACATCCGTACTGTTCCGTCCTTCTTACAAGACTGAGGCTCCCTAGGATGAAGTTCCATCTTGGGTAAATCCTAGAACTTCATTGATCCGGTCCTTCATCTCCTTGGCCTCCTTCAGGTTGACTCTGTAGCATCCCTTAAAAATAGGGGAGAGCCGGGAACTAGGTCAATAGTGAACTCTATGTCTAGGTCTGGGGTAATCCGGGAAAACTATCAGGGAAAACATCTACCATAAAGGTGTAACTAAGAATTTTATTCATGAAAGAGAATTACAGCAAGACTCTCATGATTATTCTAAGGACATCCTGTTACAACTTCTTATAACAATAGAAAATGCTATTCAGCAGTCCTAGGTACTAATCTTCATGGTTCTGGCTCTTGCATGAGCAGTCTCGAACTGCTTCATCTTCCTCTATGATCCTCGAGTCTGCATCATGCCCTCCTGCAATGGGTGTAGGAGGCAAGGTCTGCTCGATAGAAAGAGAGTCCCTAGGTTGCTGCGTGGCAGGTGTTGCTGGGATAGGTGCTCTGGTATAATGGGAAGATAAGAGGCAGTTCTTTACCCGATGTTCAGCGGATCCATATGCCAAACATTGTCCCAATCTCTGCGACAAATATTGGCTTGGTGACCAAGCCTTTACAGCAGTCACAAACCAATAGCTTCTTACGATATAACTGCCAGATAGGGCTCAAATATCTTCTAGGTTCAGGGGTATCCCTTCTAGGACGAGGTTCCGCTCCAACTTGGTTTAAGATAGCTAAGGCTACATCATTGACGTTCTTCATGTCTTCTCTCGTGATATTCATCTGTTCCTGCTGGGCTTCAACTTGAGCTTTCTGGAACTCCAGGATTTCTTGGAATAGGGCAACCATTTGGGAGGTGTTTGCTGGTACTGGTAGAGCAACAGGAATGGATACTCCACCAAGAAAATACAACTCAGTTTGAGAAGAGATAGGATTCGCCAGTATAGTAAAAACTTTACTAGATGCATCATAGGGACGGTCAATCAGCCGCGAGGGAATAAACCCTGGACTTGGTTGAGGAGATGGGGTATGATCCGTAGATGACACCTCATCGCCCACAGGATTGGTCTTATCCTTGGTTAGATTCTAGAAGGTTTAGGGTACAAACATAAGCAAGGTATCCTACCAGTCTATAATCAAACAAAAATATTTATGTATATATAATTCGGTCCTATGTCGTGACAAATCAATGTTCTAGTGTTCTAATTGTTTCTAGGTATGTTTTCCTAAGTTGTTGTATGACCTGCATGGGCCACCACTAAAAACATGTCACGATCCAATCTCAAATAATTGGGTCGAACCGGATCATGCCCAGCCTGCACCGCTGTTGAGATGGCGGCAGTAAGCTGTTCCATTAGCAGGTAATCCACAACAACATCTAAATTTGTCACAACTCAAAATTCGGAAAATAAAATTTTATTAAACTTGAAATAAGTACAACTGGAATGTGAAAGAACTGAATTAAAAGCTGAAGTCAAATTACAAAATTCTAAACAACAAATCTAGAAACAGAAAATATAGCTAAGTGTTCGGCTCGCCGGCCTCAAGTCCAGCGTCCTCCAACAGGGTACAGAACCGGGTCAAAATTAGCTGTTGTATAGTATAACAGCTCAGCATCCTCAATGTTCCCTAAAAATGTTATCTCCAGTCAGGAGGGAGCAAAGTACAATTCATGCTAATTTGACAATTGAAATAATAATAGAATTATGCACTTTTAAACAGTTTTGAAATCAATAATTTAAGCAGTTACAGTTTTAAAACAGTTACAGTTCTGTGATGTGAATAGGTAATGAAATATGACCGGCTTGGGTTTGTTACAGTAAAGGATATGGAATTTGTTACAGTAAAGTTACAGTATGGTCATACTCATTACACTATTCCTCCAGTCCCCAATAGTTACAGTAGTTACAGTCAGTGCTCGTGTTGCATCGTGGTTTAAACTTGCAATAAAACGATTACTAAATAATTGTAAACTAACACGAAATGTACTTGCCTCAGGTTGATTGGACTAGACGGGTCGATACGTCAGGATGGGAAATCAGGTTCTTCCTTGAAATCCTACATTCGAAAAACTTGTCTCAGAACCAAAGTCGCCAATGTTACTATACTAGTTGCAATCTCTAGTCGTGTCCTAGTCAATTTTAGTCTTTATTTAACAAAACACGAAAACACGATTACTTGTGCGTTGATTTAATACAAGGGAAAAAGATCGTTTTAAACTTTTGAATTCGGAAAACTTCGTCGATACCAGATTAATTATTAAAACTTGGTATTTTCATAGTTTATAAATATATAGCTAATTTTCTTATTTAGTGAGAAATACATGATTTTTAATTAAATAAAAACTTGTCAATTTTAGGTGAGAAGATATTAATTATTTTTATACGAAAATACTTTTTATTTATTTTACTCGTTTAATACAAAAACTCGTAAAACCAGAAATAACTAAAATCTACGCTACCAATTACAGTTACAGACCACAGCCAGCTGGGCTTATGTCTATTACAATTTATTTACATAAATTGAAATAAGACAAAACTGCCGTTAGTCCTAAACTTTAAATATGAATAAAATATGATCAGAATTAAATAGTAAAAATAAAGATAAAATATAGAGTCTCAGATATGGTCCAATCCTCAACTTGGCTAATGCCTCAACGTCCGGGCGAAGCCGGTTTCGTTTGCACTTAGCCGGGTCCATTGACCGATACGGTCGTCACCCAAATCCAAATATTAAATAAAATTCCGAAATTCGTTTTAAATTCATTTTTAAAATAATATAGAATTTACGGAAAAATCTGGCAGCATCTCCTCTGTTTTTGGTCAACCCAAAAACTGGGAAATAGTGCCGATAATTTTCCTGCAAATCCCAAACCAGGGAATCCCCAAAAAATATATATATAAAAACACAACCAATCCACAGAATAATCGGAACGACCCGAATAATTTTTGGAAGTCCGATTCCAACCCAAAAACTCACAGAACGCTACCGGAAAAATCTGGAAAGCCAAAACATACCAAAAACCAATTCCCGAAATATTCAGGAAATTCAAAATAATCCACAGAACCTTTCCGAAGGTTCCGAAAAAATACGACGTCGCTAAAACCGAATTCCCAAAGGGAATCGGGGACCATTTCTCATCATAGACTATAATAAAAATGGACGGGACAGGGGTTATACCTCAGGTTGCTCGGCTAGAGCTCTCAGATGAAATAATAGGAAGAAATAGAGATTCGGACAGCAATAAAATCCCGGAATAGCGCTGGTTCGGAGTCCGAGACGCATCGGGGCGCTGGGACAGCGCTGGGAATGATGCACAGGGCTGCGTCGACGAAGAACGCCGACAAAAGACGCTGGAGGCGTCGGAGAAAGGACGCCGGGGCTAGGGCACGGCGCCTAGGTCAGCGGAGAGGCCGACAGGGGGTCGGGGCGCGCTGGAGAAAGGGGGCTCGGGCGCGGGGGAGCTCGGCCACGCGGGGCGCGCTGGCGGAGGCTGGCCGGGCTCGGCCAGAGGGGGCCGCGCGGGGAGATGGCCGCACGGGGAGGGCGCGGTTGCGCCGGTGGGCGACGACGGCGTCGGGAGTCGGCGCGGCTAGGGGAAAGCCGGCGGGGTGTGGGCGCAGCGTCGGGTCAGAGTCGCCGACGGGTGGTCGGCCACACAGCGTCGGGAGGAAGTCGGGGTAGAGAGGGGGTTGAGTAAGGATGGGGTTGGTTGAAGAAGAGAGATGGGGGTTCTGTTGTGTTCGTAAGGAGAAGAGAGTGATAGTTTCTCTTATGTGAGTAATTGAGCAAAAGGGAAAAGAGTGGTGAGTTAATAAGGGGGAGTGGGTGAATGATTTGTGTGGAGAGGAGAAGAAGAGGGGAGGAAGAATAGGGGAGATAGGTGTACGTGTGGGGAGAAAGTGAAGGTGCTGGTCCTCGTGACCAGCACAAGGAGAATTTTTTTTTTTTAACCAATCAAAATTTGAAAGGAATGAGTCTGGGTTCGGACTCGGGTCTAGGTTCGAACTCAAAGATCCTTGTTTTTAATTTTGAAATAATTTTAACACCCAAAAATAATAATAATAATAGAAATACTAAAATTAATACCTCACAGAAAATGGGTTTCACAGAGGCGCTGGCCGGCGACACGGGGGACTCGGGGGTCGCCGGGGGCGGATCTGGTCGGCGGAAGGCGCTGCGGCCTCGGGAGGCGAGGCAGGACGCGGCCTCGGGAGGCGGGTGCGCGGCTGGTTCGGGGGTCGCCGGGGAAGGCGAGGCAGGGCGCGGCCTCGGGAGGCGGGTGCGCGGCTAGTTCGGGGGTCGTCGGGTGTAGTGCCCCGCTCCTCGCGGTCCACTATGTAATACCTATGGCTTGCTGACTCAGTCATGAACTGAGTATTTGGTGAAACCTTTGCCGGTATCGATTGATCACGGATGAAATGCAATGAACCTTTCCAATTGATGGATTGGCTTCTATTGAAATGAATCCAAGAGTTTTGCTGAATATTTTCTCTCGCTGCTTGGTTTTGATGAATGCATTTTCGTGTTGGTTTTCGATGATTGGTTTTCATTGTTCGCTTTCATCGCATTTCGTATTTATTTCGAATCTTGAGAGAAAGAGACGAAGTATGCTAATCAACTGTTGGTGCCATTGTAGGACGCGTGAATTGTTCGTGAACGGCGCGTGAAGTCTCTCCTTCTCTCTACTAAGATTCATCTCGGTGAGTTGCTTCAACAGAACAAACATTGATCTGTACGCCTAATAAAATGATCTCTAGTCCACTCTGTTGCCTTGTCCCATTGATCAACGATACCACATCCACAAAAGATAAGAGGAGATAATTGAATTGAATCAAGTGCAAGAATATGTGTTGCTACTCGATCTGCTTAATAAGAATGATCATCTGCTTGTCACTAGTATGCTTGAAAATGTAGACATGTACACGAACTTGTACGTGTTGAGAGAAACCTGAAGGCACGAATCAAACGTGTCGTATATCTGTGCATAAGTCCAAATGTGTCTCATCTGATAGTACGGCTAGAGCATGCATTTGGTCTCGGACAACTTGTATACAAGGAAATATTTGTCTCTCGGGTGGTATCTGGGGGCACCTGGAACCGCTCGGCCTAGGAGAGATTAGGGCCTCCATGTGAAAATGGGAGTCGATCTGAGTCCTTAGCGACGAGCTAAACCAAAGAGTCACAGCGGCTAATCATGGAGATAACCCATGGACCAACATATAGAATAGTCCACCTGCATTACCCGAATGACAACTTCAATATCTGCAAGAATGAATCATGAATTACTCATTATGCAAATTGTGCTAACGTAGTTTTGTGCAGGGATGACTGCCGGCGATGGTAAGTTGCTTACGATATATTTCTACTATCATGTTCTTATGAATTGTTAAAAAGAACCTAGACAAGTAGAAAGATCACTAGTAAATGTTAGCTCGACATATTGATTTAGTGCAGAGATTTACGAGTTTGGCCAAAAGTCGCCCGCCAGTATATGATGTGTGCTGACCCACGTTGTGGGCATCCTTTTCAGAAAGCAAAAGGAGACAGGGGGATTTCAAGTGAGGCACCGAAGCTCGTCTAGCCCAGTAGAGCTCGTGGACTGCCTCGAAGTTTTATTTACTTTCCAGTCAAGTTTCAAGTTTCTTTTCCTTCTGAAAGTGTCTTTTATTTCCAGCATGTAATAGAGGGATATGATGTATGGGGATTGCGACTATTTTCAAAAGAGAGTTTCAAAGAGAATCATGTAGCCAAAATATAAGGCACTCTGAGTTTGCAAAGCTTTGTACTTGTATTTCTATCAAGTTATCAATAAAAAAAGTATTTCTATTTCAAATCTCTGTGTCCAATATTTGGTTTTCTGCAATGAATGGGTGCGTGCGTGTGTTTTGCTTAACTAATGGGTGCGTGCGTGTGTTTTTGCTTGACTAGTTATTTTGTGCAGGTACATGGCCTTGTGCAAGCGCAACTTAGGCTTGCACGGCATCACGCCTTAGCGAGGACGATCGATCCCGCAGGGATCCAGGCAAGTCGGACGACCCTAGCGGGATCGGGGCGTGACAAAGTGGTATCAAAGCCAGGTTTTACGTCCTTGGCCTCTTGCAAATATCGTTTTCGAAAAAGTATATAAAGTATTTTGATGACTTTCAAAAGTGTCCCAATTTTGAGTTATGAAAACCAATGCCCGATACAATAAGTCCATAATATTTTATGAGACTGACAGAAGTTATACTATTTTGTAGAGAAATGGCTCCTCCTCGTCCATCTGGCTCGACCGATCCGGTAGAACGGATCATGACAATGTTGGAATTACAGAGACAGGACAATGAGGAACAAAATCAGATACATCAGGCCCGAATAGAGGCCCAACAAAAGCAGTTGGATGCCTTGACCCAGCTTGTCACGGCGCTTGCGGCAAATCGGGATACCACCGCAGCAAACAAACAAACAGGAACGTCCGAGATTGAGCCCGTGGAGGGTGACGAACCCCAGCCAGCGCAAAGGCACACTTCCTTTAGGCCAAAGGACTTTCTAGACGCGAAACCTCCGAAGTTTGAAGGCAGGACATCACCCGACAAGGTGATGGACTGGATTGATAAAATGGAGAGTCTGTTCGTGTTTATGGGAGTTCCGAGTAGCAAAAAGGTAGTTTGTGCCGTTCTGCTTTTACGGCTGCGGGCAAAGGACTGGTGGAAGGCGAAGAAGCCGGCGCTTCTCGCAACGGCTAGGAATGGAAAGATTTTATGGGCCTTGTTCAAGAAGGCGTTTCTGGATCAATATCTGCCTCCAGCCATGAGCAAGAAGATGGAGGATGACTTCATCACACTGGAACAGAAGAATATGTCCGTGGAGGACTATGAGTCTGAATTTGCTAAGCTGGCAAATTTTGCCGCTGCTATGCTCCCTACGGAACAGACTCGCATAAATCGATTCGTTGGAGGGCTGAATGACGACATCCAGTTAAGTGTGTTGAATCGAGAGTGTGGATCATATTCTCAGGCCTTTGAGGCGACGCTACAGGTGGAACAGTTCCAGCTGAAGAAGGCGTCCAATAAAGAGCAGTACAGTCGGAATCAACCCGCCAAGAGATATCATGACGGAGAGAAAAAGACTGACGGGGAACAAAACAACAAGCCTGTATGCGGCTTCTGTGGTCAACGAGGGCATGTCAAAGAAGTCTGCCGCTATGTGAATGGTCAGAGTTGCAGTCACTGTGGCAAGAGTGGGCACATCAAGGAGGACTGTCGTGCCGCTAATAACGCTTGTTTTCGTTGTGGCCAACAGGGCCACTCAGTTAAATATTGCCCGAAAAAGATTAGATCGGATCAAAACCGTAATGACACTGAAGAGCGTGGGCAGCAGCCAGGCCCACCGCCGCTTCGAGACCAACCGCACAACCAGCTGCAGCGGACTAATGCGCGCGTCTATAATCTCTCCACGTTGCTTGATCTAGAATGCAACACAAGTGGAGGTGAGTTTGTATCTTAAGTTTTGAGGACAAAACTTTTTCTCAGTGGGTTATTATGTAGTTCCCCGCTCCTCGCGGTCCACTATGTAATACCTACGGCTTGCTGACTCAGTCATGAACTGAGTATTTGGTGAAACCTTTGCCGGTATCGATTGATCACGGATGAAATGCAATGAACCTTTCTAATTGATGGATTGGCTTCTATTGAAATGAATCCAAGAGTTTTGCTGAATGTTTTCTCTCGCTGCTTGGTTTTGATGAATGCGTTTTCGTGTTGGTTTTCGATGATTGGTTTTCATTGTTCGCTTTCATCGTATTTCGCATTCATTCCGAATCTTGAGAGAAAGAGACGAAGTATGCTAATCAACTGTTGGTGCCATTGTAGGCCGCATAAATTGTTCGTGAACGGCGCGTGAAGTCCCTCCTTCTCTCTACTAAGATTCATCTCGGTGAGTTGCTTCAACCGAACAAACATTGATCTGTACGCCTAATAAAATGATCTCTAGTCCACTCTGTTGCCTTGTCCCATTGATCAACGATACCACATCCACAAAAGATAAGAGAAGATAATTGAATTGAATCAAATGCAAGAATATGTGTTGCTACTCGATCTGCTTAATAAGAATGATCATCTGCTTGTCACTAGTATGCTTAAAAATGTAGACATGTACAGACGAACTTATACGTGTTGAGAGAAACCTGAAGGCACGAATCAAAGGTGTCGTATATCTGTGCATAAGTCCAAATGTGTCTCATCTGATAGTACGGCTAGAGCATGCATTTGGTCTCGGACAACTTGTATACAAGGAAATATTTGTCTCTCGGGTGGTATCTAGGGGCACCTGAAACCGCTTGGCCTAGGAGAGATTAGGGCCTCCATGTGAAAATGGGAGTCGATCTGAGTCCTTAGCGACGAGCTGAACCAAAGAGTCACAGCAGCTAATCATGGGGATAACCCATGGACCAACATATAGAATAGTCCACCTGCATGACCCGAATGACAACTTCAATATCTGCAAGAATGAATTATGAATTACTCATTATGCAAATTGTGCTAACGTGGTTTTGTGCAGGGATGACTGCCGGCAATGATAAGTTGCTTACGATATATTTCTACTATCATGATCTTATGAATTGTTAAAAAGAACCTAGACAAGTAGAAAGATCACTAGTAAATGTTAGCTCAACGTATTGATTTAGTACAGAGATTTGCGAGTTCGGCCAAAAGCCGCTCGCCAGTACATGATGTGTGCTGACCCACGTTGTGGGCATCCTTTTCAGAAAGCAAAAGGAGACAGGAGGATTTTGTCACGACCCGCACCCTATTTAGGGGCACGAGCACATGGGTACGTCCAGCCTACGCCGCAGTATCGGCGGTAGAACGCTGTAAAGGTCATCTAGAATATATAAAATCTAAGACACAATAATATAACCTGTCATCTCCGCACGGAGGAATATAACCACAACTCAATCACATAATTCTAAGGAAGATAAACACGATGATAAAGATAAAGATAAAGATGAGATAAATAGTCTGAAATAGTGTCGAGCCACAATCAAAAGTTCAGAGACCAAGACATAAAACAATATCCCAAAATAAATACTACAAGTCTCAAAGTATCAACTAGAATGTAATCAAGATAAAATCTAGGTGAACTAGGTCACTACTGGCGGTGCGTCCTCTACGAGCACCGGGTCCACAGGCTGGTCCTGGTCGTAGGCTCCATCTATGCCAAACCCATAGTAGGTCGGACAATCTGCATCTAAATCCTATGAAAAATAACGGGGGTTATCCTGTCAGGATATGAGCAAGTACAAACGCCAACAGCAGTTCCATGTGAATTGACAAATACTATAAGAGACAATCATAATGAAATACAAGATGGAATATCAAGACTGAAAGTAAGACGGTACAAGAGAACTGGATATCATGTCATGTGTGAGATATAAGATAAAACTGGAATATAAATAAATGGAAAGTAATCTGCGGTATGATATAAACATAAAAATAAAGTGCCATGAGATATTAGAGCGTTATGTGATCGGCTTGGGTCAAGATCAGGCTGTTCCATTTGACCGGCTATGCACAAGTAGTATAATAATATAGGGATCAGGCCGGCCAAAATGGAAAGCTATGCACAAGTAGTATAAGGTCAGGCTACACCCTACGTGCGGTGAGGGTGGAGCTATGCGCAAGTAATAAACAAGTAAGGGTAATGATCACATAACCTCTAACAACTCCCCCATCCCCGAGTAGTATAATGAATCTAGATATGATGGTCATAACACGGGATTAGAAGAGCAGGGGGCCAGCCCACTCCCAAATCGGTGTCTATACAAGTACAGGAAACAATATCGAACAATGTACTCATATACCAGGTAAACCAGGAATGACATCTCATGACGAGATTCACGTATACTAGTCCGTGTATCCTCGTATCGAGAATCAAGTATAACACTACAACTGAATCAGATATAGTAGATATCAAGACAATAAAAACTATCAGAGAATGTACTCGCCTGTCGTCCTGAGCTGAGAAAATCGAAACTACAACCCACTCAAAGAGCCACGAACAGTCAACTCGCACAACTGTCTCCTAATGCTGAAACAGACATTACCAACGTTCTCAGAATGGTCAAATTAGCTAGAAATGCCTACCCATAAGTCCAATTCTGGACACAGGGGCAAAACGGTAATTTCGGATTAAAATGGTGTCCGTCGTTGGACCCACTTTGCAACGAAAAACGTGCCAGAATCTACGGTATCTAAAGTCATCAAACTATATGTCTACAGGTCCAGTTTGACGAGACAAACCCAACGGTATGTCCAATTTTGGATTCCGGTGGGCTGTGCACAAAATCACCCGTTGAGTGGGATTGTGGGCCCACCAAAATGGCATCCCGATCAACGGTCTCAGAATCGGATCAAACTTGGCATACAGGACCAAAAAAATATTTCGAGTCCAATGGCGCAAGTTTCGTCGCGATTTGATGAGTGTGCACAAAGTAATTGACAAATATGCAAAAGGTCGATACGGTGAATTTTTGACGGATACGCATCAAATTTGTCGCGCACACGCGACCAATTTGAATTCCGTCAAAGCCCACACGACCACGAAGTCGATACGCACCTTTCGATGCTTTCGGTTCGTGACCACGTCGTCCGGATTGACGGGACGGACGGTGTATCGGGACAATTTTTCTAAAAAATCCACTTTTGAAAATCAGTTTTTTTCTCCAACTTCATAAATCAATAACTTTCTGTACAGTGCATGAAATTCAGTTCTACAAAAAAAATTTTAAATTCCTATAGGTTGTCTCCAAGTCTCTTCAAACCGATTTTGAAAACTTGCAACGCGATGGTCGCAAATCGGCCACGAAGTTGGTATTTTGGGACAGTTTCTAAACCCAAAAAATTGAGTTTTTTTCTCGATTTTGGAACTCATTTTTCATCGCATATGGTGCGAATCGGCACGAACTATTTGAAGGAAAATAAAGGTGTATATGTTAGGATCATACCGGAAGAAACGGCTCAGAATTTGATCGAGCGTGCGCGGCGAAACGTCGCTCCGAAGTTGGCTCTTTGCTGACAGTTTTTGCGCGCGAGTGGAATGCTCGTTGCACTTATTCCGGCGATGGACGGCCCCGGGTTGGTAGCCGGCGACGTCGGGGTGTACGCTGGGTTGGGGGTGACGGCTAGGGTTTGTGTTTTGTGAAAATCTTTCTCTCTCTAAAAATATATATATATACACACTATATATTGCGTTCGGTTATACAAGGAAACGTGGGATTTGTTCTCGGATTTAAAAGGAAAGGGCGGGGGGCCCGCTCGGCTTAGTAGCAGCATAACAAGCAGCTGCTGCTTTGCTAGCTATTTCATGTGTGTGTTTCTCTTTGTTTGTTTTTATTTATTCTTTTTCTTTTCTTTTTCTATTCTTTCTTTCTTTAACCTAAACTAATGTATATATATATATATATATATATATATATATATATATATATATATATATATATATATATATATATATATATATATATATATATATACACACACACACACACATAAATACATGCATACATACACACATACAAATATATATACATATTTACATATATTATATATATACACGTATACGTATATATTTATTTATATAAATTATACCAATAATATTTACACATTAACATAAATATATATTTATATATATATGTATATATATATTCCATAAATGGAATATCACCTAAAAATATATAAATAAAAATCAGAATTTGTTTATAAACAAAACTATTTTTTTTTATATATATATTAAATATATTAAACTTTTTATAAATAATAACACTATCGATAAAATACATATTTAAATAATAATATAAAAATACTAAAAATAATATTTAAATAATATTAAAAATAATGAAATAATGCAAATGACCATATTAGCCCTATTAAGAAAATTGGGGGTGACAAATCTACCCTCCTAAAAAAATTTCGTCCTCGAAATTAGAGCAAACTAGCACAATAATAGTAACAAGAACAAAGAAAAATACCTCAAGGCTCGAAGAGATAAGGGTAACGCTCCCGCATCTCGTCCTCTCTCTCCCAGGTAGACTCACTTGGAGAGTGATGCCTCCATGCGACACGAACCAAAGGAATAACTTGGTTCCGGAGCACCTTCTCACGACGATCCAAAATCTCCACAGGCTACTCTGGATAGCGGAGAGTAGGCCCCACCTCTAACTCGGAGTGATCCAATACGTGACTAGGGTCTGCCACGTACCGCCTCAACTGCGACACATGGAACACGTTATGGACTCCCTCGAGCGTAGGCGACAAGTCTAGTCGATAGGCCACTGCACCGACCCTTCCAAGAATAGTGAAAGGTCCGATGAAGCATGGACTAAGCTTCCCGCTTCGGCCATAACGAATCGTGTCCCATGTCGGAAAAATCCTCAGGAACACCATATCGCCAACCTAGACACAAGACAAGACTCAATACAAGATCCTAAAGCAAACAATCACCAACAAGCACAAACAGAAAAACTGATACTAACCTCGAACTCTAACGGTCTCCGGTGGCTATCGGCCCAATGCCGCTGTCTATCCTGAGCCACCCGAAGTCTATCCCTGATCAACTTAACCTTCTCTGCTGCATCCACCACCATCTCCGGGCCAAGCAATACTCTCTCACCGACAACATCCCATGACAAAGGAGTACGACATCTCCGTCCGTATAGAGCCTCAAATGAAGACATCTCTATACTGGCCTGATAGCTGTTGTTGTAAGCAAACTCTACCGGTGAAGATGGTCCTCCCAAGATCCTTCAAAATCTAAAACACAAGTGCGAAGCATATCCTCGAGTGTCTGGATGGTCCTCTCTGACTGTCCGTCCATCTGGGGGTGATACGCGGTACTAAACTTGAGCTGGGTGCCCAAGCTAGTATGCAAACTCCTCCAGAAGTGGGAAGTGAAATGACTATCCCGATCCGAGACAATGCTCACCGGAACTCCATGCAATATGACTATCTGCCGCACATATATCTATGCCAGCTTCTCCGTAGATAGTCCCACCTTGAAAGGCAAAAAGTGGGCCGATTTGGTCAATCTATCAACTATGACCCAAATCGCGTCTTTCCCTCCTGAAGATCGTAGAAGTCCAGATACAAAGTCCATAGTGATGTGCTTCCACTTCCACTCTGGAATGGGTAGTGGCTGAAGCAGACCACCAGGCCTCTGTCTTTCGGCTTTCACCTGCTGGCATACTAAGCATCGAGATACAAACTGAGCTACATCTCGCTTTATGCCATACCATCATACGTGCTCCCTCAGGTCTCTGTACATCTTGTTGGCTCCAGGATGAATAGAGTACTGGAAACGATGCACTTCTTACAGAATATCCTCCCGAAGCTCTCCACTCGGAATGCACAATCTAGTACCGTGCCTCAACGACCCATCTTCGGCTATAGAGAAATCGTCTAACAATCCGGCCTGCACCTGCTTCCTGATGCTCTTCAAGGTCACGTCATCAAACTGTGCTGATCTGACTCTGTCCATCAACGCAGACTGAATCTATAAACCCCACATCTGAACCTCCATCTTCGGAATGATCACTTTGATACCCAACTTTCCAGATCGGCCAATAGATGACGATCTTTCGTCAAATACATAGCTACCAGATACCTGCTCAAGGCATCTGCAACTACGTTGGCCTTCCCTAGATGGCACTGCAAAGAGATATCGAAGTCCTTCATCAGCTCAAGCCAGCTCCTCTGTCTCATGTTCAATTCCTTCTGGGTGAACACGTACTTCAAGCTCTTGTGATCCGTAAGATCTCAACTTACTGGCATACTCTATCCAGGATACTATACTACACTTATGGGATACTACCTTTTATTGTCTTCATCAAATAAATGTGGGTAAGTAAGTAGCATGCGGGGCTCAGTTGAATGGGACACAAGTGTCATGTGGGTAGTAGGTTTAATGTGGGTCGTGTCCATATTTTGGGTCAACAAGTTTGGGTCGAAAATGGTGCCCCTAATTCGAGTCAGAAATAAAAGTGACTTCGTGGGGTGAATCAAGATTGGGTCTTGTGTCAGAAAAGTTGTGTGATAAAATGAAGCACAAGATGGTGTGCCTGAGTGGGACACGAAGGTCATGGGCGTAGGGTGTCTTGTCTAGATCATGCATATGAAGTTGGTTTTGAGAAAACAACTAGTTTTGTGCTCCTAAATTAAAAGTCATGACAATGTGCATATGATAATCACAAATAAAAGTGGGAATGGTCAATGGCCTAAATGGATCCAAAAGTTGTGCGATACAAAGATAGTACAAGAGAACGAGTTTGAGTGGGATATAATATATCAAAATGAAGATAATCTTGCCTACTACAAACTCATGAAGGAAGTTTCCAGATATTGGCATCTCTGATGTTCCAGAAATTAAATTCACGGAAGAACATTCGTCTATCTAGGATACTCTCTCTAGGGTGTCTACCCAAGTCTTGACGCTGTCTACACAAGGCACTAACTCATCTATATGATACTCGGATGGTACCCATATACTAGGTTGCTCATGTCTCTCCTCTAACTAGACACTAAACTGTTGGTTCCTAAACTTCTATAACACTTGAAATACTTTGTCTCTAACTACTAGGGTACACCTCCTATTCTGGCATCTGGGGCAACTCCTACCATAACACTTATTAATCACCCTAGGGTTTCTCATCTATATTTAATTATCAACAATCATATACAATACTTCCTAACCATACTCTAAACTATTAATATAATTACTCAAGGACACAGGGCAATTGCAAATCACCAAGCCATCACACTACGAAGAACCTATAATGAAATAAGAATCTACAAGAACCTGGACTAAAGAACCAAAAGTTCCTTTACTCCTGAGCTAATTAAGGCTGGAACAAAATCTATAATAATAGAGTTGAAATGATAGAGATGACATGTTAGGACCCTTCTCAAGATACAATCTGATAATCATACACGTCTGTCCTAATCATGATACTCAGAATCCTCGTCACGCCAATAAGCAAGGCTGCGATAAACAGTAGATTCCATAACTAGGTATGCACCTCTATAATCATATCGTCTGGAGTACTCGCCACGCCGACTAGTATAGCTGCGAGAAATCTCAAATCACATGACCAAGATATGTGTAGCCTCCCTTCCCAAAATTTGTGAAATATTTTATTTATTATTTAATTGATTTAAATGGTGAAATCTATATTTTATAAATAATTAATTAGTTTATTATTTTGTGGTGATTAATAAATATTATTATTAATATATGTGTATGATTGTGTAAATATAAATATACGTATAATGAATGTATAAGTATTTATATATATAAGGGTATATTAAATATATAGTTATTTATATATAAAAATGTATATTATTATGGATATATATATATATATATATATATATATATATATATATATATATATATATATATATATATATATATATATATATATATATATATATATATATTTTATGTGTATTTTATATAAAATATATACACGTATATATGAATATATAAGTGTATATATAGGCGTATTTGTGATTATAAATATAAATATATATATGGTATACGTATACATATAGGAAAATATATAGGTAATATGAAGAGGATATAATATGTCCTTTATTGATATATAAATATATATATATATATATATATATATATATATATATATATATATATATATATATATATATATATATATATATATATATATATACATATATATCAATATATATAGAGACATAATGCGTGTAAATATTTATAAATATATAATTATAAAATAAATGTGTGTGTACGTATAATAAGTATGTATATAAATAATGTGTGTAAAAAAATATATGTATATATGTACATACGTATTGGTGTATATATACATATATATATATATATATATATATATATATATATATATATATATATATATATAATATATATATATATATATATATATATATATATATATATATGTATTAGTTGATAAAAGAAAAAGAAAAAAAGGAAAGAAAGGAATATTGCAAACCAGCCCAGCCCTTTCCAACTGGGCTCGGCCCAAAGCCAGCACCCCTCCAATCCTTTGCAAACCCACAGTAAACTTCTCCCTCCCCCCGCCCGAAGTATTCACGAGTATAAGAGAGAGCGAGACCGGGAGATCGACGAGCAAACTCTAACCCCTACCGGCGTGCCACCCTTTCCCCAACCTCTGGGCAGTCACCCACCGTCGTCGCTTCCGTCGTGCGCGGCCAGAGGCGGCCAGAGAGGCGCGCGCGTGCGGATGGCGCAGTGAACAGCAGCAGTTTCAGTCCAAACACCAATGTTTGGGGCCGCGGTTCTCCCTTCTCGGTCGACGAAACGTCGTTTCGATTGCTCGAGTACGAAGTCAACATGTATGTCTTTACACCCTTTCAATTACTTTGTAAATATATGCGCTAGATCGGCCAGAAAATCGACTCAAAGTCGAGGAAAATTCTGCCCGAGACAGAACATGAATCCAGTCCCAACGCCCTGTTTGGAAGGCCGTTTCTGGTCGATCCAGTGCGAAACCTTGGAACCTAATTAAAGGCACTTATAGCCAACCTAACCAGCCTTCAAACCCTGTTTATAGATTATTTTTATAGCCAGTAGATGCTAAGATAAGTCGATTCGAAAATCAGGAAAAATTTAAAAAAACTGTTTTCGAAATTCAATAAAATTGTTCCACATGACGTGCGTCCCGCCATTCCGGGCGACGTGGTCACGAACCGAACATATCGAAAGCTGCGTAACAGTTTCGTGGTCATGTGGACTTTGACGGAATTCAAATTGGTCGAGTGTGCGCGACGAATTCGACGCGTATCCGTCGAAATCGCCCCGTATCCGTGTAATGCAAATTCAGTCATAACTTCGTACACGTTCATCAGATCGAGACGAAACTTGTGCCAACAGGATCGTATCATTTTTTTGGTCCTGTATGCCAAGTTTGGTCCAATTCTGAGACAGTTGAATCCGACGTCGTTTTGCGGGTCCCACGGTTCCACTCAACGGACAATTTTGTGCACGGCCCGCCGGAATCCAACTCTGGACATACGGTTGGGTTTGTATCGGAAAACTGGATCCGTAGACATGTAGTTTGATGACTTTAGAGACCATTGACTCTGGCACGCTTTTCGGTACAAAGCGGGTCCAACGGCGGATATCGTTTTTGTCCGAAATTACCGTTTTGCCCCTGTATCCAGAATTAAACTTAAGGACAGGCAATCCTAGCTAATTTGACTATTCTGAGATCATTGGTATTGTCTATTTCAGCATCCGGGGACTGTTGTACGGGTTTTGACTATTGTGGCACATTGAGTAGTTCAGATTGTCGGTTTCACCAGCAGAGGACCACAGGCGAGTACAGTTTATTGTTTGCATTTCGATATTGATTTTCACTATATTTCATTGGTTGGCCATTGGTTATGTGATTATTTTCTATTATAAATTGTTGAGTCGGGAATAAGAAGTACCAAGGATGTGTGATCTGACCTTAGACCGTATAGACCGTGTAGACCGTGTTGTATTTATTTCTTGTAGAACGTGTTGCATTTATTTCTTGTAGACAGTGTAGACAGTGTTTTATTTATTGCAAAGTAGACAGTGTAGATCGTGATTATTACTGCATTTAAACTGTGTAGATCGTGATTATTATTTTGTAGACAGTGTTTCTTTACTGCAATATTTTCTGTAGACCGTGTAACTGTAGACCGTGTAACTGTAGACCGTGTAACTTTAGACCGTGTAGACCGTGTCGCATAATTGTTCCGAGACCGATCACATATCAAAGGTACTTCTAACAGTGGGGAAAGTATATGCGTGTATTTATTTACTATTAATTTTCTGTCTATTCTTACGGCTTTACTGTTTATTTTCAAAACTCATGATTGATGTCTAATCTTTGTTTTATAGTCATTTTCTTTATTGAGATTGCATTCAGTGAATTGTGCTCGTTCTATTCCTGACTGGAAACCAATATTTTCAGGTTAGCCGTGGATTCACTTAGCTTGGGGAGTGACGGGAATACTTGCAGACAAAAGCCTAGAGACTAGCTAGATAGTTGAGTTGTAGTCATTCATTGAATTGTACAAGTTTATATTACTTCTACAAATGTAAAACTTGTGATCATTGTAAGTTAAATTTGTTTCTGTGAATAAGCATTGGATTATTTGTGATATTGATCTTCATGGCCGTGACAGCGTTCTACCGCCGACACTGCGGCGTAGGCTGGCTTGGACACGTCTCGTATCCGTAAAAAAAAAAAAAAGGGTGCGGGTCGTGACAAGTTTTTGTGGTGGCCGATGCAGGTCTGTCTTCACAAATCTTGTGAACTCGTGATAGTACTTAAGTTAGCCGTACTATTGCGAGCCTGCGACTAGAAATGCTCATTCACGAATTAGAAATTAATTTAATTTACGAGAATGACTAGGACTAGGAGTCCCTTATACAAATTTACTGATGGGTAGTTTAGGCTATGGAATTTAGATAAGGAGTTATGATTTTTGATAGTTTGTCAGATCCTCATAGGTACACTATTACCTCTTGATTGGAAGATATGGTCCAATGTGGATAGATTATTCACTTGGAGAGGCAGAGCTTCCTGGAATTGATGATCTCGCCTAGATAAATTATCCAATTCCTTCTCCTTGCCTTTAGATATCATCCTCATATCTTAGTCCGAATTGCCTATTTAGTTCCTAATTCGCCTAAGAATTATTATTATTTTTATAAAATTTTTGATTATGTTACCCATGTATGAACCTCGAGTTAGTTCGATTCAAGTTTTTCCTCAAAGGCTTGAGTACATATGAAATAGATACTAGGATATTTGTATTTCTGTCTTCAGTTATTCCTCCCTGTTAAATCTTTTATGTTAAAGGGTTGTGAACGATAGACAAATACCTACGCTCTATTTCATAGTCAACATGTTTGAATCTCTAGAAGCTCATGAATTCTTATAGATATAGTTAAAGGAATGTTAGTTAACTCATAGTGGCTAGACAGCAGCGCACTGTCGCCAATTACCTGAGAGTGGAGAGTGTGGGTTCCCTGCAGCCGGCAGCGCACTGGCAAGGCACAACCCATAGAATTGAAATTGTTACGAAGAATCATAGTCTATGGAACATTGCAGAAACTATGTTCTCGTTGACTTCTTTAGGTCTTAGATACCCTTGTGTCAATATAGGTAGAGTGTCTGATGGCCTATCACATTTGAATCAAGAAACCAAGGGTTTATCACAGCCAGAGTATACGGGCGTGGCGTAATCTGCGGTAAAATGATTTCAAACATGATTACAAGTTGGAATACCATAGAGGGTAGGACAATGCCATGTATGATCCACAGGATCCAAAGCCAATATTAGTGAAAGTTTATAAATTAGCATGTCTCCCGACCTAGCATTCCGTAGTCCTTGTGACTTATTGACGAGGTAATTGACTGACACTAATAGGTTTACCTGGAATATGGAATTTAGAAGTCCATTACCCATTGGTTGACCAAGGTCTTATGAATAAGAAGATAGTGGGAAGACTGTATAGGCAAGAACACCGGGTAAGGTTGATTCTCACAAAACTCGAACTACTTGTGCCTTCTTTCGAAAATCTCGCATAATGGTATTCAACTATCTTAACAAACGCTGCTGTTACAGCTTAGTTTTGCAAGCTCACTCTGTTCTCGAGCTTGATTTAAGGCATATGTTTAGTGGGGACGCCTACTAACTTATTGTCTAATCAGAATCAGTGTATTATGGTCCGATCAACCATGATACATTTGGTTCGTTTTTCTTCTAATTACCCAACGTGGATGGAGATGTAGATATCTCTACGATCTCCTCTACGACTGTTTGACAATTCCTCTTGAATTATACATTCGCCCTTGAATCACGTAATTGTATTCGATGACATCTTTCTTGAACTCTTTATTGTTTTTGTCTTTCACTGACTTAGAAAGACGAAATCTCGTATTTGGTAGAGGGATACAGAGTATCCCCCATGGCTATGGTAGTCTTATACACAAGTGTAGTTATCATCGGCCAGCCAGGTGACTAGAACCTCGCCTTAAGTTACTCGTCCTCTCTGCGACCCTAAACCTACTACCTTGATCTTCTAGTCATTGGAGTCCGAGAATGATTAGGACCTTCCCCTTGACCAAATGCCAACCTAGGAGACTACTTATCCTCCAGAGACCAAATGTTGTGAGCCTCTAATCTTTTCTTTGAAGCTTGCTTCAACTAGAACCCTTGTGACGATAGTCTGGCAGGTTTGACCCCAATAGAAATTCACGATCCAGTCGTTAGAAATCTTTTCATATGACGTGCCTTAGAGTTGGTTATCCCGTCGACGACTCATGGATACTGTGGGCGAGTAGGTCATTCTATTTTATCGATCCTGTGTCATTGCACACGTACTCGTTTCCCATTTATTGAGGAACGACCCTTGACTTGACTTATATCTACCGGTTACCGTTATGCTGTGCCTCATTCTTTATTAACAAGAGTCGAGGTACAGTATCCGGACCTTGGAATTCTTCTAACCTCATTATTCCTAAGACCATGTCCTATTTTAAGGTGGGTAGACTATAAGCCTCCTAAAGTTTTGGGATATACGAAGATCACCGATTGCTTAGAATAAATTTTATTAGAATGATAGTTAGTGCCCTATAGACTCCCACTTTCCCTTTAGATCATGTTGTGTTTTCGACCGTGTCATCAATACTCAGAGCACGAGACCAACTATTATCCTCCAACAAATTTCGCATGTAAGATCTAGACGAGTCCACCTTCATCTAAGTATATCATGTCCCACTCAAAACCTGTCCCCTTGTACTCTATTTTTATGGTACGACTTTCAGGTCTAAAGGACTAGCTATAACCTTTACCATAGTTCGGTATACTTTCCGACTTCCATTAGAACCTCAACCTCGACTCAATTCCTCCGACCTAATATATGGTTGCGATCGACTCAAGGCCCACTACGCGCATGTCACTAATGTGCCACTCAATTGTGTCTTCTTGTGCCACTTAAACACAAAAGTCACTAAAGACGCATTATTGGGCTTTAGAGGCCTAGTTAACCATTCTGACTGCCCAACTAATTTAACCACTTGGGTTGCAATCTATTCTAGGTTACCCTAACCTAGTAGAAATAGTTTATCTCGGGATCTTGTTCAGTCCATATAGATTGAGATCCTAGGGTCATCCAACCAACGAGTGATATCCAAATAGGAAACCCATTAAGGCCCAGTAAAACCCCTCCAGACAAACCCCATAGTTGATCTATAAAACCGAACTATTTGAAATAGGTCCCCATACCTATCATGTAGTCTCCACCCCGTATAATGTGATGTCCTTCGTAACCATTATGCCATTTACTTGGACGTCGCGATACAATCCTGTATTGTATTCGTATCCCTTGCTCGTGTGTTTAAATAACCACGGGAAAGATCACAACCTTGAATTCTCAAAATTCCATTCTATTATAGAACCTTGTTTAGAATTTCGAGAATGGGACTTCTGTATTACACGGATTGCAAGCCCCTCTAAGAAACAAAGGGTTCTTGATTTAGCAAGTGACTAGATTAGAGTAACCCAATCTAAGCAAATAAGACAATGGTTCATAAACTTACTTCCTATCTGCATCATTGGATACTCTCTACCGCACTAGAAATTTTATTTTACTCTCGATTGTCCTTCCTTATTTCTTTTTTTCTCCCTATTGTAGAGTGACGAATGACCATGCTTACTAGAATTAAGCAATATTCTTAGTCACTTGTGTAAATGTTGCTTGTTAAATTTTGGGTACTGCTAGATACGAGAGGATTATAGGTACCATATGTCTAGATAATTGTTGGTAGGATTGTTAGCAACCGATTAGGAGATTTTAAGATTTTAGTGTGAGTATAGTGTAACCAAAGGTGGGTAGAAGTTCTCGAAGTTCGTAGTTACAAAATGGCTAGGAGGAGGATATAAACTGTTTTTTTTGAGAAATTAAAATTCGAGGAGATTAAAGTAATGGTAGATTTCCTTTTTGAATTCAAGGAATAGTTACAAATTAGAATTTCGAGGACGAAATTATTTTTAAGGTGGGTAGATTTGTAGCCTCCCTTCCCGAAATTTGTGAAATATTTTATTTATTATTTAATTGATTTAAATGGTGAAATCTATATTTATAAATAATTAATTAGTTATTTTTTGTGGTGATTAATATATTATTATTAATATGTGTATGAT